>OX608073.1:102639172-103042697 GCA_951509635.1 Eupeodes luniger | reverse complement strand
TGCAATTTCAGGATTGTGATCTAGGAATCATTCCCTTTCCATTGATGTGCCTATCTTTGAATAAGACCAATTTTACAACAAGTTATGGGCAAAAATGCAAGTTCAAACTTAAAATGCGAATATCTCGCTTAATATGCGTCCTAGAGGGTCGAAAGTCTAGACCCGGAGGGCAATTTTCGACCTCCATTTTTTCTCGATCTAGACCACCTAGAGGGCTGAAATTTCAGGATTGTGATCTAGGAATCATTCCCTTTCCATTGATGTGCCTATCTTTGAATAAGACCAATTTTACAACAAGTTATGGGCAAAAATCGAAGTTCAAACTTAAAATGCGAATATCTCGCTTAATATGCGTCCTAGAGGGTCGAAAGTCTAGACCCGGAGGGCAATTTTCGACCTCCATTTTTTCTCGATCAAGACCACCTAGAGGGCTGAAATTTCAGGATTGTAATCTAGGAATCATTCCCTTTCCATTGATGTGCCTATCTTTGAATAAGACCAATTTTACAACAAGTTATGGGCAAAAATGCAAGTTTAAACTTAAAATGCGAATATCTCGCTTAATATGCGTCCTAGAGGGTCGAAAGTCTAGACCCGGAGGACAATTTTTGACCCCCATTTTTTCTCGATCTAGACCACCTAGAGGGCTGAAATTTCAGGATTGTGATGTAGGAATCATTCCCTTTCCATTGATGTGCCTATCTGTGAATAAGACCAATTTTACAACAAGTTATGGGCAAAAATGCAAGTTCAAACTTAAAATGCGAATATCTCGCTTAATATGCGTCCTAGAGGGTCGAAAGTCTAGACCCGGAGGGCAATTTTTGACCCCCATTTTTTCTCGATCTAGACCACCTAGAGGGCTGAAATTTCAGGATTGTGATGTAGGAATCATTCCCTTTCCATTGATGTGCCTATCTTTGAATAAGACCAATTTTACAACATGTTATGGGCAAAAATGGAAGTTCAAACTTAAAATGCGAATATCTCGCTTAATATGCGTCCTAGAGGGTCGAAAGTCTAGACCCGGAGGGCAATTTTTGACCTCCATTTTTTTCTCGATCTAGACCACCTATAGGGCTGCAATTTCAGGATTGTGATCTAGGAATCATTCCCTTTCCATTGATGTGCCTATCTTTGAATAAGACCAATTTTACAACAAGTTATGGGCAAAAATGCAAGTTCAAACTTAAAATGCGAATATCTCGCTTAATATGCGTCCTAGAGGGTCGAAAGTCTAGACCCGGAGGGCAATTTTTGACCTCCATTTTTTCTCGATCTAGACCACCTAGAGAGCTGAAATTTCAGGATTGTGATGTAGGAATTATTCCCTTTCCATTGATGTGCCTATCTTTGAATAAGACCAATTTTACAACAAGTTATGGGCAAAAATGCAAGTTCAAACTTAAAATGCGAATATCTCGCTTAATATGCGTCCTAGAGGGTCGAAAGTCTAGACCCGGAGGGCAATTTTTGACCCCCATTTTTTCTCGATCTAGACCACCTAGAGGGCTGAAATTTCAGGATTGTGATGTAGGAATCATTCCCTTTCCATTGATGTGCCTATCTTTGAATAAGACCAATTTTACAACAAGTTATGGGCAAAAATGCAAGTTCAAACTTAAAATGCGAATATCTCGCTTAATATGCGTCCTAGAGGGTCGAAAGTCTAGACCCGGAGGGCAATTTTTGACCTCCATTTTTTTCTCGATCTAGACCACCTATAGGGCTGCAATTTCAGGATTGTGATCTAGGAATCATTCCCTTTCCATTGATGTGCCTATCTTTGAATAAGACCAATTTTACAACAAGTTATGGGCAAAAATGCAAGTTCAAACTTAAAATGCGAATATCTCGCTTAATATGCGTCCTAGAGGGTCGAAAGTCTAGACCCGGAGGGCAATTTTTGACCTCCATTTTTTCTCGATCTAGACCACCTAGAGAGCTGAAATTTCAGGATTGTGATGTAGGAATTATTCCCTTTCCATTGATGTGCCTATCTTTGAATAAGACCAATTTTACAACAAGTTATGGGCAAAAATGCAAGTTCAAACTTAAAATGCGAATATCTCGCTTAATATGCGTCCTAGAGGGTCGAAAGTCTAGACCCGGAGGGCAATTTTTGACCTCCATTTTTTCTCGATCTAGACCACCTAGAGGGCTGAAATTTCAGGATTGTGATCTAGGAATCATTCCCTTTCCATTGATGTGCCTATCTTTGAATAAGACCAATTTTACAACAAGTTATGGGCAAAAATGCAAGTTCAAACTTAAAATGCGAATATCTCGCTTAATATGCGTCCTAGAGGGTCCAAAGTCTAGACCCGGAGGGCAATTTTCGACCTCCATTTTTTCTCGATCTAGACCACCAAGAGGGCTGAAATTTCAGGATTGTGATCTAGGAATCATTCCCTTTCCATTGATGTGCCTATCTTTGAATAAGACCAATTTTACAACAAGTTATGGGCAAAAATGCAAATTCAAACTTAAAATGCGAATATCTCGCTTAATATGCGTCCTAGAGGGTCGAAAGTCTAGACCCGGAGGGCAATTTTTGACCTCCATTTTTTCTCGATCTAGACCACCTAGAGGGCAAAAATGCAAGTTCAAACTTAAAATGCAAATATCTCGCTTAATATGCGTCCTAGAGGGTCGAAAGTCTAGACCCGGAGGGTAATTTTTGACCTCCATTTTTTCTCGATCTAGACCACCTAGAGGGCTGAAATTTCAGGATTGTGATCTAGGAATCATTCCCTTTCCATTGATGTGCCTATCTTTGAATAAGACCAATTTTACAACAAGTTATGGGCAAAAATGCAAGTTCAAACTTAAAATGCGAATATCTCGCTTAATATGCGTCCTAGAGGGTCAAAAGTCTAGACCCGGAGGGCAATTTTTGACCTCAATTTTTTCTCGATCTAGACCACCTAGAGGGCAAAAATGCAAGTTCAAACTTAAAATGCAAATATCTCGCTTAATATGCGTCCTAGAGGGTCGAAAGTCTAGACCCGGAGGGCAATTTTTGACCTCCATTTTTTCTCGATCTAGACCACCTAGAGGGCTGAAATTTCAGGATTGTGATCTAGGAATCATTCCCTTTCCATTGATGTGCCTATCTTTGAATAAGACCAATTTTACAACAAGTTATGGGCAAAAATGCAAGTTCAAACTTGAAATGCGAATATCTCGCTTAATATGCGTCCTAGAGGGTCGAAAGTCGAGACCCGGAGGGCAATTTTCGACCTCCATTTTTTCTCGATCTAGACCACCTAGAGGGCTAAAATTTTAGGATTGTGATCTAGGAATCATTCCCTTTCCATTGATGTGCCTATCTTTGAATAAGACCAATTTTACAACAAGTTATGGGCAAAAATGCAAGTTCAAACTTAAAATGCAAATATCTCGCTTAATATGCGTCCTAGAGGGTCGAAAGTCTAGACCCGGAGGGCAATTTTTGACCTCCATTTTTTCTCGATCTAGACCACCTAGAGAGCTGAAATTTCAGGATTTTGATCTAAGAATCATTCCCTTTCCATTGATGTGCCTATCTTTGAATAAGACCAATTTTACAACAAGTTATGGGCAAAAATGCAAGTTCAAACTTAAAATGCGAATATCTCGCTTAATATGCGTCCTAGAGGGTCGAAAGTCTAGACCCGGAGGGCAATTTTTGACCTCCATTTTTTCTCGATCTAGACCACCTAGAGGGCTGAAATTTCAGGATTGTGATCTAGGAATCATTCCCTTTCCATTGATGTGCCTATCTTTGAATAAGACCAATTTTACAACAAGTTATGGGCAAAAATGCAAGTTCAAACTTAAAATGCGAATATCTCGCTTAATATGCGTCCTAGAGGGTCAAAAGTCTAGACCCGGAGGGCAATTTTTGACCTCCATTTTTTCTCGATCTAGACCACCTAGAGGGCTGAAATTTCAGGATTGTGATCTAGGAATCATTTCCTTTCCATTGATGTGCCTATCTTTGAATAAGACCAATTTTACAACAAGTTATGGGCAAAAATGCAAGTTCAAACTTGAAATGCGAATATCTCGCTTAATATGCGTCCTAGAGGGTCGAAAGTCTAGACCCGGAGGGCAATTTTCGACCTCCATTTTTTCTCGATTTTGACCACCTAGAGGGCTAAAATTTTAGGATTGTGATCTAGGAATCATTCCCTTTCCATTGATGTGCCTATCTTTGAATAAGACCAATTTTACAACAAGTTATGGGCAAAAATGTAAGTTCAAACTTAAAATGCAAATATCTCGCTTAATATGCGTCCTAGAGGGTCGAAAGTCTAGACCCGGAGGGCAATTTTTGACCTCCATTTTTTCTCGATCTAGACCCCCTAGAGGGCTGAAATTTCAGGATTGTGATCTAGGAATCATTCCCTTTCCATTGATGTGCCTATCTTTGAATAAGACCAATTTTACAACAAGTTATGGGCAAAAATCCAAGTTCAAACTTAAAATGCGAATATCTCGCTTAATATGCGTCCTAGAGGGTCGAAAGTCTAGACCCGGAGGGCAATTTTTGACCTCCATTTTTTCTCGATCTAGACCACCTAGAGGGCTGAAATTTCAGGATTGTGATCTAGGAATCATTCCCTTTCCATTGATGTGCCTATCTTTGAATAAGACCAATTTTACAACAAGTTATGGGCAAAAATGCAAGTTCAAACTTAAAATGCGAATATCTCGCTTAATATGCGTCCTAGAGGGTCGAAAGTCTAGACCCGGAGGGCAATTTTTGACCTCCATTTTTTCTCGATCTAGACCCCCTAGAGGGCTGAAATTTCAGGATTGTGATCTAGGAATCATTCCCTTTCCATTGATGTGCCTATCTTTGAATAAGACCAATTTTACAACAAGTTATGGGCAAAAATCCAAGTTCAAACTTAAAATGCGAATATCTCGCTTAATATGCGTCCTAGAGGGTCGAAAGTCTAGACCCGGAGGGCAATTTTTGACCTCCATTTTTTCTCGATCTAGACCACCTAGAGGGCTGAAATTTCAGGATTGTGATCTAGGAATCATTCCCTTTCCATTGATGTGCCTATCTTTGAATAAGACCAATTTTACAACAAGTTATGGGCAAAAATGCAAGTTCAAACTTAAAATGCGAATATCTCGC
Source organism: Eupeodes luniger (assembly GCA_951509635.1). Lineage (NCBI taxonomy): Eukaryota > Metazoa > Arthropoda > Insecta > Diptera > Syrphidae > Eupeodes > Eupeodes luniger. The sequence continues at coordinate 103,037,563 of OX608073.1, read as the reverse complement.
TTAATATGCGTCCTAGAGGGTCGAAAGTCTAGACCCGGAGGGCAATTTTTGACCTCCATTTTTTCTCGATCTAGACCACCTAGAGGGCTGCAATTTCAGGATTGTGATCTAGGAATCATTCCCTTTCCATTGATGTGCCTATCTTTGAATAAGACCAATTTTACAACAAGTTATGGGCAAAAATGCAAGTTCAAACTTAAAATGCGAATATCTCGCTTAATATGCGTCCTAGAGGGTCGAAAGTCTAGACCCGGAGGGCAATTTTTGACCTCCATTTTTTCTCGATCTAGACCACCTAGAGGGCTGAAATTTCAGGATTGTGATCTAGGAATCATTCCCTTTCCATTGATGTGCCTATCTTTGAATAAGACCAATTTTACAACAAGTTATGGGCAAAAATGCAAGTTCAAACTTAAAATGCGAATATCTCGCTTAATATGCGTCCTAGAGGGTCAAAAGTCTAGACCCGGAGGGCAATTTTTGACCTCCATTTTTTCTCGATCTAGACCACCTAGAGGGCTGAAATTTCAGGATTGTGATCTAGGAATCATTTCCTTTCCATTGATGTGCCTATCTTTGAATAAGACCAATTTTACAACAAGTTATGGGCAAAAATGCAAGTTCAAACTCAAAATGCAAATATCTCGCTTAATATGCGTCCTAGAGGGTCGAAAGTCTAGACCCGGAGGGCAATTTTTGACCTCCATTTTTTCTCGATCTAGACCACCTAGAGGGCTGAAATTTCAGGATTGTGATCTAGGAATCATTCCCTTTCCATTGATGTGCCTATCTTTGAATAAGACCAATTTTACAACAAGTTATGGGCAAAAATGCAAGTTCAAACTTAAAATGCGAATATCTCGCTTAATATGCGTCCTAGAGGGTCGAAAGTCTAGACCCGGAGGGCAATTTTTGACCTCCATTTTTTCTCGATCTAGACCCCCTAGAGGGCTGAAATTTCAGGATTGTGATCTAGGAATCATTCCCTTTCCATTGATGTGCCTATCTTTGAATAAGACCAATTTTACAACAAGTTATGGGCAAAAATCCAAGTTCAAACTTAAAATGCGAATATCTCGCTTAATATGCGTCCTAGAGGGTCGAAAGTCTAGACCCGGAGGGCAATTTTTGACCTCCATTTTTTCTCGATCTAGACCACCTAGAGGGCTGAAATTTCAGGATTGTGATCTAGGAATCATTCCCTTTCCATTGATGTGCCTATCTTTGAATAAGACCAATTTTACAACAAGTTATGGGCAAAAATGCAAGTTCAAACTTAAAATGCGAATATCTCGCTTAATATGCGTCCTAGAGGGTCGAAAGTCTAGACCCGGAGGGCAATTTTTGACCTCCATTTTTTCTCGATCTAGACCACCTAGAGGGCTGAAATTTCAGGATTGTGATCTAGGAATCATTCCCTTTCCATTGATGTGCCTATCTTTGAATAAGACCAATTTTACAACAAGTTATGGGCAAAAATCCGAGTTCAAACTTAAAATGCGAATATCTCGCTTAATATGCGTCCTAGAGGGTCGAAAGTCTAGACCCGGAGGGCAATTTTTGACCTCCATTTTTTCTTGATCTAGACCACCTAGAGGGCTAAAATTTTAGGATTGTGATCTAGGAATCATTCCCTTTCCATTGATGTGCCTATCTTTGAATAAGACCAATTTTACAACAAGTTATGGGCAAAAATGCAAGTTCAAACTTAAAATGCAAATATCTCGCTTAATATGCGTCCTAGAGGGTCGAAAGTCTAGACCCGGAGGGCAATTTTTGACCTCCATTTTTTCTCGATCTAGACCACTAGAGGGCTGAAATTGTGATTGTGATCTAGGAATCATTTCCTTTCCATTGATGTGCCTATCTTTGAATAAGACCAATTTTACAACAAGTTATGGGCTAAAATGCAAGTTCAAACTTAAAATGCGAATATCTCGCTTAATATGCGTCCTAGAGGGTCGAAAGTCTAGACCCGGAGGGCAATTTTCGACCTCCATTTTTTCTCGATCTAGACCACCTAGAGGGCTAAAATTTTAGGATTGTGGTCTAGGAATCATTCCCTTTCCATTGATGTGCCTATCTTTGAATAAGACCAATTTTACAACAAGTTATGGGCAAAAATGCAAGTTCAAACTTAAAATGCAAATATCTCGCTTAATATGCGTCCTAGAGGGTCGAAAGTCTAGACCCGGAGGGCAATTTTTGACCTCCATTTTTTCTCGATCTAGACCACCTAGAGGGCTGAAATTTCAGGATTGTGATCTAGGAATCATTTCCTTTCCATTGATGTGCCTATCTTTGAATAAGACCAATTTTACAACAAGTTATGGGCAAAAATGCAAGTTCAAAGTTGAAATGCGAATATCTCGCTTAATATGCGTCCTAGAGGGTCGAAAGTCTAGACCCGGAGGGCAATTTTCGACCTCCATTTTTTCTCGATTTTGACCACCTAGAGGGCTAAAATTTTAGGATTGTGATCTAGGAATCATTCCCTTTCCATTGATGTGCCTATCTTTGAATAAGACCAATTTTACAACAAGTTATGGGCAAAAATGTAAGTTCAAACTTAAAATGCAAATATCTCGCTTAATATGCGTCCTAGAGGGTCGAAAGTCTAGACCCGGAGGGCAATTTTTGACCTCCATTTTTTCTCGATCTAGACCCCCTAGAGGGCTGAAATTTCAGGATTGTGATCTAGGAATCATTCCCTTTCCATTGATGTGCCTATCTTTGAATAAGACCAATTTTACAACAAGTTATGGGCAAAAATCCAAGTTCAAACTTAAAATGCGAATATCTCGCTTAATATGCGTCCTAGAGGGTCGAAAGTCTAGACCCGGAGGGCAATTTTTGACCTCCATTTTTTCTCGATCTAGACCACCTAGAGGGCTGAAATTTCAGGATTGTGATCTAGGAATCATTCCCTTTCCATTGATGTGCCTATCTTTGAATAAGACCAATTTTACAACAAGTTATGGGCAAAAATGCAAGTTCAAACTTAAAATGCGAATATCTCGCTTAATATGCGTCCTAGAGGGTCGAAAGTCTAGACCCGGAGGGCAATTTTTGACCTCCATTTTTTCTCGATCTAGACCACCTAGAGGGCTGAAATTTCAGGATTGTGATCTAGGAATCATTCCCTTTCCATTGATGTGCCTATCTTTGAATAAGACCAATTTTACAACAAGTTATGGGCAAAGATCCGAGTTCAAACTTAAAATGCGAATATCTCGCTTAATATGCGTCCTAGAGGGTCGAAAGTCTAGACCCGGAGGGCAATTTTTGACCTCCATTTTTTCTTGATCTAGACCACCTAGAGGGCTAAAATTTTAGGATTGTGATCTAGGAATCATTCCCTTTCCATTGGTGTGCCTATCTTTGAATAAGACCAATTTTACAACAAGTTATGGGCAAAAATGCAAGTTCAAACTTAAAATGCAAATATCTCGCTTAATATGCGTCCTAGAGGGTCGAAAGTCTAGACCCGGAGGGCAATTTTTGACCTCCATTTTTTCTCGATCTAGACCACTAGAGGGCTGAAATTAAATTTCAGGATTGTAATCTAGGAATCATTCCCTTTCCATTGATGTGCCTATCTTTGAATAAGACCAATTTTACAACAAGTTATGGGCAAAAATGCAAGTTCAAACTTAAAATGCGAATATCTCGCTTAATATGCGTCCTAGAGGGTCGAAAGTCTAGACCCGGAGGACAATTTTTGACGCCCATTTTTTCTCGATCTAGACCACCTAGAGGGCTGAAATTTCAGGATTGTGATGTAGGAATCATTCCCTTTCCATTGATGTGCCTATCTTTGAATAAGACCAATTTTACAACAAGTTATGGGCAAAAATGCAAGTTCAAACTTAAAATGCGAATATCTCGCTTAATATGCGTCCTAGAGGGTCGAAAGTCTAGACCCGGAGGGCAATTTTTGACCCCCATTTTTTCTCGATCTAGACCAACTAGAGGGCTAAAATTTCAGGATTGTGATGTAGTTATCATTCCCTTTCCATTGATGTGCCTATCTTTGAATAAGACCAATTTTACAACAAGTTATGGGCAAAAATGCAAGTTCAAACTTAAAATGCGAATATCTCGCTTAATATGCGTCCTAGAGGGTCGAAAGTCTAGACCCGGAGGGCAATTGTTGACCTCCATTTTTTCTCGATCTAGACCACCTATAGGGCTGAAATTTCAGGATTGTGATCTAGGAATCATTCCCTTTCCATTGATGTGTCTATCTTTGAATAAGACCAATTTTACAACAAGTTATGGCCAAAAATGCAAGTTCAAACTTAAAATGCGAATATCTCGCTTAATATGCGTCCTAGAGGGTCGAAAGTCTAGACCCGGAGGGCAATTTTTGACCTCCATTTTTTCTCGATCTAGACCACCTAGAGGGCTGAAATTTCAGGATTGTGATGTAGGAATTATTCCCTTTCCATTTATGTGCCTATCTTTGAATAAGACCAATTTTACAACAAGTTATGGGCAAAAATGCAAGTTCAAACTTAAAATGCGAATATCTCGCTTAATATGCGTCCTAGAGGGTCGAAAGTCTAGACCCGGAGGGCAATTTTTGACCCCCATTTTTTCTCGATCTAGACCAACTAGAGGGCTAAAATTTCAGGATTGTGATGTAGGAATCATTCCCTTTCCATTGATGTGCCTATCTTTGAATAAGACCAATTTTACAACAAGTTATGGGCAAAAATGCAAGTTCAAACTTAAAATGCGAATATCTCGCTTAATATGCGTCCTAGAGGGTCGAAAGTCTAGACCCGGAGGGCAATTTTTGACCTCCATTTTTTCTCGATCTAGACCACCTATAGGGCTGAAATTTCAGGATTGTGATCTAGGAATCATTCCCTTTCCATTGATGTGCCTATCTTTGAATAAGACCAATTTTACAACAAGTTATGGCCAAAAATGCAAGTTCAAACTTAAAATGCGAATATCTCGCTTAATATACGTCCTAGAGGGTCGAAAGTCTAGACCCGGAGGGCAATTTTTGACCTCCATTTTTTCTCGATCTAGACCTCCTAGAGGGCTGAAATTTCAGGATTGTGATGTAGGAATTATTCCCTTTCCATTTATGTGCCTATCTTTGAATAAGACCAATTTTACAACAAGTTATGGGCAAAAATGCAAGTTCAAACTTAAAATGCGAATATCTCGCTTAATATGCGTCCTAGAGGGTCGAAAGTCTAGACCCGGAGGGCAATTTTTGACCTCCATTTTTTCTCGATCTAGACCACCTAGAGGGCTGAAATTTCAGGATTGTGATGTAGGAATTATTCCCTTTCCATTTATGTGCCTATCTTTGAATAAGACCAATTTTACAACAAGTTATGGCCAAAAATGCAAGTTCAAACTTAAAATGCGAATATCTCGCTTAATATGCGTCCTAGAGGGTCGAAAGTCTAGACCCGGAGGGCAATTTTTGACCTCCATTTTTTCTCAATCTAGACCACCTAGAGGGCTGAAATTTCAGGATTGTGATGTAGGAATTATTCCCTTTCCATTTATGTGCCTATCTTTGAATAAGACCAATTTTACAACAAGTTATGGCCAAAAATGCAAGTTCAAACTTAAAATGCGAATATCTCGCTTAATATGCGTCCTAGAGGGTCGAAAGTCTAGACGCGGAGGGCAATTTTTGACCTCCATTTTTTCTCGATCTAGACCTCCTAGAGGGCTGAAATTTCAGGATTGTGATGTAGGAATTATTCCCTTTCCATTTATGTGCCTATCTTTGAATAAGACCAATTTTACAACAAGTTATGGGCAAAAATGCAAGTTCAAACTTAAAATGCGAATATCTCGCTTAATATGCGTCCTAGAGGGTCGAAAGTCTAGACCCGGAGGGCAATTTTTGACCTCCATTTTTTCTCGATCTAGACCACCTAGAGGGCTGAAATTTCAGGATTGTGATGTAGGAATTATTCCCTTTCCATTTATGTGCCTATCTTTGAATAAGACCAATTTTACAACAAGTTATGGCCAAAAATGCAAGTTCAAACTTAAAATGCGAATATCTCGCTTAATATGCGTCCTAGAGGGTCGAAAGTCTAGACCCGGAGGGCAATTTTTGACCTCCATTTTTTCTCGATCTAGACCACCTAGAGGGCTGAAATTTCAGGATTGTGATGTAGGAATTATTCCCTTTCCATTTATGTGCCTATCTTTGAATAAGACCAATTTTACAACAAGTTATGGGCAAAAATGCAAGTTCAAACTTAAAATGCGAATATCTCGCTTAATATGCGTCCTAGAGGGTCGAAAGTCTAGACCCGGAGGGCAATTTTTGACCCCCATTTTTTCTCGATCTAGACCAACTAGAGGGCTGAAATTTCAGGATTGTGATCTAGGAATCATTCCCTTTCCATTGATGTGCCTATCTTTGAATAAGACCAATTTTACAACAAGTTATGGGCAAAAATGCAAGTTCAAACTTAAAATGCGAATATCTCGCTCAATATGCGTCCTAGAGGGTCGAAAGTCTAGACCCGGAGGGCAATTTTTGACCTCCATTTTTTCTCGATCTAGACCACCTATAGGACTGAAATTTCAGGATTGTGATCTAGGAATCATTCCCTTTCCATTGATGTGCCTATCTTTGAATAAGACCAATTTTACAACAAGTTATGGGCAAAAATGCAAGTTCAAACTTAAAATGCGAATATCTCGCTTAATATGCGTCCTAGAGGGTCGAAAGTCTAGACCCGGAGGGCAATTTTTGACCTCCATTTTTTCTCGATCTAGACCACCTAGAGGGCTGAAATTTCAGGATTGTGATGTAGGAATTATTCCCTTTCCATTTATGTGCCTATCTTTGAATAAGACCAATTTTACAACAAGTTATGGGCAAAAATGCAAGTTCAAACTTAAAATGCGAATATCTCGCTTAATATGCGTCCTAGAGGGTCGAAAGTCTAGACCCGGAGGGCAATTTTTGACCTCCATTTTTTCTCGATCTAGACCACCTAGAGGGCTGAAATTTCAGGATTGTGATGTAGGAATTATTCCCTTTCCATTTATGTGCCTATCTTTGAATAAGACCAATTTTACAACAAGTTATGGGCAAAAATGCAAGTTCAAACTTAAAATGCGAATATCTCGCTTAATATGCGTCCTAGAGGGTCGAAAGTCTAGACCCGGAGGGCAATTTTTGACCTCCATTTTTTCTCGATCTAGACCACCTAGAGGGCTGAAATTTCAGGATTGTGATCTAGGAATCATTCCCTTTCCATTGATGTGCCTATCTTTGAATAAGACCAATTTTACAACAAGTTATGGGCAAAAATCGAAGTTCAAACTTAAAATGCGAATATCTCGCTTAATATGCGTCCTAGAGGGTCGAAAGTCTAGACCCGGAGGGCAATTTTTGACCTCCATTTTTTCTCGATCTAGACCACCTAGAGGGCTGAAATTTCAGGATTGTGATCTAGGAATCATTCCCTTTCCATTGATGTGCCTATCTTTGAATAAGACCAATTTTACAACAAGTTATGGGCAAAAATGCAAGTTCAAACTTAAAATGCGAATATCTCGCTTAATATGCGTCCTAGAGGGTCGAAAGTCTAGACCCGGAGGGCAATTTTTGACCTCCATTTTTTCTCGATCTAGACCACCTAGAGGGCTGAAATTTCAGGATTGTGATCTAGGAATCATTCCCTTTCCATTGATGTGCCTATCTTTGAATAAGACCAATTTTACAACAAGTTATGGGCAAAAATCCGAGTTCAAACTTAAAATGCGAATATCTCGCTTAATATGCGTCCTAGAGGGTCGAAAGTCTAGACCCGGAGGGCAATTTTTGACCTCCATTTTTTCTCGATCTAGACCACCTAGAGGGCTAAAATTTTAGGATTGTGATCTAGGAATCATTCCCTTTCCATTGATGTGCCTATCTTTGAATAAGACCAATTTTGCAACAAGTTATGGGCAAAAATGCAAGTTCAATATACCATAATACCAATTTTGCAACAAGTTATGGGCAAAAATCCAAGTTCAAACTTAAAATGCGAATATCTCGCTTAATATGCGTCCTAGAGGGTCGAAAGTCTAGACCCGGAGGGCAATTTTTGACCTCCATTTTTTTCTCGATCTAGACCACCTATAGGGCTGAAATTTCAGGATTGTGATCTAGGAATCATTCCCTTTCCATTGATGTGCCTATCTTTGAATAAGACCAATTTTACAACAAGTTATGGGCAAAAATGCAAGTTCAAACTTTAAATGCGAATATCTCGCTTAATATGCGTCCTAGAGGGTCGAAAGTCTAGACCCGGAGGGCAATTTTTGACCTCCATTTTTTCTCGATCTAGACCACCTAGAGGGCTGAAATTTCAGGATTGTGATCTAGGAATCATTCCCTTTCCATTGATGTGCCTATCTTTGAATAAGACCAATTTTACAACAAGTTATGGGCAAAAATGCAAGTTCAATATACCATAATACCAATTTTGCAACAAGTTATGGGCAAAAATCCAAGTTCAAACTTAAAATGCGAATATCTCGCTTAATATGCGTCCTAGAGGGTCGAAAGTCTAGACCCGGAGGGCAATTTTTGACCTCCATTTTTTTCTCGATCTAGACCACCTATAGGGCTGAAATTTCAGGATTGTGATCTAGGAATCATTCCCTTTCCATTGATGTGCCTATCTTTGAATAAGACCAATTTTACAACAAGTTATGGGCAAAAATGCAAGTTCAAACTTTAAATGCGAATATCTCGCTTAATATGCGTCCTAGAGGGTCGAAAGTCTAGACCCGGAGGGCAATTTTTGACCTCCATTTTTTCTCGATCTAGACCACCTAGAGGGCTTAAATTTCAGGATTGTGATCTAGGAATCATTCCCTTTCCATTGATGTGCCTATCTTTGAATAAGACCAATTTTACAACAAGTTATGGGCAAAAATGCAAGTTCAAACTTAAAATGCGAACATCTCGCTTAATATGCGTCCTAGAGTTTCGAAAGTCTAGACCCGGAGGGCAATTTTTGACCTCCATTTTTTCTCGATCTAGACCACCTAGAGGGCTGAAATTTCAGGATTGTGATCTAGGAATCATTCCCTTTCCATTGATGTGCCTATCTTTGAATAAGACCAATTTTACAACAAGTTATGGGCAAAAATGCAAGTTCAAACTTAAAATGCGAATATCTCGCTTAATATGCGTCCTAGAGGGTCGAAAGTCTAGGCCCGGAGGGCAATTTTCGACCTCCGTTTTTTCTCGATCTAGACCACCTAGAGGGCTGAAATTTCAGGATTGTGATCTAGGAATCATTCCCTTTCCATTGATGTGCCTATCTTTGAATAAGACCAATTTAACAACAAGTTATGGGCAAAAATGCAAGTTCAAACTTAAAATGCGAATATCTCACTTAAAACCCGTTCTAGAGGGTCAAAAGTTGGCACCTTGTGCATAATTTTTGATCTCCAGTATTTCTTGATAAAAAATTAAAATTCATTTACAACTTATTATTATTATGTTAGTTTAAATCTATAGTTGAAAATGAAAATGTTTGTCCTAAATCTTTAAAAATAGCATGTTTTTACTAAATGTAAAAGAAATAATGTATATTGCTACCTAAATCAATAAATAAATAAAAAAAAAAAGAAAAAAAATCCACTGTTGCCATTTATTGCCACCATTCTGCCACGACAGCGACGCTTGAAACGATCAAGAGGCTTTAGCTCGTGAATCAATTGCACCTTTTTAGCATGTTAATACAAGTCATTAAGCATAATGTTCATCAACGACGAGCGTGAGAGGTGCAATTGTTGGGCACGATAACGAATTGAGGTGGAAGGCATTATCGTGAACAGCAGCAATATTTCCTGCAGTACGAGCTGTACGAGCATGCACTGGCAGACCCGATTTTTCTGATTGTACGCACATTTCGACGATTAAATTGACAGAATAAATCACTAAGTGCATGAGATGCCTTTTTAATTTCAACGCCTATTTTCATAATAAGGCTGAATAACTTGAACGCGTTGCTCGATTGTCTATCTTTCCATGGTTCAAATTGAGTTAGTCTGAAATTGAGAAATGTCAAATGAAATACAGTAAAAAACTTGACAATTAGCTGTGGTATACATTCAACATGAGCCCTTTAAATTTACCACCCCTTAGACAGAATAGACGTCAGTGACAAAAATCTATCTTACCCTTTTACTCATGTGGAAAAAAAAGAAACACGAATTTTTTCGATAAATTTTTATTTTATTTTGTATTTTTTGCACAGCGTTCATTTTATGACTAAATGATTTTTTCTTCTTTTTTTGTTTTTTTTTTTTTAACTTGACAAACATTTTATTTTCGCTTATCAAATATTTTATTTTTGTTCTTCTTTTGACAATTTTGGTTTAAATAGTAATAATAACTCTTATATAAACATAAATAAACTTTGTTTTTATTTAATATTGTATTTTTTTGCGCAATTTAATTTGTTTGGTTTTTATTTTTTTTTTGTGGTAAGATAAACAGGTTTGTCTGTATAGTATATAATTATTATTTATTTTATTATTTTATTTTATTTTTGTTTTGTTGTAATTGTTGAACTTAAGGTTTTGTCTTTTTTTGTTTTATTTTACTATTTTACATTATTTATGGTTTTCTTATTTTATATTCATGATAAATATATTAATTTATTTATTATGATGGTAAATTTTTTGAAGTCAGTTTTCTATTGTTTGTTTTGGTTTATCTTTATCTTTTTATTTTAATTTTTATTATTTTAAAATACATACGATTTTAACAATATAATAATATAGTTTGATATATGATCTGTTGTTTTTTTTTTGTTTTTGTATTTTTAAATTAGTTTTATGCAATAATACTTTATTTTTTATTTTTTTGTTGGTTCTAAGCATTTAAAAAACAATAATTATAATAATTGTTTTTCTTTTATTTAATTTATTTTATGTATATATTTTGTTTATAGTTTTAATACTTAAATAGTTTTATATTTAATTTAATTTTAATTTGAATAAAATACAATTAAGCGTCCATGTTGGCCCTTCTTCTTATAGATATCATTTTATTTAATTTAGTTTTTTTAATTTAAATTTAATTACAATTTATATCAAATATTATAGTGATTGGATTTTATTTACAGGATATGCTAGTTTTCTATTAAATGATAACAAATAATTTATAAATAGGTTAGTTTTTAATTCTAAATACATAGTTTCTTCTTTTTTTTTAATGGATTATGTACATAGTTCTGTCTTATATGAATATTATTAATTTTTAAATAATATTTATGTTTATATTTTTAATTTATATTACATTTTTTTCTTATATAATTCTTAAAGGATTTTGATGTGTTGCCAAATTTATTGTATTTGTTGGTTTTTGTTATATATTTTAGGGGAAATAGAATTTTCTGAGCAGTTTATTTAAAATAAATAAATAAATTCGATATTGTAATTGAGATATGTTTATATTTTGTGATATTTTTTACTAAATTCAAAATGTGAACACAAATCAAATAAAGTGAATTTGTCTTTAATTTAAAAAATTTCAACAACTTGAATTATGACTTTTATGAAAATACTAGTATAATTTCAGTTCAAAGTTCAAATCTTACGAAATTCGAGCTTTCGATTTTTCATATGAATGAGATATGTATGGATTTTTACTGGAACCGTTTAAATTCTGAGCCTGAAATATTTTTCAACCACTACAAAACTTTAAAATTTTCAAGTTTTTTTCGATTGTTAATTTTTCTACTTTTGTTTTTCATTTTTTCAGTGAGATGATCAGAGCCTTGAATCTTGTTGGAAGAAGTATTCGGTTTCCGAAAAGAATATCATCCTTATAGCCTATACAAGTTTTTGGAAAAGGTAAGGTACTTCAAAAATTAATTAATTGAATTTAATTTTCCTATTTAAGATCAGCGTAAATTGAGTCAGTTAATTTTTTTTCAACTTCTCCTAACAATATTTGTTGGCCAATAAAATAAAGAAGTTGTGCCCGTATTTACTCTCCTGCATATAAATCATATTTAAAGGTTTTGTAAATAACATCTTTCATTGCATTTAAACCAAATATCTGTTTTACCTAAATTCGCTTAAAGTTCGTTCCTGATAATAAATGATATTGTTTCCTTTATTGAAGCCAAAACATTTTGACAGTTTTAGATTCTTGCGAATTTGATGTTCTGTCTAAAACAATCTATAGAATGTGCTCTTTACAAGCCTACTCGAATATCTGATGTTAATGTTCGAGCAGAAAATACATTTGACTTGTTTCGCAACTCGGACCCTGAAAAATATACGCAATTAGTGCATTAACGCCTCTATAAGCATATCGGTCCAAGGTTCCATATCTGCTAATTTCTCTTGTTAGAGAAAGAGTTTCAAAGAAAACAATTGGAAAGTACGAGAAAACTAATTGGAACTGTTTTGGATCTTAAACTGGTCACCATGCTCTCTGTGCATACATGGTAACTAACTTAATTCATCAGGTAATGAAAACCTTTTTCCCAAATAGGGTTAAAATTATCAAACTTAAAGCTAAGTCATGATTCAATTTGAGACGTTATCAAGGAGAAAGAGGTTAGCTTCCGATGTTTTAGAACCAAGGTAACTGAGGAAAACTGAAAAAGATTTAAGCAAGTCAGGAAGGACCAACTTTTTGAAAAATTACCGCAAAAAATTCTGCAATGTCCCAAAGACCTAAAGGCAGTAAAAATGTTTTTACATTTGACAAAAACATAAAGAATTCTTAATCTTCCTCAGTTCCTACGTTTGAGCTCTATTGTGAAAGTCAATGTGTTTGCTAGGCAAATTCCCCTCCCTCAGTTCTTGAGCGGATTATTGATTCTATGAGAACAACATTTTTTTCGTGTAAGTACTTTGGAGAGTTCTAAGAAATCTCAAAATACAAAAACCCTTGTTCTGAAGAGATGTTAATTTACACTAACTAAATCAATGCGTGGTAAGTTTTTCCATCCATCCGATTGTTCTAGACTCGTTCTGAGAAATTTGAAAACAAGACTTGTTCTGTCAATCCCCAAAAAAGGCTAATCTTTTTCTCTCTCAAATAACTAACCGAAAACTCTAACGTGCCTTGAATTATGGAAACTCTGATTAATTATCACCTAACGAAATATCTTTAGATATGAAAGCTGCCTTTCTATTTATACGAGCGGCGGCGTAGTACTTCTCTCGTAGTAATAGTCCACTAGAGATCTCATGGTTTCTCTCACCAAACAGTGCAGCAAATTTTCAAACCGTTTTAGAAAAAGCAAGATTTATTGCACTTATTATTTCAAAAGCATTTTTTGATAAAGTGCATCTTTTCGAAAAAGCGTGCTTTCGGTATCAACAAATTCCTTCTTCGTTGGATCACAAATTTTCTTTCAAACCCCTCAATACAAGTTATTTTGGAAGGATTCAAGTCTGAAACCCCAGGGCTTCTTTTTGTTCCCGACCCTCTTCTTTATTTCCTTGTCTGCAACTTCTAGTCTAATTGATTGTTTCGCTGACGATAGTACTTTTAGAATTTCATATTCGTTTTCAGACTCACATCTCTCTTTTTCAGATGTCGAATTGCAATGTCAAAATATTCTAATTGTATTCAGAACTGCATAGCATTTGAAGTGTGAAGTTTCTAATGAGTTATACCCTTTTGCCATTGCCTATGAGTGCCACTTTCATCAATGAAACCGAATATCTCGATCTTCTTAATACCACCTTAAGATATTTGGGTTTTCTGAAATGAAACAAGTAATTCGTTTCCCTTTCTAATCTGGCTATAATTTTTATAACCTATATACGTCCAAGACTTAAGAAATACTCTCATCTTACTCACTAAAGCCACTTTGACTATATTCAAAAGAAGAGCTTTTAAAATGATTGGTGCAAATATCATCACTAACTCAATTACGTCACTCGAACATCGTAGTAGAGTTTCGTGCCTCACCTTTTTTTAGGGTTATTTTGCGGACTATGGTCTAGTGAATTAGGTAGTTGCATTCCTCTGTTTTAACCGTAATAACCGTTCAAGGAATGCCCATCGGATTACCTCTTAACCCACCTTGTGAAGTACAGAGATTTGTTCTTTATTCTGGAATGCCTTAACACGCTCTATCTTTTAATTGTCATTGCAATGTCCAAAAATTAAAAAACCAATGTAGGTACATCGATACGTTCTTTCCAACCCTCTCATTTTCCTTATGCTTATACTGTGTCTTTGGCATATTAAGAGTTTCTTCAAATTAGTTTAACATCAGAACTAGTTTTAAAATAGTTTTGGATTTTCCTTATTCCAAAAACTTGATTTAAATATCGGTAGAATTAATAGTCGCTTGAATAATAGTAATTGTATTGACATTCAAACCGAATTTCTGAAACTTTCTATTTAGGGCAAAACTTGTTTTTAAGAAAATGGTTAATATGTCCATTTTTGCCTTCAAAATTTTATTTTGGATTTTCAAATTTTGAAAGATATACATTTCGCAAAACTTCATTAGCATCACTTTACTGTATATTTCAAAATTACGATTTTTTTTAAAGACCGTTTTGTAAAAATTCATAAAATAACTTTTCCAGAATGTACAAAATATTAATTTTTAAAAATAGTAATTTTCATTAATTGGATCTGACGCTACGCATTGGTCATCTTTCAAAATTTGAAAACATTTTTTTTTTTTTGAGATGAAATCTAAGTCTTCACAGTTTTGAACTTTAACAATCTAAAATGAATGTAATTAGAACATTTTGTTTTTCAAAATTGTGTAAGTGATTGACAAAAATGCTCATTTAATATGGTGTCTTTTACGAAAACCGTCAACTGTTTGGGGATCTTCTGGATTCCGAGTTTCATTGAGAACTGACTCAATTTTCTTTTAACATTACTTCTGTTGTTATTTTTTAATAAACTTAACCATAAATTAAAGTCCACTTCTGAAATAAATATGTTTCATAAACAAGTTATCCAACAAATAATCTGTCTCAGTTTAAAAACTCCATTTAAGTCAGAAATTGTCTGGGTGAATTTAATCTTTTTACAAAAATTGTTTTGCATTGACTTTTTCAAAATGCTAAACCTCTTTTTGTATTTTGTAAATTTTCCCTAGATTAATAATAAAATAAAATTTTATTTACATTTTTTTATTATTATTGCAATCCGTTTAATTTTTGTTTGTCTCATTTTTACATTTTAAATTCAAACTTCACCTTAATATTTTACAAATAAAAAACAAATAAAGAAAACATAATCATAAATTTGTATAACAGCTTTTGAAATTAAACATTTTGTTGTTGTTGTGTTTGTGTTTTTGATATGAATTGCAATAAGATACGTTTCGTTTAAATAAATACATATGTATATATACTCGTGTATTATTATTATTAAATATGTATAATTTCATATTAGGTATGGTAAAGATTCCTAAATGGTAATTTGATTAACATATTCCTTCATCTTCATTGTCGTCGTCGTTGTTGTCGTCGTCCTCGACTCATCTTCAACACACCTTTTTTTTCTTCTACATTTATATATAAATACAGCAAAACAACAACCTTACCTATGGCACTGCTCGTCCTCGTCAGCGTCCTTCGACATCAACTTTGACTTTGACTTGGGCTTCTGCTCTCGTTCCAGCTTTTGCTCCCACTCCTGCTGCTGTTGCTGTTGCTGCTCCTGCTCCTGTCGCAGTTGTAATTGTTTTCATCTTTTTATCCTGTTGAGTGATGGTGACATTATCGTCGTCCTCGTTGTTGTTGGCTTCGACGTCCTCGTTTGCGTCTCCTCCATTGTCGTCATCGTCACGGCACACCCTGGCAAGCATATCCTTCGCCAAAGTTGTATGCTAATTAAATTGAAACTGAAAATTATGAAAATTCCCCAACTGATTGGGGACACAATGATGGTGGCAAGGATATTGTCGTTGTCGTCAACGAGTCTCTCCCTATCGCGATCACGGTGTCGACGACGAAGTCGACTTTTGGCTGCGGTGGATTGTTTTATTGTAAAGGATTCCTCCGAATCTTTGTGAGCCATTCTACTCCTGATCCTGATGTCGATGTCGAACTCATGGGACTGCAGGGAGGCTATATAATCATCAGGCTGTTCGTAGAGTGGTGTAGTGGTTGACATACCCATACCCATGCCGAGGCCCATCCCCGAACCCATCAACAGTCTCCAGCAGCAGCTGTTGGTCTTCGATGGCGATGTCGATGTCGACGATGAGCTGCTCCTCGATAAATGTGAATTATAATGGAACAATGGCGATTTGCCTTTAATCCAGTAAATTATAGTCTCAACGATGAAGCTTGCTCGTCCTCGTACTCGTTCTCGAATTCGCCTCAGCCCGCCTCCGAAGCCGAAGTCGAATCCGATGCACAATGATACTGCGGAATTGTGAAAAGCTCCTGGCGGATTGCGAATCGGTGGTTGGCCATTGTCGCCTGCAAAGACAAAGAGAAAACACACATAAAATTCAAATAAAATTGGATTCTTGCGAAGAAGAATGTTTTGTTAAAAATAAGAAGATAAATGGGTATATGTTGGACGGGTTATTTCCGCAAAATGAAAATGATTCCTTCATATAAATTTAAGAGTCATTGGGTTTTCTTTTTTGATTGTGGGGGGCTGTAAAAGATTATGTGGTATCGCAAAAATTATATGACATTCATTACCACGCCAACTAAGACAAGAAGAGAAACGAAATGAGTTCATAAGTTTGACGTGATGTAAGGACGCGGCGGCGACAAGCCACACGACCGACCATAATATACGAGTTCAGTATATAGAAGTTTCTGATGATGGAAGTTTTTGGAAAAGATTGATTTTTGTGCTCAAATTACCTTCTGGATGGATTCATCTTCGGATGGTTATGGTAGGGTGTTTATTGGGGGGATGAGTGATTATAAACTCAATTATGATAATATTACAAAGAAATGGACCAAAAGGATGGGTTGTCGTTTTGAGTTGTCTGTCAGAATTCAGGGTGGGTTTAATTTTGAGATTAAAAGTTAAGTTTTATTTTTGAAAACAATTTATTTGAAAGAGTTAAATGTATATGAGATAAGAATAATGTCAGTCTGAAAAGTTTGGCAGACAT
Source organism: Eupeodes luniger (assembly GCA_951509635.1). NCBI lineage: Eukaryota > Metazoa > Arthropoda > Insecta > Diptera > Syrphidae > Eupeodes > Eupeodes luniger. The sequence continues at coordinate 103,020,470 of OX608073.1, read as the reverse complement.
ATTTTCGCGTTTGAAATAACATAACCTTGAATATTGGATTATGAGAGTTTTATTTTTTCTTTTTCTTCTTTTTAGACGCGAAATTTGATTGAAATGTCTTTTTTCAGCGGGAAATTATTCCTTCTTTTCTCAGATACTTTTTGATGAGACAAAAAGCAATGATTTTCATCATTTTTAAAGTTATTTTATTACTTAAAGGAACATGATTTTTGTAATTACATTAATTGCATGCCTTGGGTAGGGATATTTCTATTTGATTTCTTGCTTTTTATTAGAATCTTGAAAATAAATTATTTTAAGTAGTTAACAAAAAGACCTAAGAGCTTTTTCTGTATGAATATTGAGACGTGTAGTAGAAAGGGATCCTATGTACATTGTACATAGTATGTACATGTACATTTTCTAAAAAATAATATGAAATAGGTTGAGAAATGTCTCGTCAATTAACCCGTTCTTTAGGTTTTTGGTTATTTTTTTGATTTGGGGTTAAATTGTATTTGCTTAGGTATATTTCTTAATTCTTAACCATTTTATTAAAGATGCAATTTTATGTTTTTGATTAGATGACCTAAAGACACCTTCAACAAGAAATTAAAATTCTTGAGTACTTGTTATGATTTTTACAAGAAGGCATCATAACATTTAAGCGATGTTTTATACAGTAGCGACTAATATATTAAGCATTTTTTCTTTCCTTGTAGATATTGTTGTTCATTTTAGGGGTAACAAAATTTTGATTGTTAATGGCAGTCATTTTTTATTTCTATTATTGCTGTTAAGGGGGTAACGAAGAGCAATCAGAAAAGTATACTACTAGTAGAGGTTTAAAAGGAAGCTTTCAATGCATATTGGTTTTCAATGTGTGCTCATTGTGGTAAGAAATATTGAGATATGCAAAATATACCACATTCATGAAGTACGGCACAAAAACAAAATATCTGTCCTTCACGGTGCATTTGAATTGGAACTTAAAGGAAACTTTTGAGCATTCCTAGAAGTACGGCTATTACTGTTGAATTGTTTAAGGAGATTAATGCAAGTGGCTGTTTCACGATGGCCATGTGGTTGAAAATAACAATATCGGTCAAATTGTTTTTTGTTTTGTTTTAAAATTTACAGGTACTCAAGTGATTATTAATACCCTTAAAATGTTTACGTTTAAAAAATATTGGATATTAAATGTGATTAATGAATAGAGTTTGGCAATGCATTCCACATTCTCTATGTGTGGTTAAAAAAAGAATCTCTATACTTGACAGTACGTCTGAAATTGAGCTCAAGGTTAAACTGACGAGCATCCCTGGAAGTGCGAATATTACGGCTGAATTGTTTGAGGGCGGGGAATGCAACTGGCTAATTCGACAAAACACTGTTTTTAAAAATATCTAATATATTCCTATCCAAAAGACTTAAACTTGTTTTGGAGACATCTGTCCAAACATGCGAATTATATTCAAGTTATGGACAAATGAAGGCTTTGTAAATTACAGCGCTCAGAAAGAGTGAAAAATTTCTTTCACTGTTGGAGAAATCCTAAGCACCTATCAGCATTTTTGAAAATATCGTATATGTGATCATTCCATACCGAGTATTGAAAGTTGAATAGTTTCCTGGATGGACGTGCCACTCATGGATAGCGGCGCTGGGGTTGATTTACACTTTAGCGGTTGGAGAGAGCATTGAGTTTTTGAAGAATTATAGTCTATCGATACCGGAATTTAATGAGCTTATTATACGCTGCCGTTGAAGTTTCACACCCGAATAACAAGGATGAGAATCTTAAAACAAGTATAAAAAGCTGTATTAAAAGGGTACCTACTGTCGAAACAGTTTGATAGATTAGAAGTGTCAGACAAGATATCGTTTATGAATATAAGGAAGAGAGCCGGAGACAAAAGAGAGCCCTGGGGGCACCAGCATTTATTTTTAAGTCTTAGATTTGAAACGATCTTATACAATTTAAATTGAACGTTTAAAATGGTAGTTTCTAATCCAACGAAGAAGAGATTCATCAATACCAAAAACACGCATTTTCGATTAGAGAGATTGGTGCCGAACTGTATAAAATGTTCTCTAAAACAACATTTTACTGTTCGGTTAGATAAACAATTAAATCATCGGTTGCTACCTATTGCTACGAAAGCCAAACAGCCGCTCATTAAGAAGTTTTCGTTCTTTGAGATATTTCTTAAGCTGATAATTAATCAAAGTTTCCATTACCTTGGAAAAAAGAGACGTAAGTGCTTTTGGACGATAGTTGAAAAGAGAAGATGATTCACCTTGTTAGGAACAGGCTGTGCAAATGCTGTTTTCCAACCGCTCCGAAAAAGACCTTTAGAGTAGAAAAGATGGAAAAGCTTACGCAGTGTTTTGCCAGCGTTGAAGAACACCTCTTCAGAACAATAGGGGGATACTATCTGGACCAGCGGATTTGTGTATGTCAAGATCTTTCAGTACTCTTGCAACTACTCGAGTACGAAAGAAGATTCGTCCCATAAAATCGTTTGCGCTTTAGAGAACAGGATTACCTATGGCATTCTTGGTAGCGTCGAATTAACAGCAAACTGAGCTGCAAGCAAATTGGCTTTATCAATCGAGCTTACATAATAAGATTCATTGTGAATCAGCGTTGGAACCGAGGATGAGGTGGTTTTTCGTACGTTTTTTTACAGATGACCAGGTAATTTTACTCCCCTTGGGACCTTGTAGTATTTTTTGCCGTAATTTCTGGTCATGTAAAAATTTAGTTCATCGAATATGACCATTACAGGTCTTTCTAACTTTGTTGAGCTTATTTCGGTTTTCCTCAAAGGCCTTATAACAACGGAAACAAACATTTTTTATCCTAAAAACCCTTAAGAGCTCAAATCAAACCATGGGTTCTCTTTGGGTTTGACAGGTATTATACCAATTTAGGGATAAAATTTCTCATTCCTCAAAGAATTCAATTTATAACCATATCTGAGCTGGAATGCAGGTCACTATCGAGAAAGCACAGAGATCAGTTAAAATTTCTAAAGAATTCGTTGAGACCGTCCCAGTTTTTTTTTTTTTTTTTATTGCCAAACTGTACACAAATGAGTTTTTTCTTTATCTGGGATTTTTGAGATGAGAAATGTGCCTAGAGGCAGTAGTACACTGATTTCATATTTATTAGGCTCAGAGGATAAAAACAAGTCTAGGGTGTTGACGGGTTGACCTGTAACAAACAACAATTTAATAATGGCACTAAGGTATACCCATTTAGATTGAATTCCAAATGGTTGAAATCTTGACCTATCTGAGTTTCACTTAATGTTGGCACTATTCGGAGTGTGCCGAAAGCATAGCCCATTTATAGCAGGGTTTGCAGTATATTCCAATTTCAAGTCAGTCACAAAAACTCTTTTTGCAGATTTAGACGACAATTTAACTAATTTTGAGTAGTAGTTTTGACCTCTATTCGTATACAAAAATCAATTGTTTCGAGAGCATTGTCAATGACGTGTGTTCATTGAATGGATTCTGGAACAATCACATATTGTGGAGCGATAACACTACAAATGGCACAGAAGCAACCTTCTGATCTGCAATACGACCAAAGCTTCAGTTTGAATTCCATCACTGGGCTCGTTTATCAGCTCGAGTTTTAAGCTCTCTACGAGCTGTTACGCCACCTGATTTATTTATATTTTATGTAAGCCCACACCCTTTTTTTAAAACCCCTACTTTTTAAAAAATGCTCACACTATGTCTCTGGCACATTAAGAAAAAGCTTAATTTAAAAAAAAATAGGTCACACAATTTAATATGTACATTTATATTCCATGCAGACAATATCCGGCCTTTCATCATTAGATTACCTATATTTAGCATATTTTAAAATTACTTTTATTTTAAATATTAATATAATTATTTTCATATTTCCAAACTCATTAAAAACTCAGAAACACCACAAGTCCTTAAATTCAATCGTGCATTTTAACATTTTATTAATTTTTAGGCAAGACAAAAACAAAATGCAAATAATTGCAACCTATAACATCAAACTATTATCAATCATGAACTTTTTTAACAAAAGTCAGCACCGCACTAAATAATCTAATTTTGATTGTTTAATGAAACAAAAAATTGTAAACTCAATTTTTTCACTGTTGTATTTTTCAAACCCATATAAACTAAAATAAAATCCAATTAAAATTCTATCTAAAAAACCACACGCACACACACATAATGAAAACAATATTCTTCTTCCACAGATACTAAAATACATACAAATAATGATTAGCTTCTAAAAATTGTATATCAATTTATTTTGATATTATTTTATTATTTTCAAACTCATTTTGACACGATATAGTTTTAGATAATTGGGTGCAAAAATCCAATTAAAATGTTAAATGTTTAACCGCAGGCTGGTTTAGAAACATACATAATACTGCAACTGGAACTGCATCATATGTTTATATGAATAGATTTGGCTGACTAAATGGGAAATTGAAATATTTATTATACTTAATTTGACGGATATAATATTAAAAATAATTATTGTCGGTAATGAAGAATGTGACATTTACATAAATATTTCATCGATTCTTGGAAAATTATTATTTTAAAACTTAATTTTCAAAAACACTGCAAAAATATCTACAAAACACACATTTTTGAATTCACTGCAGTAAATTCAAAATGTTAAAATAATACAATGCTTGACTGAGTCGCAGAAACAAGCTAAAGTATCCAAAGAATCTTGTAAGAAGTAGTACCAATATTTTAAGGTTATTACATATACAGGGTGTCCCGTAAGTAATGAATAACCCTGATATGCCGCATAGTAGACTTTATGACCGTCCTGGAAACGGATAAAAAAAAGTTCTATCCCAACCACAAGAAAAGTTATATGCATTTTTTTGTTCAGTGCATTATTTTTTTTCTTACTTTACATTTTTGAATACCACGACTACAAGCGAATTGAGTTCCGTCATTTTTTTTTTGCAGGAATATTTTACATTACTTGTGCCAACACATAAGTAAAAGAAAATTATTATAACTGTTGGACTTCTTAGAGAAAAAAATTATTTAACATTGAATTTCAATGCAAAATGTGAAAACAAATAATTTTTTAAAAAGTTAAATCATAGCTGGTATAAAAAAATGCATGAATACCTGAGTAGCCAACTATTTTAAAAATATGCGCGTTAAATGCAGATTTCAAAATGGTATTACTTATTATTATATCTAAAGTCAATAGAAAGTTATTGGTAAAAATCTGCAATGCTAGAGTAAATTTAGCAAAAACAAAAGTTTTCAAAATTAGCACAGCAAACGTGAAAATAATACCAATCGTTGAACATAGCAGATTTTTGATTTATTGGCTGTTTCTACGATGTTGTCCTAATGATAAATCCAAGCTTTCAACTTCTAGGGCCGAATGCATTATTGATAAAAATGTCAAAAAACTGCAAAAAAACGGTTACATTTTCGAGCTTGTTTTGAATATTACCTGTTCTATTGGGCTTTAACAAACCCATCAAATATTTTGTTGGTTGCTATTAGAGATACCGAAGACTTAGTGCTTGCGGAATTTGACCGAGATCCTACAGTATCAATCCGAGCAATAGCACGACGCACTAGGATCGAAAAGACGACTGCGCATAATGTGCTAAGTAAATATAAATATCATCCCTTTCACCTAACACGGGTGCAAACTCTCCAGCCGCAAGATTTCGAAACGAGATTGAGTTTTTGTCGACAAATGATAATGAAAATTGAAGAAGATCCGCAGTTTTTTGACAAAATTCTTTGGAGCGATGAGTCGACATTTAAAAGAGATGGCTACACTAATCTACATAATCTCCACTTCTGGGCACTACAAAACCCAAACATCATGAGGGAAGACAGGTCCCAGTACCAATTCAAAATAAACTATTGGACTGGGATTCTCAATGGGAAAATAATTGGACCCTTTGAGTTGCCGGGGATTTTAACTGACCAAGGTTATTTGGAGTTCCTCCAAAATGATCTCCCAACCTTGCTGGAAGAAGTGCCTCAAGAACTAAAGGAATCCCATTGGCTTCAAAATGATGGTTGTCCAGCACACTATGCTGTGCCTGTGCGGGCATATTTAAATGCCAGATATCCAGGCAGATGGATAGGACGCCTGGGACCAATTTTATGGCCACCCCGTTCACCAGACCTAAATCCACTTGGTTTTTTTTATTGGGGATGCATTAAGGAAATCGTATACAGCAAGCCGATCAGGTCTTTAGAAGAGCTAAGAAATCGTGTGGAGGCAGCTGCATTACAAATTTCTGAATAAAACCTTGCACGTTCACTAAGACGTTCATTTATTCGGAGGTGCAGAACCTGTATAAGAGTGGGTGGAAAACAGTTTGAGCATTTGCTTTAAATAAAAAAAATTAAAAAATTATCTATTTTTGTTTTTGTTTTCTAACTAAGTGATCATGTGATTAAAAGCTGGCTCAACAAATTTTTGTTTAGATAAAATAACAAATAAACTAATAGCAACCAATAAAATATTTGATGGGTTTGTTAAAGCCCAATAGAACAGGTAATATTCAAAACAAGCTCGAAAATGTAACCGTTTTTTTGCACTTTTTTGACATTTTTATCAATAATGCATTCGGCCCTAGAAGTTGAAAGCTTGGATTTATCATTAGGACAACATCGTAGAAACAGCCAATAAATCAAAAATCTGCTATATTCAACGGTTGGTATTATTTTCACGTTTACTGTGCTAATTTTGAAAACTTTTGTTCTTGCTAAATTTACTCTAGTATTGCAGATTTTTACCAATAACTTGCTATTGACTCTAGATATAATAATAAGTAATACCATTCTGAAATTTGCATTTAACGCGCATATTTTTAAAATAGTTGGCCACTCAGGTATTCATGCATTTTTTGTATGCCAGCTATGATTTAACTTTTTAAAAAATTATTTGTTTTCACATTTTGCATTGAAATTCAATGTTAAATAATTTTTTTCTCTAAGAAGTCCAACAGTTATAATAATTTTTTTCTACTTATGTGTTGGCACAAGTAATGTAAAATATTCCTGCAAAAAAAAAATTATGGAACTCAATTCACTTGTAGTCGTGGTATTCAAAAATGTAAAGTAAGAAAAAAAATAATGCACTGAACAAAAAAATGCATATAACTTTTCTTGTGGTTGGGATAGAACTTTTTTTTATCAGTTTTCAGGACGGTCATAAAGTCTACTATGCGGCATTTCAGGGTTATCCATTACTTACGGGACACCCTGTATGTACCTGAAAAATAAGTTTATCTTCAAAAATTTAAATGTCATATAATTCCTCAAAAATAAGAAACTTAAGCTTGAATCACACTTTCAACATACCGACGTTCAGAGTGTCAATGCTCAAAACGTTGACCATTACACGAATGACACACTTTAGCCAATGCTGTCTGAAAATGCGTTGACGCGTATGTGAGTCAACGTGATTGATTATCACTGTCAATTTGTTGGCTGGCAATACTTTGACAATCACAAGATTTCCAAAAATTAATGTGTATATGAGTCGACGCGACGTGACATACTTAGAGTCAACCTGTGTTTAAAAATTAAAGTATAAAATAACTTTCAACTTAATTTCCATATTGTACATTGCTACAGAAATACTTTAAAAATATGTGTTGACTCGGTATTAAATTTTACCCTGTCAATGTATTGACACAGTCATTGCGATGACCGATAGTCCTAAAAACGAGTCATAATGTCCCAATAGCACATTACAAAATCACAAAATGGGTCAACTCGTTGACTCAAAAATGTGTCTCAACGTGAGCGTCCACGTGCTTGTCAACAATTTGAAAGCATTTTTCGTTGACGATCACACGACATGACACTTTTGGGACAGATTATGACGTCATTCTTACGTCAGAGAGTCAAAGTGTTGACAGTTTACATTGAACCTTAAGAAGTAGCTTCACTACATTTTTCCAAATTGTTGCCCCATTTTTGAGACATCGAATTTTAAAGAAAAAAAAATAACATTTCTCAAAAATCCAAAAACTAGACATTTTTGATCTTCAAATATTATTTAGACAAATTGGTTCAGAAGAAAGATATTTAAATCGGTTTATTAGTCCTTTCTGGGGCTTTTCAAAAATATATATTTTATTTTAAGAAGTCAAGTTAAGAAAAAATAAATTTAGAGAAAATTTTATAAGAATATATAAGTCTGAATTTAAAAAAATTATTGCGGTAGTTTTTTATGAACAAATTTGTATGGGTCTACTTTTGGTCTTCAAAAATTAAAAAAAAACCTCTAACTCAAATTCTTAGGCTGTAGGTAGGGGTGAGGACAGACAAACAGACAGACGGACGGATTAGCCAAAAAACCACTCTTTCGAAATCTCTACCATCGTAGAACGCGAGTTTGAAATTTATTAAGGACGCAATATTTGCCAAATAGTTCGTGTTATGCCGCAAGTAAAAATTGACAAGAAATGCCTTATTCGTCAATACCAGAGTATTATAGGGTTTTCTAAGACGAGGTTTTACTTTATGCTTTCGAAAATATCACAAATGCCATCTTTGGGATTTGGAATCGATTGCGAAGCATCGGCATAACCCTTGTTTTTCACGTGGATCCTAAAGAAATAAATTGCACAACTGGGTCGCACGAAATTGCTTTTGTGTCCAAAGATTCTATTATTGCATATATTGTACTTATATTTTAAAATTAAAGAATTTACCTTCAAAATAATTTTGTCTTCAAAAGTTTAAATGCCATTTAATTATTCAAAAAAATATTACATCTTTTTCGAAAATCGTTTGATAGATTATTTTCTAAGTGTATTCGTTTTACATTAAATTTTTGTAAAAAAATTATGACCTGTTTTCGAGATATCAAATTTTGAAAAAAGAATATTTTTTTAAAAATCCAAAAAAAAAACAATGGCATTTTTGATGATCAAATATTGTTTAGATAGCATAAAACTTGTTGAAATCGTTTCATAAGTTCTTGAAAAAAAATTAAAAACAAAATAACGGTTCTGTGGGGGTACTCATCAAGATCAATACAAAACTATTTTTTTATTGAAAGAAGTCAATTTAAAAAAAAACAGGCTGGGATGCGACCCACACTGATAACTTCCCATCCCGTTTGTCGATTTGTTTAAAAGTTTGTGTATATGTATCAATTTTTACCAAATTTGCGTACTATTTTTTGTAGATTTTATTTTATTGAATATCGAAAATAATATTTTCTGTAAAATAAAATAAGTTTGAAGCCAATATTTTTAATTTTTGAAAAGCTATTTAAGTCAAAAGTAAATTTTTACCAAGTTTTAGTATTGTTGTTTTTTTTAGGTTCTTAATGTTTTGTAAAAAAAACTGTCAATTCGATTTTTTTCAAAATTTTACTGAATGTTGAAAACAATATAATTTTGAAAAATAAAAGTAGTTTAAGGCCAATATCTTAAAGTTTTGAAAAGATATTTGAGTCGAAAATCAATTTTTACCAACTTTTATAAATATTTTTGTAGGTTTTTATTTTTAGTAAAAAAACTGTCAATTCGGTTTTTCTCAACATTTTTCAGAATGTTTAAAACAATATTTCTTATAAGATAAAATAATTTTGAAGCCATAATCTCAAGTATTTGAAAAGATATTTGAGTCGAAATTCAATTTTTACCAACTTAGAGTAATGTTTTTTTTTATTTTAATTTTTTATAAAAAAAAACTGTTAATTAGATTTTTCTCAAAATTTTATGAGATGTCAAAAACATTATTCTTCGTTGCACAAAATTGTTTTGGAGATGAAATCATATTTAGTCGTAAAATTTTCGGGGTGACAATTTTTTTTTTCAGTTTTTTTGATTTATAAAAAGCTTTTAATTGGATTTTTTCCAAAAATATAATTGTTTTGTATCACGTTACAATATATAATATAAAATTTAATTCAAGTCTCTAGCGTCATTGGTTCATGAGATATTTAGGGTTAACCAAAATGTTCACCTTTTTTTAAAATGCTATGGTAAAAAGGCCACCCACGCAATTTTCTTGAGAGCCCTTTCTGCATCTTCTGCATCTATGGACGACGAAAAAAACGTCACGAACGTACGGACGTAGGAACGTACGTACACACGCACGCACAGACATCTTTCTAAAAATCTTTTATTTCGACTCTAGGGACCTTGAAACGTCGAGAAATGTTAAAATTTTCAATTTGACAAATCGGACCCATTACAATAACTTCCTATGGGAAGTTAATATGAGAAAATGTAATAAAAATCTATCAGTTCGTTTTTGAGAATATTTGAATTTTCGATTTTTAACCAAGAAATTTGGGTGTGGATAAACATTTAAAAAAAGCCTAACGCGAATATGCTTAAAACCTTAATTTCCAAGTTTGAACTCAATGGACCCAATGGTTTGGGCTATAGGAGCGAGAACGAAATCGAATGACCCACTTTTTTCGAATTCTCTGCCATCGTCATGTTTGATAAAGACCTTCAATTCGAAATTCGTTTACAAATGCAATACTTGCCATATAGTTCCTATATGGCGCATGTAAAAATCGAATGGTGGTTATGAAAGAACACAGTCAACAAACTTTTGGAAGATTGTTAGCAAGTTGAAATTATTTCCTTGCTTGTGTTCCGAAGTGTTGCCCGCCATCTTTTTAAAAATGAATTAATTTCTTCAGCAATCCATTCACAGTCAAAGTTGCAACAGCTTCATTTTCGAAAAAATAAGGTCCTCCAATCACACCGCCATCGCCTGCTCAAAAATTGCACCAAACAGTGAAACCTTGACGATAGAAAGACTGCTTGTCGACCAGTGACAAGGCTTTGTTTCTGGTAATAAAATAGCGGTTTTTAATGGTTGTTGATGGCCTTAATTCAAATCCAACTTCAACATTATTCTTTCACGTAGGTTTTGAGATATTACTTTTAAAAATTCGAAAAAAAACACATATATATATATTTAAAGCTCTGTGAGGCTATCTTAATTTATGTAGTAGCTTTTTCAAAGAAAACTCGTGATGGTTTTCAAAATATCTTGAAAATGATTTTTGAACTTGCGACGTGATCTGTTGTCATCAGCAAAAATTAGTTCCAAAGTGTTTCTTTAAAAACATGAAAGTTTGATTGAACTTCATATAGAGCCAAATAGAAACTGATATCTTATTAGAATTTCCAGAAATTAACTAAGACACTTAATTGATTTGAACTTTATCCAGAAAAATAAAGATTTGAGCTAAGGGACGCGAAAGTTTTGGGTTGTATTTGGCATTTTTAAAGGTGAATATTATAAAAACCTGGAGCCTATTTCACCAAAAACTTTTCACTTTGCAAAATAATTCACACAATTTGCAAAGTGAAAAGACAGACAACACATCCATCCACATAAAAAAATCAGCCTTGAAAAAAAATTGTGAGGCACTCCATGAACTACTCTGCACTCTGCAGGCGGTTGCTTTGCTTATTCCGAGCATAGATGCATCACCGATATATTGGACTCCATTCCCAGCTCAATGTAGTGTACACAAAAGTTGTTGCAAGGGACTTAAACACATATTTCTTTGGCTTTTTAATTGTATCTTATTTCCAATTTTAGACAACACAAATTCAATGGTACCTTTTGTTAGTCGAAAATTCATTTTTGTCGAAAAATTATTTTCGGTATCGAAGTTAATTCTCAGATTTTTTGAAAATGAAATTCGCATATTATTGAAAAGCTTTTCAAAATTCTAAATAAAATATGCAAAGTTTATTGTTTTGTGAAACGGAAAGAACAAATACTTCGCAAAACAACAAAATGTTTCAAATTTCAGAAAAGACTTTGCACTTTACAAATTTGAGTTTGCTGAAACGTATTTTTCAAAGAGGCAAACTTTTCAATTCAATAATTTCATCTTTGCAAATTTAAGTTTGGTGAAACGTAATTTGAAAGGTAAAATAAGTGTAATGGTAAAAAGTGTTTGGTGAAACAGGGTCCTGATGTGATAGACAAATTTAAAGGTGATATTAGAATTCAAGAAAACTTAATATTTTAAAAAAGTGTTGTTTTGTTTTTGCGACAGAAAGAACCATTGTTATGGACGTAGTAATTGATTTGGAAATGGGTCTTATCACTGAAGATGAATTTTCGATAAAAATCCGGATCATTTTGATGCATTTGCAGATCCTATTAGCGCAAATACGATTTTCGATGATCGGTCGCCTTGTTTTTGTGTTAGCAGAACTTTAAAAAATTAAGTCTCTATTTATATATTTTACGACGATCCAAAAGCACTTTTTTCATTATTTTTATAGTGAGTTTAAAAAGTTCGATCTATCATTGGATTCTAATTTTTGTAATGGCTTAGTCGGCTTTCAAAAGTTGAAAGTGTTAAAAGCGACAGACGTGAAAATAGTTTGCTATTCAATATAAATCCAATAATTTAAAAGTCATTTCAAAATTATTTATGTGTTATTATTGATATTTTGGTCAACAAGTTCCCATTGAGTGACAAAATATCGAAACTAAAAAGTATGCTACAATTTTTATATTTTTGCGCCCTTATAAATGCAATTAGAAGTTCATGGATGAACCAACATTTTAAATCATAAGAAAAAAACATTAATTTTGTTTAAATTTGTCAAACCAATATTTTTCAATTATTAATAATTTTTAAAATACGTAAAGAAAAATACAAAAAAAAAATAAAACCAAACTCCAATCAATATCACCGTCGCAAACACAAAACCCAATTAAATTAATCAATCAAATAAACGTAGGTACATTTATTATATTTTTTTTTACTGTACTTGGAAAAATACATCAAGTGAAAAACACACACACCTGACTTACCTTCTCGTATGTCGAATTGAATTTTCAATATAAAATAAAAATTTACCATAAAATATACTTTGGAATTTTATTTTATTTATTTATAAAAATTAAATTATAAAAAATGTAGAAAAACCAAAATACAGTGAAATTCTATTTTTCACCCCACCACAAATGACAAAAACAATAATATATAAAACAAAAACAGAAAAACAACAATCCCTGACCCCTTTTTCGCACCGACTCACATTCATTTTGTTATTCATTCCACAAATCAATATATCTCATCTGAAACCGCCTTGAATTGTGTACAAATCAATCTGTCTCTACAATTCATGATCCAAATAGGCAAATTCTCAATTTGAAAACCTTCATACACTCGTTCAAAAACAACACAAAAACGAACCCACAAAAATCAAAAAAAAATCACAAAAATAGAAAAATTTAAATCAATTTCATTTCGTCCTGTGCTACGTGGAAAAGAATCTGTGGAGATTTTTGTCATGTTCCCTTTTTTTGTTAGCCCCCTCCCATCCAGATATAACCATTTCAGATTGAATAGAACTTTTTTATACCTGCGATGATGGGGTTTGGCAAGTCGGGCGCCCCCGCTCCAACCTATACACGTTGGCACGGTCGCGGTCGGTGCAGTGTACATTGTACAATACGTATACAAATTCCAAGGAAAAACACAAACTATAGAAAATTCTATTTCCCAGGCCATCCAAAGGACATGTCCATTTCGCAGTTTTTCCGTTGATATCCTAGATATAAAAGTAGAGGAGTGTATATAGCGAGAGTCAATGCCACAACCATTGAAAACAGCACCACCAGCAGGAATACCAAACACAAAACCACTTAATTTAATAGACATGCCAAAATTGCAATTTGTGGGATATTTGGCAGGCAAAGTGCAAAAAAAAAATCGAAAAAATGAACAAGGATGTATTGTATAGGTTGAGGATATTTTTCTAACCATCAAACCATCATCCGAAGCCAAACCCCGCAACAATAGCTCTGATGGAAAATAACCCGTGATAAATAAATAAATTAGAAAAAATGAAATTTTTTAAATGGAAATGAAAAATGAAAAAGAAACAACATAATTCAACGAGGAAATCTATTTCATTTGACACATAGCCGAATTGTTTTGACCAATTGACAATAAATTGGAAGCAAATTCCAATGATTTTTGTCAACAAAAAAGAAAATGGGAAAACAATAAAAGGTCAAATAACTTTTTTTTTTAACTCTCATAGTTCCATTAGGAAGTGATTTAGTTAAGAAATTGTATTTGATGAATGAAAGGGGGTTTCAAAGCCCCTTAATTATTTAGAGGGCTAAAAGCCTGTATTTTGTAAGAGATTTTTTTTTTCGGAAAAGGATGATTATATGAAGAAAATGACTAGCTGTATGACAGGTGGAATATCCTTGTTGAAAACAAATTTTGTCAAAGCGTGTCACAATCATAATCATCATCTAGACAGAAATTCAACTTTACACAAATTTGTTGCTCTGTCTAAATCCATTCAAAGAATTGTTAGCCATTATTCTCACACTGAAATTGTCATTGCGGGCGATTTCAATATACACAATTCCTCGCTTTTCTGGCCCGACAACACCCGAAGGAAGGTATGTTGAAGTCTTTGCTGAGTTTAAACGATTAACTCAGCTTTTTGACGAGTCAACTCGAATTCCTGACGTTGCAGGTCAATCTGCCAAGCACCTAGGACCTGTTTCTTAACTCTGATTTGATTTGATTTGATTTATTGATAAGAAAACAGCTGTACATTAAGAATAACTTGTAAATAGTACAGGATGTATTACAAAAGATTAACAAGGATATGCAAGAATGTATTATATCAAATAACAATTATAGCAAAATTAAATAACAATTATAACAAAATATTACTAGTTAATTTTACAAAAGCAAATTTAAGCTTAATAAAGTTTTTAAATGAATTTAATAAAATTTAAAGCAAAGTCGCAAAAGAAGAAGATAAATAAAAAATAATAAAAAAGTCATCTCAGTTCATGTTAGAGAAATATTCAAAGATAAGTTCATTAAACTTTTTGTTTTCGATTCCAGACCTTATGTGACTGGGAACATTATTCCATAGTCTGACAGCATAAACGAAAAATTGTCTGCGTGATGTCAAACAGGTATATCTTGAGGAGCGCAACAGAATAGAACGATTTGAATAACAGAAATTAAGTTTGGAAAATAGATAGTTCGGAGTCTTATTAACAATTAATTTGAAGAGAAACAAACAACACCGATACATGAAGAAAGCTTCCAATTTGCAACCCAAAAGTTGACGAACCTGACCCTAATAAAATACACAATCACAGTGTTACCGTTTCTAGGCACATCAGATCATTGTATCGTATATGCGAATTTCTCATGTCAAAAAACCCAGTTAAAGAAAAAATTCCTATGAGAACCGTTTGGCAATATGAGAAAGCCAACTGGGAAAGCCAATGAATTCTTTAGGAACTTTAACCGGTCACTTTAATTCCTCGATACCCAAGTTGATTCCAGCGCAGATATGGTTACAGATTCAATTCCTTGCAGAATGAGAAATTTTATCCCGAATAGGGTAAAATCTATTGAGCCCAAAGAAAATTCATGGTTTGATCCGAGCTTTAAAATATCATAAGATCGGAGATGTGAGATGAACCCCACTGAGGAAAACCGGAATAAGCTCAAAGAAGCTAGAATCACATGCAACGGTCATATTGGACGAAATTTTTGTATGGCCAGAAATTACGACACTCTTGTCCACAATGACACTCCCTATGCAAGCTGGATTGATACAACCACTATGTTTGTAGCACAGCTTGCTGTTAATTTAACGCTACCATAAAGTGCCATGAGTCATCCTGTTCTTGAGAGCGTAAACGATTTTATGGGACGAATCTTCTTTTGCACTCGTACAGTTGCAATAGTACTGAAAGCCCTTCGCATACATAAATCCGCTGGCCCGATAGTTTCCTCCGTATTGTTCTGAAGAGGTGTTCTTCAACGCTGGAAAAACCACTGTTTAAGCTTTTCCATCTTTCCTACTCTACTGTTTTTTTCCGATTGGATGGAAAACAGCATTTCTCCATCCTGTCCCCAAAAAGGAGAATACTTCTTTCCCTCTAACAATAGTTCAATAGCACTCACGCCCCTTATTTCCAAGGTCATGCAAACGCTGATTAATTATCAGCTTAAGAAATATCTTGAAGAAAGTAAGCTTCTTTATAAGCGGTAATATGGCTCTCGTAGCAATAGGTCCACTGGTGATCTCATGGTTTATTTCACCGAACAGTGGAACAAATCTTTACATCGTTTTGGAGAAAGAAAGATTATTGCACTTGACATTTCAAAGGCATTTAGTTTGGAACAGATCTCTCTTATCGAAAATTTGTGCTTGTGGTATTGATGAACCTTTTCTTCGTTGGATTTCTAACCGTTCAATATAAGTTGTATTGGATGGTTTCTAGTCTGAAATTCATAAAATAAATGGTGGTGTTTCCCAGGGCTCCGTTTTGTCTCCGACTCTCTTTCTTATCTTCATAAACGATCTTTTGTCATGACTTCTATTTCATTAAACTGTTTAGCTGACTACAGTACTCTCAGCTTTTTCATTTTTAGATTCACATCCTTGTCTTTCGGATGTGGAGCTTCAACGGTAGTGTATGATAAGCTCATTAAATTACGATCTCGATAGCATTGTCCAATAGGGAATAAAAAATGGTGTAGAGTTTAATGCTTCGAAAACTCAATGCTGTCTCCTGTCGTTAAAGCGTAACTCACCCCGATGCCGGTTTCCATGAGCGGCACTTGCATCCAGGAAACTAATCAACTTTCAGTACTCCGTATATGTATCACAGATCACCTCTTATGGAACGATCACATATTCGATATCGCCAAAAACGCTGCAAGGTGTTAAGGATTCCTCCGACGACGCGACGGTGCAAGAAATTTTTCACCCCTTCTGATCCGGCTGTAATTTAAAAAGCCTTCATTCATCCCAAACTTCAATAAAACTCGCATATTTGGGCAGGTGCCCCTAAAACAAGTTTAAGTATTTTGGATAGGATCCATAAAAGAAATTTGAAAATGATAGGCAATAGAAACAATTACATAAGTCACTCGAACTTCGCTGCATTGTTTCATGGCTATCGTTGTTCTATCTATATTTTTATAAACAGAGTTCTAGCAAATTAGCCAGTTGCATTCCCCACCCTCAAACAATTCAGCCGTAATACTCGTACTTCTAGGAATGCACATCAGTTTAACCTTGAGCTCAATTTCGGACGTATTGTAAAGTATAGAGAATCTTTTTTTAGCCGCACATCGAGAATGTGGAATGCTTTACCCAACTCTGTTTTTCCCTATCATTTTTATATTAAAAACTTTAAGACCAATGTGTACCGATATCTTCTCTTTAAGCCTATGCTATTTTCCTAAAGCGCGCACTGTGTTTAAACTTTAAACATATTAAGAGTATTAATAACCCCTTGAGTGCCCGTTCAATATATAAAAAATCAATCAGTTATAATCTCATTTCTCAACAATCACTCATAGATTTTCTGAACCCTACATTTTACGATTAAATTATTAACCAAGCCATTAAGATGAGAATGAGCTTTATCAATAAAGATAATTTTGTTTGGAAATCAGATTCTACTCTTTAATAAAGCTTAAAAATTAAAATACGCTGTTGTCTCATGTTGTAATGCAAATTTTTTAAAACACCGAAATATGAGATGTCCCAAAATTATCATTTTTTCCGTAGGCAAGTAAATGACGCAAAAATCGAATTCTTTCTGAATTATAGGGTTCCAATTGTTCGGAAAGGGTTTCAAGAGAAGTGTTTAATATGTAGCTCTAAATGAGTTAAGAATCAATTATTTGTTCTACAAATTTGATGCCACAACTTTGGAAAGGTTTTTGTATTGTATTATCATCGATAATAAACATGCAATATGGTAGAAAAAGTGAATTAAAAAATGCACTGCTGGATACTGGGTCCTACGAACTTGTTCCTATATAAAAAGAGTCTTTTTCTAGTACCTTTAATTTAAGATTTAGAAATATACCATTTGGTTTCCCAAAGAAACCTTAATTTTGCAAATTTTGTTTTGAAAATGTTTTTTTTCCAATAATTTTGTAGAAATTTGTACAATTTTTCCATTTTTGCTTAGTATTCATCAATTTAAAACATATTTAAATATTTTTTGTATATGATTTTTGTTCAAAAAGTGTTAGTCCGTTTTCGGGATAGCGAATTTTCAAAAAACGTTGTATTAAAAAAAAACAAAAAGGAAATATTGGCTCATTGGATCAAACATTATTTAAGCAATATAAGAACTTGTGTAGAGAAAAATGATTGAAATCGGTTCATGAGAAACTTAAAAAAAAATAAAGGGAGTAACCCCCCAAGCCTTTTGGAGCAATAAAAAAAAATATATTTCTTATTGAAAGAAGTCAAGTTAAGAACAATTATTTTAGAAAATAAAGTATGAAAATCTATAGATCTGTTTTTGAGTAAATTTGAATTTTCAATTTTTGACCCAAAAAATTAAATGGGGATTGCTTCTATTTTCAGTCTTAAAACAAATTTAAAAAAACACGAATCTGCTTAAAACTTTACTTATGAATTTGAACTCAATCGACGTAATGTTTTGGGCTGTATAGGCGCGTGGACTGACAGAAAGACAGACGGAATCGGGGGACCCACTTTTTTCGACTTCTCTACCATCGTAATGCAAAAATTGGCATATAGTTCCTATACGTCACAATTAAAAATGTTAAACGGCTCTTTTGAGGGATAGATTTCTTGTTTAATTTATTCTACTCTGTTTGTGAAAATCTAGGACAAAATAAAATAATTTTTAACAACATGCCATTAGCCCAAAAAAATATTTTTTAATTTTTCATCCGTTTTTAAGCCACCTGTCAGCTCTACCAAAGACCTCATTCCACAATTGAATATAAAACGAGTTTAAACTAAGAAGGGATTTTGATAAGTTAAAGCTATTTTAAGATATCTGGATGCATTCTTGAAGAAAATTCAGGCTTCCTAGATGTGATTTTAGGTTTTTTACAAGATTTGCAACCATCAACTTATTTGTACATAATTATAAAATAGATGTATAGAAATGTTTAATATAAAGAACAACGTAATATTTTAGTCTTAAGATATCAATTGCTGCCACCTGTCTAATATAAACTGTCACATTCTTAGAAATTCTCTGAATTACACAGTTTGAAAAATTGACTTTAATGAGGGTACTTAATTGCTTTCCTAAAAAAATTCAACATTTTCCGTATTTTCAGACTCATTACGTGCGTGTACGAACATGTGTACGTTCGTGACACCTTAATTCTCCGATCTTATCTAAAGAAACAGCAGAGATAAAGACTTTAAATAGAATTGTTTGTACATACATACATATTATAGCTTAAGGATTTTCAAAAAGGACTTTAATTGAAAAATTCAGTGTGCATTTTCTTGATAATTCACAAAAAATTAGTCCAATCCAAACATCAGACATTTTTTTAGAGCTATAGAACAAAATTATTTTAAATAGTTGCCATTTTGACAGCTATCAAGGGATTTATTAACTTCCCATAGGAAGTTATTGTAATGGGTCCGATTTGTCAAATTGAAAATTTTGACATTTCTCGACGTTTCAAGGTCCCTAGAGTCAAAATAAAAGATTTTTAAAAAGATGTCTGTGAGTGCGTGTGTACGTATGTATGTACGTCCTTACGTCCGTCCTTACGTCCGTACCTACGTCCGTATGTCCGTACGTCCGTACGTTTGCGACGTTTTTTTCGTCGTCCATAGCTCAAGAACCAGAAGAGATATCGACTTCAAATAAATTTTGTTAAACAGATAATAAGGCAGAAATATTCAATAAATCAAAAAAACTGAAAAAAAAAATTTGTCACCTCGAAAATTTTACGACTAAAATATGATTTCATCTCCAAAACAATTTTTTGCAACGAAGAATAATGTTTTTGACATCTGATAATATCTAATTGACAGTTTTTTTTATAAAAAATAAAAACCTAAAAAAAACATTACTCAAAGTTGGCAAAAATTGAATTTCGGCACTAATATCTTTTCAAAAACTTGAGATTAAGGCTTCAAACTTATTTTATCTTTTAAGACATATTGTTTTCAACATTCTAAAAAATTTTGAGAAAAAGCGAATTGACAGTTTTTTTTACAAAAAATAAAAACCTAAAAAAAATTAATAAAAGTTGGTAAAAATTGATTTTCGACTCAAATATCTTTTCAAAACTTTGAGATATTGGCTTTGAACTACTTTTATCTTTCAAAAAATATTGTTTGTCAACATTCAGTAAAATTTTGAAAAAAATCTAATTGACAGTTTTTTTTACAAAAAATTAAAAACAAAAAAGAAATTTAACAAAAGTTGGTAAAAATTGATTTTCGACTCAAATATATTTTCAAAAATTTGAGATAATGGCTTCCAACTAATCTTAACTTATAAGAAATATTGTTTTCAACATTAGATAAAATTTTGAGAAAAATCGAATTGGCATTTTTTTTACGAAAAATATAAACCTAAAAAAAAAACAATACTAAAAATTGGTAAAAATTTACTTTCGACTCAAATAGCTTTTCAAAAATTACAAATATTGGCTTCAAACTTATTTTATTTCACAGATAATATTGTGTTCGATATTCAATAATTTTTTTATAAAAATCCAACAGTCTGTTTTTTCACAAAAATATAAAATCTACAAAATAGTACGCAGATTTGGTTAAAATTGATACATATAGACAAACTTTTAGGCAAGACAAATCGACAGACAGGATGGGAAGTTATCAGTGCGGGTCGCATCCCAGCCTCTTTTCTTACTTAAGCTATCAGATCGCCGTAAATACTTTGCTTTTATCTTTATTAGAGATTTCATTTTTCTTAACTAAAAATTCTTCAAGGTCTTTAAAGATGTTAGATAATATTTTTGAACACATACATTAGCAAAAAAGAAGTAAAAATCCCTATAAAGCCTCCTCCCATAATACTTTCCAATTGAACCTTGAAAATTATGTTCGTGTACTGGCTGTTGACATTCGTACTCTTTTCAACATTTTAAGAACAAAATAAAGCTACATATGTCATACTCTCCTAAACATATTCCTTATAATCAATCAATACACTTGTCGTAAATACCTTTCTCCTTATGTATGTACTTACTTTCAATAACAAGCAAACATTAAATTCTTGCACTCGAAACATTCCTCTTTTATTATTCCATGTCTGCCCAATTACTCGAAAATTTTGTCAATTGCCCATAAAACTCCATTCTCCAAGAACCCAAAGTCAAAGCATAAGTACATATACATTCCCTAAAGGAAAAAGCACTCATACCAAACCCAACAGCAACATATAGCAAGACTCGTATACAAGGATAATAAGAGAAGGTAGTTAATTTTCGATTACAATGTGACTTTTTGGTCCTGGCCAAAATGACATTAATATATTGATACAATGACCAACACGTTTTATTTACCAAATAGCAAGGTACATAGGTATAAAAAGATAATAAATTACCTTCAACAAAGGCACTCAATTCAATGTGTAACATTTTACATGACTTTTTTATCGCCTTCAATTCAACAGAAACGACAATAGTAATTCTTGGTATTGTTAAATGACAAAAGAATACAAAAAAAATATCTACTCACTTCAAAAAGACTCACAAACAACAACAATAACAATTCCAACAAGTTAGATACTAATTTCCTTTTTGATATCGCACAAAATGTGAAAAACACATTTATTATCAATTTAAGTATCATTATAATAGAATTCTTTCATTAAAAGTTATACACATTATATACACCTATACAAAGTTTTGGTGGTATATACATACATATACTCGACTCTTACATAAGTGAAAGTGCTATATGAAGAAGGTCAAAATTCTAAGGACTTCTAGACCGCCTTCAACACGCAACTAAATGATTTCTCTATACATATAACAAAAATTTGAATTGAACCTTTTTGTGTTTAACAATAACAAATAAAGATATCATTTTGTGTTTAAGTGTTTACGAGTATGAGACAGGATTATGGACGATGTTTCTTAACTTTGATTAGGATTGAGAAAACTTGTCAAAATATAACTTCTTACTTTGTTGTATGAGAAAATTACCATCTACGGCTAAAATGAAGAAAAACACACTTTTTTTCTGCACTTCAAGAAAAGCATGGGTAATTAATCGAAAGACTTTAAAATTACCCTGATAAGTTACGTTTATTCTAATTCAATTAGTTTTTTCAATAATATGTCGTGCAACGCTTTGTTTTTTTTTTCTAAAATTCTGAAAAAAATCAGCGAAGCTGTGGTTTTGTTATAATTGAAGAAAATATTGAATATATTAAAAGGTGTGCCAAAGGAGATGGATTGGTCAAAAGTGACTCCCTAATTTGAGCTGATAATAACTTTTAAAGATTTAAGTTCAATAAGTTTGACACTCTCTAAAGGGCTGAAGTTCGACTTTTTACATCTCCAAATTTAATTAAAAATACAGAAAACAGAAGTTACGATTTTATCAAATTAGGAAGAACATTTTGACCCGGAACAACGAATTGAGCCCATTTCATATTTTATTTGTATTTAAGTTTTTGTATAAATTTTTAAAGCAATTTTTCAATAAATACTATGAAAAACTAGTAAATAGTTTTAAAAAAGACAATCAATTACTTACTAATAAACTTAAAGGTATTTGCTATTCAAATTAAAAAAATTAAATTCCTTTGCAAAATTTAATAAGGTATGAAACTATAGGGTGATTGCGGGAGAGATGCCGCACTCAATCAAATTTTTCTTCTGTTCATTGAGACAAAAACTTTTGTTTTACCTTTTGTTCGTTAAATATTCAACCAAAAAGATATGGCAAGGCATTTTTTGTATCGGAAATGTTTCGGGATCTGTTCCTATTTATTTCGTTTCTAGCTTCTTATTTGACTATGGAATTTTTTTTGTAAAAAGTCGAGGTAAGAACGAGTTACAGGGTGTGTTGTCCAATGTTAGAGTTTTGTGTGATAAATACGTGTTTAAGGAACACTTTTATCTATTTTTTATTTGCTGAATTTTTTTCTTCTAGAGGAGAGTTACCGCAGTTTATTTTTTGAAAAGATGCCGTATGTTAAAATTGTCACCACAAACTAAAAAGAGTTAAAAAAAAGCTATTTAAATTTAGCAAGCAAGAGGCAACTGAAACACAAACTACCTACTTACAATTTTAAAGAAATTAAAATTTAAAACAAGACGAGAAAATTGGATCCAACGCACGATATTTGGAAAATGGCTACATGTAATAATTATACACGTTATACAAACTAAAATGTAACATTTACACAGACTTTGGAGATGCTCAAGAACGACTGATAAATATATTACAATAACATTAATTATTTAATTCTATTGCATTCAATATGCTGCATCTCTCCCACACTCTCTTTACATCGCGCAATTAATAGATTTTATTTTGTTTTTATTTTTATGAACATTTTATTTTTTTTTTCGGTCAAGTATTTTATTATGGTAAATTTTTGAACCAAATTTATTTAAAATATAACATAAAATAATAATAAAAAATAATTTTTTGACTTATTTTTGAGAAAATATTTCCGATTTAAGCAATTAGAAAAAATGCATTATTCATACATTTAGTTTAAGATATATCAATGCGTTTGAGGTCTTTATTTTTTAAATAAATATAGTTATTTCTCTAAAAAATAATCAATTAAATCAAAACCAAACAGTATGGAACATGGTGCTAAAAATTAAAGTTCTCAGAAATAAATTTTACATACTTAAATAAGGAATTGACTTATTTGGCTCAAGCTTTATATAAAATATCACTCCTTTTAAAAATTC
This sequence comes from Eupeodes luniger, assembly GCA_951509635.1. Classification (NCBI taxonomy): domain Eukaryota; kingdom Metazoa; phylum Arthropoda; class Insecta; order Diptera; family Syrphidae; genus Eupeodes; species Eupeodes luniger. The sequence continues at coordinate 102,996,745 of OX608073.1, read as the reverse complement.
CAGTTTTTGAAAAAACGTAATGCTTAGGTACCTATTAACCTAATTCTATGTGAGGCACCAAATACAAATGGAAAATGTTCAGCATTTTATATTTATTTAATACCCTGAACATTAAATTTAATTTTGATGTTTTAACCCCATCTCCTTTTTAAAATTTTTAGAAATAATTAATAAAAACAACAAAAATATAAAAAAGAGGCTGGGGTGCTACCCACACTGATAACTTCCCATCCCGTCTGTCGATTTGTCTTACTTAAAAGGTTTGCAGGTTTTCGTGTTTTGTTAAAAAAGTAATCAGTAAAATTATTCTAAAAAATTTAAAAATCACCAACATTTTGCATTATGATGAAATAGTTTGATTTCAAAATCTATTTTTGTTAACGAGATTTTTAATCGAAAACCAATTTTTACCAATTTTAGTAGCATTTCTTAAAAGTTTTTTTATTTCTTAAATAAACAAATACAAATTGGATGAATGAAATGAATTTGATGTCAATATTTGATGAGATATCGAGAACCGAACATTATTTCTTACCAAATTTGCGTACTATTTTTTGTAGATTTTATTTATTTTATGAAAAAACTGACTGTTGGATTTTAATAAAAAAATTACTGAATGTCCAAAACAATATTTTCTGTAAGATAAAATTAGTTTGAAGCCAATATTTTTAATTTTAAAAAAGATATTTGAGTCGAAAATCATTTTTTACGAGCTTTTAGTAATGCTTTTTTAAGGTAGTTATTTTTGGTTAAAAACTGTCTGTTTGATTTTTCTCAAAATTTTATTGAATGTTCAAAACAATATTTCTTATAAGATAAAATTAGTTTGAAGCTAATATTTTTATTTTTTAAAAAGATAATTGAGAATTTTGTAGGAAAATTGTCAATTCGATTTTTGTCAAAATTTTACTGAATGTTGAAAACAATATTTGTCATAATATAAAATTAATTTTAAGCCAATATCTTTAAGTTTTGAATAGATATTTAAGTCGAAAATCAATTTTTACCAACTTTTGTGATTTTTTTTAGGTTTTTAATTTTTTGGAAAAAAACTGTCAATTCAATTTTTTTCAAAATTTTACCGAAAGTTGAAAACAATATTTCTGATAAGATAAAATAAGCTTGAAGCCATAATCTCAAATTTTTGAAAAGATGTTTAAGTCGAAATTCAATTTTTACCAACTTTGAGTAATGTTTTTTTTTTGGTTTTTATTTTTTTATAAAAAAAAACTGTCAATTCGATGTTTCTCAAAATTTTATCAGATGTTGGAAACGTTATTAATCTTTGCAAAAATTTTTTTTGGAGATAAAATCATTTTTTAATTCGTAAAATTTTCGAGGTGATAAATATTTTTTTTTTTTTTTGATTTATAAAAAAAAATCGTTTATTAGATTTTAGCAATTAAATAAGTTTGTCTTCAAATACTAAAATCTCAATTAATTAATTAAATGACATTAAATTAAAACCGTGATTAATTAATATTTGTTTTCAAAATCGTTAGAGCGTTTTTTTTTTTATAATTTCTTATACACACCAAGTTTCAATTTTAGCTTAAAAATGATTTAGTATGCAGCTTTTAAAAACTTACAAATATACTAATTATATTTAATTTTCATTTAGAAATATTACCGTATTACTTGTATCGAATTTTGAAAAAAAAAATTATATTTTTTTAAAAATCCATAAAGTAAAATATGACAAATATTATTGAAACAGTATAAGAACTCAAGAACTTAGTTCTTGAGAAAACTTATGTTGGTACCCTTCTAGAGCAATACAAACATATTTTTCTTATTGAAGAAAGCTAAGTTATGAAAACAAATTTAAGAGAAAATTAATAAAAAAATATCGGTTCGTTTTCGAGAAAATCGAATTTTCGATTTTTGACCAAAAAATCTACTACTACTTTTATTTTTGATTAAAAAAAAATGAATAAAACGCCTTATGCGAATCGGCTCAAAACATTTATTTAAAAATTTAAAGTCAATTGACCCAATGCATGGTTTGGGCTGTAGAGTCGGAAACCGGGACATATTTTTTTCGTTTTCTCTACTATCGGAATGTCATGTTGGAATAAAATCTCGAGTTCGAACATCTTTTTGCATGCAATACTTGCCTTATAGTTCCTATATGTCATAAGTAAAAAAAGGCTGGGATGCAACCAGCACTGATAATTTTCCTTTGTTGCCCTTTTATGCAAATGTGTTCTGTTCTTCGTGAACAAAATTCGGAGATACAGAATTATGACAAACAGTATTTTTTTAACAGCGTTTTGGTACAGTATTCTAAGTTAACAGTGTATTGAAATACAGAATTAAACTCATATTTGATTATGACCACACCGTATTTTGATTTTAAAGAATTTTGGAAAACAATGATTTTCTTTTTAAAATTTGTATTTTTGTGTTAAAGAAACTGTCAATTTCATGAAATTATTTTGCAAGTATTTAATTTTTTTGTTTGTAGAATATTCGAGCTGACACATATTTTGCTTCAGTTTTTTGATTAATATAAAAAATTGCTGGTTTAATTTTTATTTTTTTTCAAATCAATTGTATGTGACTTCATAAGCCCATGGCATAATAATTGTCGACTTAGATATCTGTAGTCAACTAAATTTGTCACTTATTTTTGTTATTCTTTTTATAAGAGACAATGCAAGCTTTTTTCGCACGTCTCGGTATTGTTATCTGTAAAATAAAATTTATTTAAGGTCGATACCTTGGCCAATTCTTGAGATATGGTAGACGGAGGAACTTGTCTTGAATGGAATTTTATTTTGTTACTTTTGAAAATGAGTTTGTTTTACGTATTAAAAACCACGAATTGAGGCAATCTTTATCTATTATCGAAGTAATATTTAATGAACAGACCAGAAACCTCTAACTTTTATCCATATTCTTTGTGATTGAAAGATTTCTGCATGCAATCAAATAAGAAACTTGATATACACATCCTTACCATCTTTTCCAAAATTCACTTGACTTTTTTTTGTTCTTGACATTTTCTCTCAGTGTAGACGTCAAAAATGATTGATGGCTTTATTTTATTATATGTTTGTTATTGCCAACATTAAGATTACGATGGACTTAGGGCTACAATACTTAAAGTTTCCTTCATTTTATTCAATCATTTTCGACTTACAGTAACTATCGAAATTCTATATTCAAAGGGTTGAGTTCCGTCCTAATTAAAAGGTAGTTAAGAGGGTGAGTCTTTACATAATACTTATATATGCATCTTCCTACATATGCATACTTAAATGCAAACAAACTAATTGAAACAATCTATCAAAATTTCTTGAAAGGATTACATACGAGTACAAAAATACATACATATATATGTATGTATGTATGTAGAAAGGAAGAAAAAATACATGAATGGAAAATTGAGAATATTATTCTTCACTATCCTTTATGTTCTGTTATTATCTAAAAGAGGATAATGTTTATCATTTAACTATGTACTTTCTAGCTATATACTGTACAACACTCTTAAAAAAGGATATTCCTAGGTATATGAGTTGAAACATTTTAAAACATGGATGATGAGCAAATTTTAATTATAACCTTAGGACAATAGAAAAATGTATGTTCTTATAGCAATGCATATGATGATGATGATATGAGAAGGTGTGGTTGTGTAGGTAAACTCAAAAAAGGAATTGAATTTCATCGTTTAAAGGATAGGTAGGATAAAATGATGAAAGTATTTTCAGGAAATTAAGCTTTCGAAGGAAAGACTACATATTATAGGAATGAGAAAGAAAGTAAAGTGGAAGCAAAAGCAAACAAAAAGGAGTGGGAAATTTATCAGAGCTTAAAACAAAGAACACATCAGAAGTTCAATATTATTATAGAAGACAGGTATTTGTTGCATTTAAAGGCATATTTATGTAAGGTTTTTCTTTGAATCCAACAGGAAACAAAACCAGTAGAATAAAGATGAGATTAAAATTAAAGTATTTGTTTTTTTACAATAGTTTTTGTGTTGAAATATCAAAGAACACATAGTAATTCAAAAACCAAAGTTTATTTTTTTGAAACATCAAACTCAAGAAATTGTAGGAAGTTTTTGATCTTCTTTAATATTATTTGTTTTATTTTTTCAAATTTTAATTTTCTAAATACATACAGTGCTGTTCGAGGAATGTTGGCCAAGATTTTAATTGTGTCGCAAAATAAATATTTGTCCAGTCTTGCATTCGTAAAAAATGTTGAACTCGAGATTATAATCAAACATGAAATGTCGATGGTAGAGAAGTTGAAAAAAGTGGGTCTCTCGATTCCGTCCGTCTGTCTGTCGTCGCCACTACAGCCAAAACCATTGGTTTCATTGACTTTTTTTGATCAAAACCAATCGATTTTTTTTTTTCGCTGAACTTTGTTTCCTAATTTGGCTTCTTTCAATTAAAAAAAATAGTTTGTATTGCTCCAGAAGGGTAAAATAGAACCGTTATTTGTTTTTAAGTTATATCAAGAATTAATCAACGATTTCAATAATTTTTTGTATGCACAAAAATATTTTTAAACTTACAATGACAAATTTCATATATACAAAATTAATTAAAAAAAATCACTCTAACGATTTACAATTAAAATTTTTTGAAAATTAATGTTTTTTGAGGAATCAAGTAGCATTTACATTTTTTAAAACAGACTTTCTGGATACATGAGCAAGTTCGTACGACACAGTCGAGCATTTTCAAAAAAATGCTTTATTTGTACATATAGTCTTTTTATACTTTATTATTTCACAAAAATATTTCCTTTACTTAAAAGAACTTTATTGGATCTCGTCTTACTTTTATTATAACTTAACATTTGCCGACTTAGATCGTTTTTTCCATGTGGGTGTCCACACTGATAACTTTACATTGGTGCCATAGTGCAAATGATAACTGTCATTTACTATCAAAAAGTTTTCAATCAAGAATTAATTTCGGCCAAGATAGTCGGAATCTTGAATAAACTAGTGTGAAGATTTTTATTTCTTCTTAAAAATAGTGTCAATTATATTTTTACAAAATGTTTACCTATAAAATTATTTTCAACGTATTTTGATTTTTTGTTCGTTCGTAAAATATATAAGGACTTGCATTCTGCAAAATTTGCACTTTTACTTTGTAAAATACGTTTCACAAAACCCAAGCTAAATTTGTCTTTATTTTGCAAAGTACTTGTTCTTTTTGTTCCACCAAACAATAAACTTTGCAAATTTTATTTAGAAGCTTTTCATAAATTTGCAAAGAGAAATAATTCATTTGCAAGTAAAAGTTTGTTTCAAGAAGTTGTCGAAAACTAATAAAAAAGGAGGATGGGATGCGACCCACATTGATAACTTCCCATCCCATCAATTTTAGTAGCATTTGCGTACTATTTTTTGTAAATTTCATTTTTTTATGAAAAAACTGACTGTTGGATTTTTATAAAAAAAAAATTACTGAATGTCGCAAACAATATTTTCTATGAGATAAAATTAGTTTGAAGTCAATATTTTTAATTTTTGAAAATATGTTTGAGGAATTCGATTTTTCTCAAAATTTAACCGAATGTTGAAAACAATATTTCTTATAAGATAAAATTAGTTTGAAGCCATAATCTTAAATTTTTAAAAAGATATTTGAGTCAAAAATAAATTTTTACGAAGTGTTAGGAATGTTTTTTTTACGTTGCATTAATTTATTTTGGAGATAAAATCATTTCTTATTCGTAAATTATTCGAGGTGAGAATTATTTTTTTATATTTTTTTTGATTTATAAAAAAAAGTTAATTGATTTTTTTTTCCAAAAACATACTAGTTTATTATCACGTTACAATATATAATATTAAATTTAATTCAAGTCGCTAGCGTTATTGGTTGGTGAGATATTTTGGGTGAACCAAAATGCTCACCTTTTTTAAACCGTTTATGGTAAAAAAAACCACCCACTCAATTTTTTTTAGAGTTGTTTCTGCATCTTTGTGCATTATTATCTGTATAAAAAATTTATTTGAAGTCGATATCTTTACCGGTTCTTGAGCTATGGAAGACGAAAAAACTTCCCGAACGTACGTACATACATACATACGCACGCACAGACATCTCTCTAAAAAAATTTTATTTCGACTCTAGGGACCTTGAAACTTCGATAAATGTCAACATTTTCAATTCGACAAATCGGACCGATTACAAAAACTTCTTATGGGAAATTAAATATAAATGAACCGTTTTAACAAGGCAATGGACCCGTTTTATTTTTTATTTTGACGAATTTAGCAAAAAAACATTAACTTCATGTCAATTTCGAATTTCTGATTTTGTAGAGGGTTTTTAACCCATCGACATCGTAGCTATTCTTCAATGGAACACGACAGTTTTTAACAAAACAAAAACATTTTTTGTCAAATAATTTATAAACAAATTAATTATTTTGAAGAATATTAAAAAAATTAAGAAGTTAATAATAGTGGCCAAAGACTAATGAAACTAAGAATTAACTTCGATGTCGGAAATGATTTTTCGACAAAAAATAGTTTTCGATTAAAGAGCTAGATTAAGCCAAAAGAATATGTGTTTAAGTCCCTTGCAACAACTTTTGTGTACACTCATTAGGCTGGGAATGCAGTCCAAAATTACTTTGTTGCATCTATGCACGGAATAAGCAAAGTTCATCGATAGTCGAATATATTCATTGATGTATTTCTCTTTAAGACCATTTTCCTGCACAGAATTGTTTACACCCTGCTTCGCAATTTTTTTTCTCAAGGAGGAATTCCTCATGTGATAGATATTGATTCACCAATTTTTTTCAATGCATATTTGATCTTAATAAACACAATGTAAGATTAAGTTTTGCAACTTTTCAACATACAAATTCATTGCAAAGTTTTATTTTAAACTGGTGAAACACTTTTTAAAAAAAGTTTGAATAAATAAAAAGTGAAATACCAGTTTTTTTCATTCGACAAATCGGACAAAATCGCACGAACTCAAGATGCCTTTGAATTAAGATCCAAATTTCTGAAACTCGTCTTGAGCTTCATTCTAATTTTTTTAGCACAAGAAATGTGATTTTTCAATTTGACTTACACTTAGTTTTAACTGAGTTTAAAGATGTAGCCTTTTCTGATTGGATAAGAACTGAATATTTGGCAACGACGTCATTTTGATAAATATTGATATTTTTTGAAAATCTTAGGGGCCGGTTATAAGCTATCAGTAAATTCCATCAGCAGAATTGTTGTTTTTAGTTTTTGAACATGTTACAGATTTATTTTTAGCGAAATATTGATGCAATAAGATGAATCCTATATTCAAGTATTTTTTTCAAAAAGAAACAATGCATTTAAAGTTTTATTTAATTTATAAATCCATTTTAAGTTTTTTAATGATGAAATTTCATTTTACTGAACAGCTGACTGCCAAAAGCCAAAAAAAATTCCACTTCGTTTTACTGTTGGTGTTCCGATTTTTTACTGTTCCGATCACATCATTAAAAATTTTACTGATGAAAGCAACAGTAAACAAATTGTCTGAGGCACGAATTTCGATGTTATGATCGAAAAAAAACAACATTTTAATGACGTAAATTTACTGATTGCTATAAACGCTCATCAGTAAAGCATTTCAGATTCCTCCTGTTTCAAATATTACTGATGGATTTTACTAATAGCTATAAGCGGCCCTTCATGTCATTGTATAGGAAATACCTTCGAGTTTATTGACATTTTCAAATACCATCATGGTCATTCATATTTCACTTACATATTATTATTTTTATGCAAACAAAATTGAGAAATATAAGTTTGACATTCAAAACGGTAACTAAAAAGTTTACTTTTAAAGTGAATTTTCTTTGGATCTGTCAGAACTCTTTTACATCTACAATTTTATTTTATAACTTCTTTGAATTCTAAAACATAAATAATTGTATGTTTACAATTACATATAGTCTGTTTAAAAAAAAGACCATTGTAATACATACCTCCATAAGTACGGAGTTGTTAAACTGTTAAGCATGGTCATAGCTGGACAACACTTATCTAAGCAAAAACTAAAACGCTTTTTTCCAACATTAAGATTCCATATTATTTACTAGGGGTGGAATCGGCTAAGGTGATAGGTTCCTATAACATTTATGGTATTTAAATTAACCTTCACCTAGCTTTTCCTCTGTACAAAATGATTCAACTCAATTCAATTTGGCTGAATAATTTCAGATTCGAATTGTCAAAATTCATTTTTGCTATTGTGAAATTTTAAATTAGTTCCTATAAAATATCTAAATAAAAGTATTAAATGGGTTGTGTTGCAAATACATTCTTATTTTTCTTGTTTTCGTGTTATTTAATATCGTAAGCTTTGTCAGTCACAAGAATGTCTTTTTTCAACTAAAAAAAGCTAACTTAGAAAATGTTTCAGTCGTGTTTGTAAGCGCCTGAAAAATGACTATCACATTTTTTTAAAGCTTTTTAGCTATCAATTTGACTATCAACATACATATATCCAATTCGTTAATTTTGATTGTCATTTTTATCAAAAATCTTCTTAGCCGATTCCACCAACAAAATATAAATATGATCTCCATATTCCAAGGTCCCTAAAAGTGTATATGTTTGTTTATCTTGAGGATAATAAACTTATCTTGAAGCTTTTCTTATTTAAAATACAGAAATTAAAATTATCTAAAGGTAGTTATTACTCCCATTTTTATTTTAAAAATAAAGTTGAACAAATTTTAAATGGACCGTACCTAAATACAACGTGTGAACATTCCTTGTATCTTTTTGGTGCAAATCGTGAATACTGCGCACAGGGCCTTAAGACTACATATACTAAAAATCAGAGACATAAAGATTTGTCATCTCTTCGATTTTCATCTATCCTTGATGAAAGACAGAGATGTATGTATCTTACAACTTGTGTGTAGAAAGAGAAACTTATCATACACTCCACCGCAAAGAAGACTTTGAGTGAGAACAAACAGAGTAGCATTAACAGAAACAGATAGATACATAAGCTCTCTCTCAAAAGTAGCCAGTTGATCATTTTTGTCATTCGCTTCTCAGTTTTCTCCTTGATCGTTTAGTATAGAAAGAATAATAAAGTTGTGATGTGCTTGACCGGGTCTTTACGTATAATAAATTAATTATTAAAGTGATAAAATTAACAAGATAAAGTTATGGTTTTTAAAAATGTAATACAAATTTATTGAATGTGTTTTAATTAAATGGGTTTTCGTAATTTTTCGCTAAAATTTACGGTCATAACAAAAATAATTTGAAAAATGATTGTAAAGACAAAGTAAGTTAAATTAAATATTACTATGAACTTATATAAAAGTAATTATTTATTTTAAAGTTATAAGAATTCGAAAATGTTCTTACATATATATTATCTTATGGATTACATATGAGTTGTCAAATGTTAAAAAAAGTAAATGCATTAAAACTGACAGCTGCCCAAATACAGGGCTGATCAAAATGAAACCTCTTTTTTGAAAAACCTTATAAAATGTCCCTGTTGACGTTAAGTGTAACATTCGGAGACAAAAGCTGAGGTATTTAATGTTCTTGATGCTCACAAATGCCTGAATTAATTCGTCTTTTAAAACGTAGCTTTATCTCGATTTTTGTACAAAATTATAAACAATTTTACAATTTATTATTTAAAAACTTGTTCTATGGCAGAATAGAGTTTCAGATTATCTGCATATTACGTTTAAAGAATATCGGGTGATTCAAACTAATGCAACACTGAAAGTGGAGACTCTTTGGGAACATCAAGTCCTATCAGAATGAAGTACCAACTGATTCAACTCCATCATATTAGCTAGTCTCATAATGGGCCTACAAATAACTTTATTTAGCAGAGGCTAGTTTAACAGAACCATAAGATTGTCAGTTTAGTAAAGAAAAGAAAAGATATAGGAAAGCTGGCATTGAATATCTGAACCCTTCTCAAATTTCGTCAAAGAGGTTACAAAGTTTGTTTCACACACCAACTTGGTAATATTTACGACATATTAATTATTTTAAGTCATTCAAATCTTTAAGTCAGTTTGCTTATTCAAAGCAGTAGCCATGAATGAATCAAGACATTTCAAAAAGGGTTGATTTCTAGCTACAATATGTAGAACTTCTAATGGATCTCTTAAGAGATAGATTGTGAATCCGTTTAACTGAAAGAGCTGGCCAATACTCTAAAATAGAAATCTTTGATTTTATATAAAGACTAAGACCGCCTCTCAGATTACAAATTTCGAAACTCCTAAAGAAACCCCTTTAATTAATAATACCTTGAAATATTGAAAAAAAGTAAAATATTCTAGAATTTCTAGAGTGCCAAAAACAAGAAGTTCTGTGTTTGTGTGTATGTTTGATTGCCAACGAAAATAATAATTATGTAAACTCAAAAACAGTACTTGATGGATCGTTTTATTTTTTAATTACATATTCAAAAGTTACAGTATATTTCAATGAAAATGAGTTTGTCAATTTTTTTCTGTTAATAACAGTTTTCCCTCTACAGGACTCTTAAATATAATAAGACCATATTTTTCAACACAAGCTAATGAGTAATGAGTACTAGTATTTCATGGGAAAATACACTTGAGTGGAATTTTGATATCTTTGGTTTTAGTAAATAACCAATTTTTTGTAGTAAGAATTCTTTGGACAAAAGTTACGAACAACATCATAAAAGTCGGATGAAAAAACATGTTTTTGAATTTTTCCAAACAATTCAAAACAGTATTGGCTTATTATTTTCTTTAAGACTTTCAGCATAAAATCTGTATTTTTCCTCATAAACTAATTCAAAACGATTTGCTCCATTTCATATAGAAACAAAAATTAATAATCTATTAAAAAGTGTAACGTACTTTTTCTCAGTGTGCTGAAACAAGATTGTGGTATAATTGACTTTTCAAAATAGACATCCGTTAAATTCAAAAATAATTTAATTAATTGTTAAAATATATGTTAGAGCCCATTAACGTTGAAAAATATATTCAATATTTCTTATACAGTTTTTGAAATATGAATTCAGAAATATTTAAGATAAATAAATTATGCTATAAGAACTGACAAACTTTATTTGAAAATTAGAAGAGCACTCTAACATAGGATCTCAACCCGATTTTGTGTAATGTGCTGCAAGAATGCAAAAATACCTATATTCAGCGAATAACGCCATTTTGAATTGCTAAGTCTTCCCTAACTCACCTCACCTCATCGCTTCTTTATGTCTTACATAAACTTAAAGATACACATACAGTAATTAGGCATGGTTTTAGAATAAAAACAAAATAAAAACAAAAATAAATGAACCGTTTTGAAAATCAAGAAGTAAATAAAAGTTAACAAGACAATGGACATAGGATATTTTGTTTTTAATTTTGACGAATTTTCCAAAGAATAGGAATTCTGAATTTTAGGGTTTATGCGCTAAAAATGTCAGATTTTGAAGTTTTTTAATTCTGGGATGCGACCCACACTGATAACTTCCCATCCCGTCTGTCGATTTGTCTTGCTTAAAAGGTTTGTAGTTTATTGAGTATTAAAATGTCATCAGTTGAATTGTTCTAAGAAAATACAACAATACCAACGATATTTTGCATATGATAAAAGAGTTTGATTTCAAAATCTATTTTGGTTAACGAGATTTTTATTCGAAAACCAATTTTTACCAATTTTAGTAGCATTTCTAAAAAAAAAGATTTCTTCTATAAGCAAATACAAATTGGATGAATAAAATTAATTTGAAGTCAATATCTTCTATTATTCACGAGATATAGATAACCGTACAATTTTTGAGTACTATTTTTTGTAGATTTTAATTTTTTATAAAAAATTGTTGGAATTTTATAAAAAAATACCGAATGTCGAATGTTTAGGTTTTTATTTTTTGTAAAAAAAAACTGTCAATTCGATTTTTCTCAAAATGTTACTGAATATTAACAACAATATATTTTACAAGATAAAATTAGTTCGAACGCAATATCTTATGTTTTTGAAAAGATATTTGAGTCGAAAATCATTTTTTACCAATTTTTAATAATTTTGTTTAGGTTTTTATTTTTTGTAAAAAACTATCTGTTCAATTTTTCTCAAAATTTTACTGAATGTTAAAAACATTATTCTTCGTTGCACAAAATTATTTTTTTGGAGATGAATTAGAAATTTTAGTAGCATTTCTTAAAAGTTTTTATTTCTTATATAAATAAATTCAAATTAGACGAATGAAATTAATTTAAAGTCAAAATCTTCTATTATTCAAGAGATATTGAGAACCGAACATTAATTTTTACCAAATTTGCGTACTATTTTTTGTATTTTATTTATTTATTTAATTTTTTTTTATGAAAAAACGTACTGTTGGATTCTTATAAAAGAATTACTGAATATCGAAACAATGTTTTCTGCGAGATAAAATTAGTTTGAAGCCAATATTTTTACTTTTTAAAAAGATATTTGAGTTGAAAGTAAATTTTTACTAAGTTTTAGTATAGTTTTTTTTTTAGGTTTTTATTTGTTGGAAGAAAACTGTCAATTCGATTTTTCTCCTCATTTTACCGAATGTTTAAAACAATATTTCTTATAAAATAAAATTAGTTTGAAGCCAATATCTCAAATTATTGAAAAGATATTTGAGTCGAAAGTCAATTTTATTTTTCGTAAAAAACTGCCAATTAGATTTTTTTCAAAATTTTATCAGATGTCAAAAACATTATTCTTCGTTGCACAAAATAATTTTGGAGATGAAATCATATTTTAGTCGTAAAATTTTCGAGGTGACAAATTTTGTTTTTCAGTTTTTTTGATTTATAAAAAAAACCGTTATTTAGATTTTTTCCAAAAATATACTTGTTGGGTATGACGTCATAATATATAATATAAAATTTAATTCAACTCGCTAGCGTTATTGGTTCTGGTTCGTGAGATATTTTGGGTAAACTAAAATTTGTACCTTTTTTTAAATTGCTATGGTATAAAAACCACCCACTCAATTTTTTGGATAGTCCTTTCTCCATCTTTCTGCATTATTATCTGTATAACAAAATTTTTTTGAAGTCGATATCTCTACTGGTTTTTGAGCTATGGACGACGAAAAAACCTTCGCGAACGTACAGACGTACGTGTTGAAAAAAGTAAATTATTTTAGAACTACCAAAAATCCGAAACAAAAACTTGAATACTTACATTATACTCATATGTCGAAAATTAGAGATTTTTAAGTTAGAAATTTACAAAGACTAACGTTTTTGTTCAAGCTCAAGAACAATACAAACTTCAATTTTACCTTTTTGGAACACAAACAACAATTACTTAGGGCATTGTTTTTTTGAAACAAGTAAAAAAAGTATAAAAATTAAAAATTAATATACATACATACATACATACATATATGATTACTTTCAGAATATCGAAAAATGAATCCATTTATATTTTTCAACGAACTTAGCGCATTTGTAAATTGAATTGTTTTAATATTTATAGTATACTCTGAAAATGTACGTTCAATTTACTACATATATAATTATGAACTTTAAAACTCAATTAGCATATTCTTGTTTTCCAAACAATTATTTTATTTGGCAGAAAGTTCTAGCTTTTCCCTATTTTTTTCTTAAGAAAATCAAATATATAAGTTATTCAAAAATGAGCCTTGGGAAAATAAAAAGTTTTCTCAGAATTTCAACAAAATAACGTTCTGTTTTTCGATAGCTGCTATCATACCACAATGATAAAATAAATAGCCCACCCTTTCTTCTACAATCAAATTAATAGGTAGGCAAGAAAATTTCAAATTGGGTAAATTAAAAATTCAACAATAAAAAGCCAATTTGCTCTTTTTTAAGATAAAATTCCAATTTCAAGTGTCCAATTAGTTCAAAACCAAGTTGTGAGCTTGGAGGTGTTTTTTTTTTATAAATTTGTTCTTATTTACTTATTTCTATTTTTGTACATTTTTAAAATCAGTCAACGGAATCATCATTCGACCATAACGTCAAAATATCATTTTCTATCCCGTCTATAATATGCTTTAGCTCTCCGTAAAACACCACTCCTATAAAACATCAACTTCCTCTTAACACATTAATTAAAAACTTTTCTTTTCTTAAATTCTCAAAGAATTTTTAATTAAGTGCTTACTTTTTAAAGAACCCCAACCCAACAACAAGAAAACAGAAAAAAATATACTATTTGTTAATATAATGTAAAGTGAAACCTTAAGGTTGATATTCGTTTCGTTTTTGTGTGACATTTTTTATTTTGCTTATGAATTTCTACTTTTTCTTCAAATCGTATTTACTCAACCAATGCTTCTGATGTTAGAGGAAAGGTAGTTAAATATTTTCTTTTAGGTAAGGATACGGTCTTGAGGGAAAAATTACATACATTTATATAGAAAATAAAAATAAACTGAAATGAAAAATAAATACAATTTTTATTTATATTTTTTCAACTTCAACACTTACCACCGCCACCACCTCCACCATCTTTCCACTCTTCCACCCCGTAATCAGGCAGAGCATTTGTGTCGAATTTATTCCTGTTCGGACGCTTGCCATCTATGTTTTTGTGTAATTGTATGGACGGATGACGACGGACCACGACGATGATGATGACGACAACGACGACGATGGATATTTCAAGTGTTTTTCAAGGATTTTTGCCAGGACGAATTTTATTCCAGATTTTTTTGGTTTGGTGTAATTTTGTATTCATCCACAGCAAGCAGCCGAAGAAAAAAGGATGAAAAAAAATGGAAAAAATAAAATAAAATTTTCATGTCCAGGCGTAACCCATTCAGTGTTAAAAAAGGATACAAAAAAAAAAGGACAAAAGGAACAAAATGAACAGAAAATCCCCAAACACAAATGTTGATGACGATGATGATGATGATGACGATGATGATGATCGCATACAGATGGAAAGAAATGAAAACATATTGAGTGAGGAAAAGTCCACGGACCCGGAACAGGAACCGAGGCAGACACGTTGAACCAACCAAACAAACGAGTACCAGGATCCCCAAAACAAAAACCCAAATAAGAAAAAAAGGGATAAAAATAATGTGCGGAAAACATTTGTTCTTATTAGTTAAATATACATGTAAAGTCATACACATAGATTTTGTTGTGTTTTTGAAACAGAACCCAAAAAACAGAAAAAAAATAAGTAAGTTTTGTGTGATAAGTGCAAGCTTTCAAATATTTTCCACTTTATTTTCCGCAATGAAATAAATGTTAAATAAAACAGGGAGAAAAAAAAACCACAACGGCCAAAGAAAGAAAAATAGAGGCAGACAAAAATAATTTCAAATGAGAAAAATCGCAAAAAAATATCCTGAAAATGTAAACTTTTTTTTTTGAAGGAGCGGAGCAGTGAGCGTAGGATAGCGCGAGAGCACCATAGCAATTTTTATTGTGCAGAAAATAGTATTGCGCTCACCACCCACCCTGCCCAATTCTCAGCGATATCCCTGCAGTTAGAACGAATGTTTTTCTTCGGGGGCTTGCCTTTGCGTGGCGTAAAAGGAAGCAAATAAGAAAAAAAGGACGAAGAAAACAAACAAAGGTACACGAACTAAACTGACTGGATGTAGAGATGTAGTGTAGGAAAAAGAAAAAGAGAAAACAAATGGACTTCTGAAATTCAATTTACTTAAAATAATGTCAAATTTACTTGAAATAAATTGATATTTATTTTTGAATTTGAATTCTTTATATTTAAAAATAGTTCTTAGTATGTGTTTGAAGTTCTTTTCAACCTACAGAAGGTTAAAAGAAGCGCCAGAATACATTTTTCATTTTTACTGTTCAGAATGCTTTTTTTATGATTGAAAATTATGAAACAAATGATATTTAAACAACTTATAACTTTTTTATAAATAAGCCAGTGGGTGCAGTATTGCATCTGTATCCACTAACCATCACGTTTGCATTAAAATATTCGGCTTCATGCCATAATAACCGCCGTTTGTACTTATAGTTCAATCAAAATAGACATTTCAGCTCGAAGTAATTCATCTGTCGATAAATATTTGGTACGAACACTGAGGAAATCAAGACTCAAAATATTGAATTGATGGGTCATTTACCGTACAGTTTTGGTTTGACATTGACAAATAATAACTTGTTCTTATTATCAAACACCAAAAACGAAATTTTGTGGACAACGACTTCTTAAACCAGAACAAAATATGATCCTATTTTAGAAGTTTCTGACTTAAAATGAGAAAATCTATCCAATATTTTCGGAAACGCTTATTCGAATTTATTGATGATTTGTATTATACTGTAAATATTATTAAATTAAAAAATTATGTATCTCTAACATAAGTTTAGAGATAGTTCTCCAAAGATTTGTTAATTCGTTTAAAGGCTCATGTCTTATTAGTTAGTCACAATGCCACTCAAAAACGTCAATTCTGTTCCCTCAAAACCAGAGCATGTCATAAGTTTTTTGGAAACCATTGTAAAGCTGACTTAAGTGTCAAAATCACACAACAAACCATTTGATAGCATACAAAGTTTGTGACTTTTGCTTACTTCATTAAATATGGTTTGTTAAATATGTATTTGTTTTTTTTTTTTGTTAATTATTTATGTTACATATTAGTAAAGCCTTCATTATGGTACACCAAGGCGTATACGTAATTTTTATACTTTAAACATCCCATTGTAAGTGGTTAGACATTTCGCCTCTGAATAAATTGCATATCGATGTAATTTGGTACAGACACAATTATTTTAGAGTGACAAAAAGTTCCCAAAAATCTTATGTTATCATACAAATATATTGAGTTTTTTGTCGAAAAAACCAGTTTTATGCTGTAAATTTTGAACGGTCAATGCTGGACAAATAAATGTCAACTAGACTTTGTAGATTATGAGATTTGCTATAAAATAGCTTGTGTACATTTCAAATGCTAAAAATAACTATTTTTCGCGTATTCTGGTCAAACGTTCGTTGTATGTGAAAGAACTTGTGATAATAACTGTAATTATAAAGTTTCTCCATCAAAAACATACATTTGTTTTTTTTCTAAAATCATCTTTTTCAAAGTTTTATTCTTTGTACATAACATTTAAAAAGACAAATGTAAGGACCCAAGAATTATGCCCGAAACATTTGTGTATGTTTCTGGCTTAATTTTTGGTTCCTTACATTTTTCTTGTTTGAGACTACTTAGTAAAAAAAAAAAGTTTAAAGGGGTTAAATAAAGTTGCGATTGTTTCACTGCTTTTGTGGCACGTTCCAACGCGCTTATTAAATGGCGTCATGGTCTTCTAATTCCTGATATACAAATCATAAATGATAGCTCGTATGAAATCCATTCACCGTAACAGTTGCACCAGCCATATTTTTGGACAAGTATAACACCCCACATCAAATATTGACGCGTTGAAGATATTAAATAATTTTAACAATATTTTTTTATTATTACGATGACCAACTCAATAATTCTATTATCAAAAACATTTTCTGAGGTAACAATTGCTGTAAATGATTTTTAGATAAAAATCCGGATTATTTTAGTTGATTTAAAAGACCCAATTAGAGAAGATACTACTTTGCTGATGATCGCCCAGCTTTAATCCTTATATTGTTTAAACTTTAAAAGCCTTAAGATCTTAGTCTTAATGCAAAATATGGCAAAGTATCGTTTCTGAAATAGATTGACGTGGAATCAATAAACATTAGTTTACTTCAACGTTACGGGCAACAACAGCCCACATTGTCTGTTATTTAAGAAAAACATATTTTCATTCTTCATTTAACTAATTTGTACGTACAGCTCAACTTTTTCCACCTCTTTTACAATTGCCGTTCGAGAAGGTATTTCACGACAACCCAAAAGTGCTTTAGTGTTGTGAACTGTAATTGCAAAGATTTGACCATAATAATAGAGAACTTTAATAATTTTAATGCTTTTTTAAAGTATGTAACATTTTTGTTTAATACCCTACTTTTGTCACATATCAAAAGATGAAAGTGACAACTGCCCAAAATGATACCCCTTTTTTACATAAATAAACCTTTAAATTTAATAAATAATTGTTATCATCCCACACACTTTTTTCAAAAATTTAATAAAAACTTTTTAAATTTCCCTGCATAGTCAGGTTTAGCTATATTTATATTTGTACTTATAAGTCAATGTTACGAATTCAGGTCATAGAAGACTTACAAATACAAAAACATCATCTATAAAATTCTAATTTTGCCATCTTATTTATGTTGACTCGGGAAATAGCTTATGTCAATCATAATCATAAAAGTTGCGTCTGTCAAAAACTTGTTCCGTAATCGAATATCTAAAGGCTAATCTCCCCCACTACCGATAAGATCAAAATAATTACCCCACCCGCACCCAAAAAAAAAAAGAAATATACCCAATACTTTGTCCAAAATGAAACCATTCACAACTCACCTATAACTAAGGATGAGAACGCCCACTTTAAAGGACCAAATTAATCGGAATCGATATACCTTATTCTTTTTTTATGGCTGATTGAATGAAACCCTTAAAGGGTTAATATATACCTATTTTCAAAATTTCAAAACGAAATTGGCAACAATTGAAAAATAACATTAAATTTATGAGACTTCTTCAAGTAGCTACAAACCTATAAATCTATACCCATTTCTTCTAACATTTATTCTTTGCCCCACCAAAAAATGAAGAAAAAAAAACAATTTCAATAAAAAGTCCAAGGAAGCGAAGAAACATAAAATGACAGAAAAAAATTGTTCTTCTTGTAATAAAATGAGGCCAAGCCGAGCCACGAAGACCAAGAGCATATAGAAGTAGAATTATTGCTTGTTTTCTCTCTTTTCAAATAATAATAATAATAATTTGTTCGTCGTCCTTTTTTGTTAAACTGGCATCTGCCATTCACAGGACTTGTTAAAAAAAAACAACAACAAAATAAAATTATCCCACTGTCAATTCTTCTCTTTCAGGCATAAAATATCCTTGCTACAAATACAAATATATGTACTCGTACTCGTACTCGTCTATCCTTTCGTTCTTCTCGTGCTTTATGTACATTTTACAACCTTTCTCGTTTTCCAAAAAAAAAAGAAAATTAAATAAAAGACGTTGAACAAATTAGCTAAAATTACCAAATAACACGAATGAAACAATGTGCAATGCAGTAAAATTCATTTTCAACAGAAAGATATCGTCGTTAAAATTAAAAACAAACCAACGAAAAACGACTTTTCTTATTCGTCCTTATAGTCCTTATTCTACTTATGTATTTATATCTGTATAGTCTTGCATTTCTTGCGCGCCTTAACTTAGCCTGGCTTTGGCTTTTCTCTTAAGTACAATTTCATACAAAACATGGGCGATGATAATGATGATCAGGATTCACGAGACGATGCATTTGAATATGTATACAATTTTCTATTACTACACCACCACCATCACACAATCCTGCAATTCAAGGATAAATAACACACAAATAAAACTAGAAAAAAACTGAGCCATCGTGAAGAAGGGATGTTAAGGATAAAAATCCCTTAAAATGAGTTTAAACAAAAAGAAGGATAACAGAATATAAATTCACTGCGAGATTGTTTTTTTGTTTTTCATATTTTTCTTATAGTAATTTAATTTTTATTTTATTTTTGAGGTTGTTGCGGAAGAGTGGAAAAAATTGTGAAAGCGGTGAATGTACATACATAGATGAAAGTATACTTGTGCAAAAAAGGATAATCATAATAATTTTTTAGTTTTTTTTTTTTGAGAATCTCTCGTGGATGAAATTTACATACCTAAGGTCCGATTGTACATGGTAATTTCTGACATAACTGCTGTTGTTGGTGCAAGGATTTCTGAAATGAAACAGAATTCAAGATGTTTTGTTTTGTTAGAAAAATATAATATAAGAAAAATGTAAAAATATAATTTTTTTCTCATACATATAGATCTTAAACGAAATCATATAAGTGTCGAAGGTAATTACGATTTATCATCAGATCATACTCCAGTAATTTTATCACTGAGCAAAACAGAAATAATAGAAAAAAGTAATCCCAAGCTCGTGAATAACAGAACAAACTGGAACGAATTCAGAGACAAACTTGAAAATTTTATAAACCTAAGATCCCCTATGCAAACAATTGAACAAATTGATCATGAAGTAGAACAATTTATTGCTGATGTGCAGCAGGCTGCAGAAGAAAGTACTCCAACTATTTCGAATACGAGAGAAAAAGAAATAAAATATCCTATCGAAATAAAGGAGTTGATATTGGAAAAAAGAAGAGCTAGAAGAAAATGGCAATCCACGAGATTCCCAGATGATAAGGTAGTTTTTAACCGTCTTAACAACGAATTAAAAAAAAGAATCTGTGAGTTTAAAAATGATTCACTAAGTAGATTTCTGAAAAGTCTGACGACGGATGCTTCTACAGAATACTCCTAATGGAAAGCAGCTAAGCGCCTAAAAAGACCTCAGACACAAAACCCGCCGATAAAATCTCAAGATGGTAAATGGATCGGAAACCCGAAACAAAAGGCTGATCTCTTCGCTGAACATCTCGCGAATGTTTTCAAGCCATTCCCAGCAAGCACAGCTACAGATCCCTTACAGTTTGTTGACAGAAATGACGAATGTGAAATACCTTTTGTCACGCTCAAAGAAGTAAGAAGCATGTGTCAACATAAGTTGTCAAACAAAAAATCACCAGGGTACGATCTTATAACTGCTCAGGTTCTGAAAGAAATGCCTCTTATAGCCTTCAAGAAACTCCAATTTATAATAAACGCATGCCTTAAACTAAGATATGTGCCACATCATTGGAAAATTGCAGAAGTCATTGTTATACCTAAACAAGGTAAGCCACCAACAGAAGTTACATCTTACAGACCAATATCGCTTATACCAATCATGTCAAAAGTTTTTGAAAAACTGCTACTGAAAAGGCTTAGCAAAATAATAGAAGAAAGAAGACTAATTCCGAGCCATCAGTTTGGATTTAGAAATAAACATTCCACGATAGACCAAGTGCATCGAATTACGGATGTTGTGGAAAAGGCACTTGAAGAAAAACAAGTATGCTCGTCTGTATTCTTAGATGTTGCTCAAGCTTTTGACAAGGTTTGGCACTTGGGACTTGAGTACAAACTGCATAGGGACCTCCCCAGGCAGTACTACGAAATACTGAAATCCTACGTTACGAACCGACTCTTTAGAGTACGGTACGACCAAAATTACTCGGAACTTAAGAAAATTGAAGCCGGTGTACCACAAGGAAGTGTCCTAGGACCAACCCTGTATCTGTTATATACAAGGGATATTCCAGTGGACATCAACGCTATCATGGCCACCTTTGCTGATGATACTGCAATATTGGTGCCAGATAAATCCGTTACGAAGGCTACACAAAAATTGCAAAATGCAGTCGATAAAGTTAGTGATTGGACGCACAAATGGCGTATCAAATTAAACGAAACAAAATCGACGCATATAAACTTTACAAACAAAAACATAAACAATGTTCCAATATTTATAAACAGTACAGAAGTACCTTACTCCAATACCGCCAAATACCTTGGAATGAATTTGGATGCAAAGCTTAAATGGAAAGAACACATCAAAAAGAAAAGAGAAGAACTAAACTTGAAGTACAGAAAAATGTACTGGTTAATAGGAAAGAACTCTGACCTATCTATCCAGAACAAACTAATGTTATATAAGCAAGTATTGAAACCCGTTTGGACATATGGCATCCAACTATGGGGCTGTACAAAGAAAACAAATGCTGAACCCATCCAAAAATTCCAAAGCAAGGTCCTTCGTGGAATAATAAATGCCCCTTGGTATATAAGAAATAGCGATTTACATCGTGACCTTCAAATTGAAATGGTTACAGAAGTGGTTAAGAAACACGCTGTATCACACAATCAGCGACTGCAAAGTCATACTAACTCCGAAATGGAGACAGTATTAAGTGTACGAGACAATGTTCGGAGATTAAGAAGAACCAAGCCTCATGAGCTGATGGTCTAAAAGCTACGGGAAAGTGTTATAACCTTAAACTTCCCCCAATGCGATTTAAAAATTTAGAAATAAAAATCATTTGTCGATCTTTCATAGATTGGTCCTGATTCACCGGTGGTTTTAGTGCGGTAAGAGTCCCACACTACTCGGTACCGATTCTTACCGAGTGTCTTTTGAAGATTTCCATCGGATATAAAAAAAAAAAAAAAAAAAAAAAAAAAAAATACATATAGATCGTAGGTACGTAGTGTACAAAAGACCTACTACAAATTGAAATTATAATAGAGATTTAAGTTTACGTTTATATTTATGTGATGTATGAATTTATGCAAGTTATTTTGTTCTTTGTGATTGTAAAAGTTTTTTCTCAAGTATTATTTTTATAGCTTACTGTCGTCTGGATAAGTGTTTCCGTACCTGTTTTTTTTTTTTTTTGACATTGCAATAAGTTTTGTGTGTAATTTTTTATTTGGTAGGTAGTTTTAAGAGGGTGTGGAGTGTGGGTATAAATTGAATCCTTTGTGTAACAAAAAAAAGTTATTATTATCCTCTTGTGGTTTTATGGCTTTTCGAGAATGGAGGTGGGGATTTGCATACCTAAGAAAATATTTCAAAGACATTTGACTTCTGTGATTTCTCCAAAAGAATAAAATTTTAAATTATTTATTTCAAAAAGAAAACAGGGTTTTTATTTTAATTGCAGTGAGCATTTAATATAGGTTTGTTTCTTTGCCACACAAACTCAAATTTAATCTAACAAACAACTATAAAGTATAGAAGAGGCAGGGATGCAACCAACACAGCACTTTTCATGACAAGACATACTCTTCGTCGCATGAGGCATTGCCCTTGAAAAAAAAACTTTAGATTTCACAGGCAGGGATTGAACTTATAACCTCTGGCATAACAGTCCTAGGCACTAACGATTACACAACGGGTACTACTTGAAGTCAATACCTTCATATAAAATATTTACAAGATATCGAGAACATCAATTTTTAACAACTTCGCGTACTATATTTTGTAGATTTTAATTTTCATGAAAAAATTGACTATTTTACTGAATTGCGAAAACAATATTTTCTATAAGATGAAATTATATTGAGGCCAATATTTTTAGACTTTGAAAAGATATTTGAGTCGAAAATCAATTTTTACCAAATTTTAGTCATGGTTTTGTTTAGGCTTTTTTTTTGTAAAAAATGTTTTGCATAAAATTATATGGGAAATAAATTAATTGTTTGTTTGTATAATTTTTTGAGGTGACAATTTCTTTTTTTCAACTGTTTTGATTTATAGAAAACACCGTTAGTTGAATTCTTTTTTTAAATTAAATTAGTTGGTATCACGTCACATTATAACTGGTTACCCATTTTGGAGTTTCCAAAGTATAGGACTGGAATGTGACATCTGTCAAAGTTGTTAAACCAATTTTTTTCTCAGTTGAAAGTCCAACATTTACGAAAATGGATTGCTTAACTATCGCCCAAGCTTATAAATTGTTGAAACCTTCTACAAAAATGGTGATTCTGGCACAGCCACATATCGTGATTATGGTTTATACATAATCGTCCTACTACGCAAGTAATTAGTAAAATTGTGAAGAAATTTGAAGAGACCCGATTAGTTACAGATATTGTAAGGCGTTTTGCTTGTACCAATGAAAAAATATCGCTGCTGTTAGGGAAAGTGTTGCCGAAGACCTGAATGTGTCGTTTCCTCATCGTTCTCAGGAATTAGGACTGTCTTACTGCACATTTTGTCGTAATTTGCATTTGGATCTACACCTACACAACAACTGAAGCCAGCTGACCATTCACAACGTCGTAGATATGTCGAATGGGTGCTTGAACAACAGACGGTGGACGTTGATTTTGCGAACAAAATTTTCTTCAGCGAAGAAGCACATTTTATTATCTGTTAACAAAATGTATGTGAAGTCGATATCTCTACTGGGTCTTCAAATATGGTCGAAGAAAACAGTTTACCTAAACGTACGGACGTACAAACTTACGTACACATGGACACACAGACATCTCTTTAAAAAAAATCTTTTATTAAGATTCCAGGGACCTTTAAACGTCGAGAAATATCAACATTTTCGTTCGACAAATCGGACCGATTACAATATCTTAATATGGAAGAGATGTTGAAATATCAAGAGAGGTCTTGAAAAATCAAGAAAAGACTGGACATTTTAAGAAAGGTCCGGAGATTTTAGAGGAGGTATTAATAAATCAAGGGAAGTTGAAAGATTTTAGGTGAGGTATTGAAAAATCAAGAGAGGTTTAAAAATTCAGGGAGCTATTGAAAAATCTAGGTATGATATTCTCGGAGAGGTCTTAAAATATCAAGAGACGCATTTAAGAAAGTTTTTAAGTGAGATTTTCCAATACCAACACGGCCTCTGATAAATCAAGGGAGGTCTAGAGATATCAAGAGAGGTCCTGAAATATCAAGAGAGGTCTTTAAATTTCAACCAAGGACTGGACATTCCAAGGTAGGTCTTGACATTTGAATAAAAGGAGGTATATGGGAGGATTTCAGCAGTATGTTTGCATATTGTAATTAGGTGAAGGCTTAAAAGAAGCCCTCAAGTTTAAAAAAAAGTGAGATGTCAAAAGAAGTTTTAAAAAAGTGAGATGTCAAAAGAAATTTTGAAAAAGTGAGATGTCAAAAAAAGGTATAATTAGTAGGGTTAGAAAAATTCAAAAACAATATAATTATGCTACCATAATGCTGGAATCACATAGGGTTCACGGGTGCCAAATGATCATCAGATTCTTTTATTTGTGGTACTAAGTGTTTAGTTCGTTCATATTAATTAGAACATTTTTCTACCTTCAGTGAAATTCGAAAATTGCCCTGGCTTGCTGAGTATGGTCCTCCCAAATCGAGATTTATGTTTATCAATTGCAGTGTCAGACTAGTATTTGTACAAGCTCGCACAAGTTTTGTTTTTGTAAGTTCGGGTTCTTTCTGTATTTTATCCTTTGAATTTTTTGAAAAACTCAAACTTATTATTACAAAAACATGAAATACTGGGGTAACATTAATTCAAAAATTGGTGTATTTGTACGAATTAATCGAATGCATATAAACAAAATCTTTCCATAAGTTAGTTTCTCGTATTTCATATTTTTCGGGATGAAATCATTCTTACGTTATGACCGGTCTTGGAATGAGGTAAACCAATAAATGGCCCTGCGGGATTGTTTGTCTCATGGGAGCTGTCAACTCATCCCATCTCAGCTGACCCTTCAGCACTTTTCAGAGACACCTCATACCGGTAACAAAAACTCTGCCCAAAGGAATGTTCTATATTTGTAAAAAGTAAGAAAATCAGAAGAACCTTTATCATTGTTCTGTCTATAACTAACATAGTTTGAGGTATATTATCAAAGTTCATATCAATAGCCATCAAACTATGAGACCAATAAAAAAATACTACATAAAAATATAAATGAGAAAAAAATCTCTAGTTAAAATTTATAACTTACCATCAAGTTTTATTACACCATCAGTTTCGCCAAGAGAGTTTTTCGCCACACATCGATATGAACCGAAATCATTTGCTCCAACATTTCGAATTTTCAATTTCATATATTTACTATAAGCATGTATTGAAGAAGTTGTCTCATATTTGTCTCCTGCTCTTGATGTATCTATACAAATATAATAGAAAATAAAATAATTAAAACTTATTTCAGGAAATAAAGTTCATGAAATTACAAAAATACTTATTGTTTGGCATTAAAAATATAATTCTATTCCTTTTGTAAATGACAATTATAAGTCATAGTATTTGTTTAAAGACTCCTTAAAATGTTGGTGACACACATATGGAATTGACATATATGTGTGTATGACATAATATATGGCACATCTACCATACACATACATACATTCAATTTCCCCCTTAATAGTCATAAAATGCCTAAGCTTCTCTGAAACTGACAGAAGTATTTAATTGTCAAAACAACTAAAACCATATTTTTGGCAATTAACAAAAGGCATAAATGCATAGAGGGACGATTTAAGTCTTATAACTATAGCTAAATAGTAAATACATACATATATGACAGTAGTGGAAGGGTGAAGGGATGAGGTTGTGTGTGTTCGAGTAAACTTTACTCCCAGTGCAACCCGTACTGACTCCACTATACAGTAGTAACACGCAAAACTAAGGAATCTACCAACCCCCCCCCCCTCTTTTTTGTTCATTTAGAAGCACATGGTGTAAAACAAAAAAAAGCAAAAAGTAAAAAAAAAATATATAAACAATTTTCATAAATTTTCCCATTTTATTGACCAAACAGAAAAAAATGTCCTTGTTTCCCTTTTCTGCGGCTCCTTCCCATTCCCAAATCATAACCAAACCATATCATAACACCAGAACTATACGAGTATGGATGGCGCACAGTGAGGAAAAGTTCCATATGGGAACACTTCTGCAAGTGAGTTTACCTTCTGGTTCTAGGTTTTGTGTCATATTTTTTTAGTAATTCTGTTTTTTACTTTTTGTCGTTTTTTGAATGCTGAATAGCTGAATGCCATGGTCTCGTTTCTCGTATACGAGGCACGCATGTTAGAGATATACTTTTTTGTGTGTGCTGGGTTCTTTTTTTTTTATTTTTTTAATGTCTATCCTAACGTGTACCGTGCAATACCCGTCACGGAATGTCAAATCACATTACACATGTCATAGCGAACACACTCGCTGTGACATTTGTAAGTCCTGGAAGAATCCTGTGTGAACTTCTGTAACTGTAACTATGTAGGTACTGATGTAGTCGAGGTTTGGAGAACAATGCAGGTGGTTTGATTAGGTGCACTTACTTTAAATTAGTTAAATCGACGAATCTCTTTGTGAATTTAATTCAACAAATTTTGGATAATTCACATATTTTGAGTTCTTGAACTATAGCAAAGGTCTTGATATTAGATAATCTAACCCATGCAAAAGAATTCTATACCTGTAAAGTACTTAGGTGTTTTCTTATAAAAGAGACTGACATTAAAGAAAAATACTCAAAACAAATCTAGAACATTAACCTAGAATGATAACAACAACCAATTTGTAGGTAACACTTATGGAACGCTGTTGACCGCCTAAGACATCACTCCATTTAAAACCATACTAATGCTAACAAGGACCCTAATAATACCTGATACAAAATTTTCTACAACTGCGATTCCATCAGCAAAAATAAATTAAACATAGCCTTCAATAGTATCATTCGATACATCTTTGGGTCAAGAAGGCACGACCATGTTTCATATTTGCAAGAGATTCTCCTTACTATGCCTTTAAATGACATCATGAAGCTTCGAGCATTGATACAGTTTTTTAAAATCTCAAAAACACGTCAACTTACTTATCTCTTTGAAAAAATCAGAATGTCAACATCGAACAGATCTACATCTGTAATTTTGCCACGCTTTTCGTGTTTGACCTGGGAAAGGTAATTTTTCATCGCTGCATGTCGCCTCTGGAACTCACTTCCCACTCATCTGCGGGGTATAAGTGATATCTATGCACATTTAAAAAAAAGTGTCAAAATCTTCTTTTCGAACCAAAGCAACTAACTTAACTTATGTAGGTAATCTTCTCTTCTTAACTCTGACTATCTTTTTTTTCTTCTATTTCTATTGTTTTTCACATTTTTTTTCAAATAAAATATTTTATTTTTTATTGATGAATTATTGTTTTTGTTTTTATTTTATATTATTTTCTTATTGTATTTTTATTATTGAATTATCTAAAATTAAGTCATAGGATCTCACAAAATTATATGATATCTGTTATCTTACTATGTAAGCTACATAAATAAATAAACTGAAACTGAAACTTTATGAAATGAACACTTTAGGGGATTCTTCGCAATGATATAAAACACTTGTCCATTGGTTTAGCTTACCATTGAGTAAATGAACTGCACTTGGCTAAAATTCTCCAAAAATTTTGGTGGATAAAATTATCCAATTTTTTTCGGGTGAATGTAAAACATTATTGTGACTTGAAATTAAAAGAATTTAAAAAAAATGAAATACATTTATTTTTGTTGCTTAGTTTTTGAATCTTTGAATATTAACTATTTTAAATTTTGTACGAGCTTATAAAAACTCAATAATTTATGTGAGCGCAAAAAAGCAATTTTTGCTGTTTAATATTTGGCGTTTAAAGAAGAGCTGATCCAATTACAACACATTTAACATTACATTGAACCAAATTAAAATTTAAAAAGAGCGTTCAAATTGTTCTATCTTTTGATCGCTTTTATAACTTAGAATATTTTTCGAAATCACTTGAATTGAAATAAAAGCAACTATTTATCACATAAGTTTATTAAGCAACTATTTATCACATAAGTTTATTGACTTACATATGTGTTAAATATTCTTATAAATTCTTTAGATTGACTTGATGTACATTACGTTAGCTGCAGGTTTACGTGTATTTGCGGAAGGCAATTTTTAAATATCTCTCTCGAAGTTCTCTGCCGCCAACACAATGTATCGAAAACCAGTGGCAACATTGCCAAGATCTCATCAGAGAAGCCGCCTCTGACGTGCTGGGTTTCAAGCAGCCACCAACAAGGACCCCCTGGTTTGATAAGGAATGTCGGCAGGCAAATGCAGCCAAACAACAGGCACGCAAAGTGGCGCTGCATAAAAGGACGAGAGCTGCACATGAGCTCTACGAGCAGAAGAGGCGAGAGGAACACGAACTTCTCAGAAGGAAAAAGAGAGGGCATGAGAAGCGTGCGGTCGAAGATGTTGAGAGGTTTAAAAGCAGGAATAAAGTTCGAAAGTTTTATGAACAGGTGAAACGAAATTCACAGGTACATAAACCTAGAACCGAAGGCTGCAAAGACGAAAGTGAAAACATCATAGTGGAACCGCAGTCAATGCTGAGGATATAGAAGGACCACTTCTGAAGACTGTATAACGGCGACGACGAACCGCTGTCAGGCAGGATGATCCATTCTACATAGACTACGAAAGCCAACAATCCCGTCCTCCCGACTTAGACAAAGTAAAGATTGCCATATCTAAGCTGAAGTCTAATAAAGCCGCTGGAGCAGATGGCTTGAATGCCGAGCTCTTTAAAGCAGCTCGAGATAAGTTAATTAGGAGCATGCACCGACTTATCTGTAAGATATGGTCGGAAGAAAGCATGCCCGATGAATGGAACCTCAGTATTGTTTTTGCCCGATCCTGAAAAAAGGAGACCCTCTAAACTACACCAATTATAGAGGAATCAGTCTTCTTAACATCGCCTACAAAATCTTCTCTGCCGTAATATGTGAACGTCTAAAGCCCATCGTCAACAACCTGATAGGTCCTTATCAGTGTGGTTTTAGACCAGGAAAGTCTACAGTCGATCAAATATTCACATTACGGCAGATCTTGGAAAAAAACCCAAGAACACCAAATTGACACCCACCATCTTTTCGTCGATTTCAAGGCCGCATATGACAGTATCTACAGGGACGAGCTGTATAGAGCCATGTCTAGTTTTGGCATCCCTGCCAAACTCTTCCGTTTGTGCAGGATGACCATGGAGAATTCACGCTGCTCCATAAAGGTTGGAAACAACTTAACAGAACCTTTCGATGTCAAAAAAGGTTTTAGACAAGGTGATGCGCTGTCATGTGATTTTTTTAACATCATACTTGAAAGAATAGTGCAGAGCTCACACGTCAAAACTAGAGGCACTATATCTTTCAAACGTCTGTCCAATTACTAGCATATTATGCTGATGACATTGACATAATCGGAAGAACTCAGCGTGATGTCGCGTCGATGGGGCTTTTGTGCGTATTGAGGCAGAGGCGGCAAAAATGGGTTTAACAGTTAATGAGGGCAAAACAAAGTACATGCTGTCGTCAAGAAAGGACCTACAACACCGACGACTTGGTCAAAACGTCACCATCGACAGACGTAACTTTGAGGTAGTCAAGGACTTCGTCTACCTAGGCTCCGCTGTAAACGCAGAAAACAACACCAGCGCTGAGATCAAACGAAGAATAACTCTTGCTAACCGCTGTTTCTTTGGGTTAAGAAAGCAATTGAGTGGAAAAGGACCAAAGTGTCGCTATTATAAGACCCTTATCATCCCCGTCCTGCTATATGGTGCAGAAGCATGGAATATGACAAAAGCGGATGAAAGCACCTTGGGTCGTTTCAAGAGAAAAGTTCTTCGTGTGATCTACGGTCCCGTATGCATAGAAGGGGAGTGGAGAAGAAGATGGAACTACGAGCTGTACGGGCTGTACAGTAAGTAAAAAGTAATATAAAACAAAGATTCTCATTTTATTTAACAATTAATAACTTCAGGTTTTATTGTTTAACTAAGCTTAACACTTCATTGAAAATCGTGTAGCAGTTTGACATTTTCATTGTCTTGTTTTAACTGAAGAATAATAGAACCAAAGTGTTTTTCTGTGATTCTATCAAAATAACTTTTAGCTTTATTTCATATAAAAAGGGAGTTTTATATTTAATAAACCGATTATTAAGAATATTATAATACATATTTTTGTTGATACTTATAAAAAATTAGTTGTTGATTAAAGATCACTCGTTGTGAATGTTACTTAATAAAAAAAAACTTAAAAGCAGATGGAGAAACAATGGTCAAAATAGTTTAGGTTAAAAAAGAAAAAGGTTAATGTCCTTCATTTGGATCTTAGGCTGAAAGAAGTAGTAGAAAACGAAAATCAATGACGCATTTTGATAAACTGCTAATGCGACTTTATCCTAAATATATGACAGCTTATGATTCTGGAAGCACCTAGATTTTGATCCAATATTGAAACTTAACCAATTTGTTGAATTTAAAAAATTATATGTGCTGTAGAATAAATCAGAACTTTAAGCTAAGAAATTATGCTTGTTGAGACGACGACATGCCAAGTAAATGAGAACTCCCTTAAGATAATGAACCGAAGCACTCTTAAAAGTTTTAAAAAGAACATCGAGCCATTTCCACCAAATTATCGTAAACGCCGAAATAACATTTATCGTAAACGGCAAATCAAATATTGTACTCTTGGTCCATGAAACCATTTATGCCTAAGGTTATTATTGGAAATTATTAACTGTACTTAAACTAAAACTTGGCAACACGTTAAAAACATTTTTTTTCTCAAATGTTGCTTTCGATAAAATTGCGGAAAGGGGTTAATCAGGGTTGTTAAAAAATACAATCTCTAACGATTTCAATAATAAGATTGCATTCGTTGAAACACTTTGAGACGTTAGACTTCAAATTACACAATTTTCTTCCATTAATTTTACAGCAATCAATTCAATGCAATCTTTGAGAATGCATGCTTTCTTTGCATCCTTGGTGAAATTTTGTCATAAAACTGAGGTAAAAGTTCAATAGGGTAAACAAAGGGCTTATGGAAGAAAATGGCAAAGCAAAGAATTCAAAATTTACAAAAGAATTCAAAGAAGGCAAAGAATTCGTGCATACTCAAAAGATTGCATTCAAATGACTACTTTTAAATAATTAAAGGGTGAAATTGACTGAAGTATTTTTGCTTCAAATGAATGGTGATTGCATAATTTGAAGGCTGAAGTTTCAAAGTGAAATAAAGAAATGCAATCTTCTAATTTTTAAATCTATAATAATAACATATAATAGAATCAATGTTATACCACAATTTCAAACACATATGTCAAGGGAGTTAATTCTATGGTGCAAATTGCGTATGTGTTACCAAAAGCAAAATGTGTCACGATCGTGTATTTTAGAATTAACATCAAGCCTAACCATTAAATGACCCTATTATAATAAACAAATAATTATATTCGTTTTTAATACTTTTCCCAATGCAAAACAGTGGAAATGTTTATGTGATTTTTTATAAATATTAATTTTATTGTATTATTTGGAAAAACATATTTAAATATTTTTAGGAGGGGTTGTGCCTTTAAATCTGAAAAAAAGCTTCCCTTTCACAAACTGGAATTTCAAAAGGTGAGTCGTTCCCTAGATTAGATATTTATATAAAAATCGACATTCAAAACTAAAATTTAGGCCGACTGTGTACCTAAAATCATAAAATTGTATGATACACAAAAAAAAATCTGGCAAAAAATAATTAAAAAAGAAAAGAGTCTAATCGAATTACCCATAGTGTAGATAAAGTTCATATTTTTGCTGTTGTTGTTGTTGTTGTGTTTTCATGTATTTTGTGTGTTATCTGTCTGTTTGACTTGGCTTTTGTTGATGTCCTTGAATCATATTTTATATATGTATGTATGTATGTAAAAGGTGGAAGATATTTCGTATTTTGTTTTGCTTTATTATTATCAACCGAGGGTGAGGAAATGACATACCATATGTGTGTCTATATAATATACAATGATGAAAATTCATATATTTTTAATGACAGTTAGTGACATGACATTCGTCGTATATTTTTAGTCCATCAAAAAACAAAAAAACAACAAAACAGTGAATATAAGAATTTTTGTATTTTTTTTTGTTTTGTTATTAAATATATTTTTTTTGTTTTGTTTTATTATTTTTTATTCTTACAAATTGTAGCATGATGCCATATTGCAGGTTGTTTTGATGTGAACAAAAATTAAGGGGGTCTCCCTATTTGGTTTTTTCATATTAGCATGTTTATCATGGAAGAATATTTAGAGAGAATTTTAAATAACTATTGTTTTTTGTTTGCGGAAATAATTTAAATGGAATTATAACTTTTTTGCAAAAAAAAAAATACAAATGAAATAATGGCACACAAATATTATGATTAATTTTCTATGGAAATTTGTATGATTGTGATGTGTCACAAAACGAGGAAGACAAAGTTGAAAGTGTAGTTATTATGATAACATTTACGAAAAGCAATATATGACAACAGATGTCATAATTATAAGGATTTGCATGCAGATTATCATCAAAAAAGTTTTTTTTCCTTAGTTCCATAAATTCAACGAAATGTTGAACATTTATTAAAATGTCTGCTTAATTCATGAGTAAGGAATTTAAAGTTCATAAAATATATTAAAAGATTGTAAGATTCAATTTTTCCTACAATACATGTCGCACCCTCAGTAAAACAGAGTTAAAAAATTAAAAAGTGCTGGCTTGAGCTTTTTGATCATTAAAAAAAATAAAAATCGTTGATGCTTTATTTAATTATACAACAAAAAACAATTTGAAAATTAGAGAAATACGAAAAGCGTTTGTTTTCAATTAATGGTAAATATTTTGTAATAAATTGTTCTTAAAAAAAAAACAATGAATTTAATTTAATACAGGAAATAATCCAAATATTTCTTTTTCTTCAAACAAAGCAAATAAAATATAGGGACATCTCGAAATTTCCAAAAGAGTTCGAAAACGTATATTCCAGCTTTCCTTTTCAGAATCTTCTATCCTTAAATTGTTAAACAAATTATGATGACACTCAGCTATGGAGTTTTGCTTGCAAAGATGCATTAAGTCTTCTTTCTGTATAGAAGGTTCTAAGAGGGGAATACTGTTTGAAATTCAATGCACTCTGGAGCTTAACATGAAACCTTAATTGATTTGCAATTCGTTTCCTGATAATGATATCTTATGTTTCAAAAACTTTTTTAATGTAAGCCCATACAACTTTTTGGTTTTTATAGTTTTTTTGTTAAGTTTTTGCCAGTTTTGGGAATCCTTTTGTTTCAAGTTGAAATATTATTGGGAAAAGTTGGTCACAGGTGTAAATAGGACCAGACTTTAGAAGCACCTTACTTTATTTCTTGCTTGTGACCTATAGGAATCACCATGTACAAAATTTCGAACTCGAGATTTTAATCATACATGGTATTACAACGGTAAAGAAGTCGAAAATAGTAGGTCCGACGATTCCAACCGTTTATCTGCCTGTCTGTACTCACCCCGGCAGACAAAAACATTGCTGTGATTGAGTTCAAACTTGGGAATTAAGGATTTAAGCAGACCCGCAGTACGGGTCTTTTAAAGTAGCAGCAGTCCGCATACAAATTATTTGGTCAAAAATTCTTATTTTCTTAAAAACGAACCGATAGATTTTTATTAAATTTTCTCTTAACATTTTTTTCTTAAAATGGGTGTTTTTGATGAAAAAAATATTTTTGTATTGCTCCCAGATGATCCCATAGAACCCTTATTTTGTTTTAAGTTTTCTTAAGAACTAATGAACCGATTTCAATATTTTTTTTGTTCCACAAGCTCTCAAACTGTATAGTGGTATTTGATGACCAAAAATGTCATTGTTTTTTCTTGAGTTTTTGAAAACCCCTTTGGTCAATATTTCTTAAAGAAAATTAAATGTAAAATGTATATGAATTATTTCTAAAAAAACTGCATACTTAAAATATTTTTAAACTAAAATTTAGAAAATGTGTACATATAAAATTAATTAAAATAATAGTATATTTAAAAATATTTTATTTCAAAATTTGTATTTCCTAAAATTTTAATGCCATTTGTTTTCTTAAAAAAATATTAATTTTTCAAAATATTTTTTTTATAAATCGTTAGAGCGTTTTTTATTTAAATTATGTTTTAATGTATACGATTTTCCAATTTAAGTTTAAAAATATTTTTGTGATGCAGTTATTAAGAGCTTTTTAATACATACGTTTTAAATTTCAATTTCGTAAAAAATGATGACCCATTTTTAAGATGCCGAGTTTCGAAAAAAATTTGATATTTTTTGAAAATCAAAGACAAAAACAATGAAACTTTTAAGCATCAAAGAGTATTGAACAGTAAAAGACCTCATGCAGAAAAAAATTGAAATCGGTTGATTGAGAAAATTTCAAAATAAAATAATGGTTCTATGGTAGGTACCCTTCTAAAGCAATACAAAAGTATTTTTTTATATTGACAGAAGTCAAATTAAGAAAACAAATTTTTGCGAAAATTAAAAAAAAATCTATCGGTTGGTTTTAGAAAAAAATGTGAATTTCCAATTTTTTACCAAAAAATTTGTCTGGGGACTTCTTAGGTGTTTACATTGACAAGAGACTTACGTTTAATAAAAATAAACAAAACACTTTAAATAAAATAAAATTAATTACCCCTTAATAAATCGAAATACTTAACTCAGCAACCATAACAAGCTTACTATTTTTAAATTCATTTTTCAAGCTTTTATTTTGTATGGATCTCCCGCCAAGGAAAAATGCGCTAAAATGCATATTACAAAATTGCAAATGTATGAAAATAAGATCCTTAAAATAATTCTTCGTGTTCCGTTGTTCTACTCAACATCAACATTACACCAACAAACTTGTGTTATCTTATAACCATTGAAAAGAAAGTTTAAGAAACAAACCAAATATTTATAATGCCAAAGGAGTGAAAATCCACTGATTATTCAACTTTCTACATGATATATCACTTTTCTTCTTGTTCTATAAAGTACATTAATTGATTTTTGTATGGGGCTTGTAATTAATTCGTTATTATTACAGTTGATTTTTTCTTGATTAATTTATTTATTTAATTACTAATTTGTTTATTTTATTTTATTTGTTCGTTTATTCTGATTTATTTTATTATTGGTCTATACGAACCTCTTTATATAATATCTACTTTAAATACCTACTGTGATGAAATGTAACGTATTTATATTATATTATTTATTTTAAGGTTTTTTTTCACCATATTTTTCGACCAAAAATTTCAGTTAAATTCAAAATTGTATATTTCAGTAGTAAGATGAATTCAACTTATAAAATCTCTGTACACTGTGCAATGATAACTTATCTTAAATGTAATTCTAAATGCAAACAATAAATATCTATCATTCTATCTAAAGTACTCGAAATAATCCTAAGATTATATACGATTTTGAACATTGAGTTATATTAAAAAGTAAATGTCAACCATGTTCCCTTGCTTTAAAATATGTATTACATTTACAAATGTACATAGATTTACATATGTCAATTCTTGGACAATAGTCATCTCGAAATATTTCCAAATGATTTATACAATGTATAGTCCAGCGCTTCTTTTCCTTCCGAATATTGCTGACGCAATTTAGGATCTTCTATTCTTAATTTTTTAACAAAAATATGATAGCACTCAGCTATGGAGTTTTATTTTCATCAAGCCTTTCTTTTAAAAGATACTTGTTCTTGTTTTGTTCAGAGCAATTGTCCGACTAAATAATGAGTAGATTTATATTTGTTTATAAATGTACACACATTTCAAGCCATGTTGATGTGACTTCGTCTGATCTTCGATGTGCAATGCCTTTATGCCAAATTAAGCAACTTCTCTCTTTAGAAAAATAATCCAACAATTATTAATTTTTGAAATTTAAAAAAGTTGACTTTTTTTTTTTTATTTTGATTAATTGTTTAAAAATATTTGAATTTGCTAACGTTTTGAGAATATATATTGCAAAGCATGTTAGAAGGATTAATTTTCTAACTTACTGTCACAATTTAACCCAATCTCCCTGAAGTTGTACCAGAACTTATTTCGTTTTTATTCATTGGATTTCAAATAAATACTATCGTGTTTGGCAACCTGTACATTTGTTTTTATTCGCAGGTCTCCAAAATCTTTAATGTTTTTAAAAAAATTTCAAAATCAAATTTTACTAAACTAAATTTAGCAAAACAAATCTAAAAAAAATCTTTTCTCAAAAATTTTCTTTTTTTTTAAAGAGTGCTCAAACAAAAACTTGACTACACACCTTTCTTAGACATTTTTTAAATATTCCTTACCAAAACTGCAAACAACACATGATCAATGTGTTCAAAAAATACTAAATGCTGGAGTGACACATTAGCAAATTTTTATGATTATTAATTAGTTGCCTTTATGATATGTATCTACTACGTTCATTTATATAATCCATTGTGGTTTATTTTTAATAAGTAAATTGAGA
Source organism: Eupeodes luniger (assembly GCA_951509635.1). Lineage (NCBI taxonomy): Eukaryota > Metazoa > Arthropoda > Insecta > Diptera > Syrphidae > Eupeodes > Eupeodes luniger. The sequence goes on along the minus strand of OX608073.1, from coordinate 102,959,837 downwards.
ATAATTATAAAAAAAATTTACATAAATATTATTTGTTAAAAATGTAATGATAAAATCAAAAATAGCTCGTATCAATGAATTGTCTAATATAAATCATTATGATGATAAATTTAAATAGCCTCAAGAGAATTTTGGTATAATTTGTATATACTCGTAAATGTAGTGTTAGTGCGTAGCCAAATAAAATATTAGATTGTTATATATGCTTGGCTATTTAATGAACAACACTATAAATTTCACTTCTGCTCTAAGGGCGCATTATGTATTGAAAATATTTATGTGCCAGTTCTGCACACCCGAGCCCGTTGCTGCTTCTAGTGCCGCAGGAATGTTTTGCTTCAATTAATATTATTCTCGTTTTGAGTATTCCATTAAAATATATTTATATACCAATAAATGTGCGTTGCAATAAAATTATAATATAGGGTGAACCATTTTGCAATTGCTATAATTAAGTTTTTCTCCTAGAAAGTAACAAATATCATGTGAACGAAAGAGGCAGGGGAAATTTGAATGAATAAAGTAGTTTTACTTTTTATCCTGAGATCGTTTTGTTATTGCCGAAAACTAATTTTTTTTCCAAATTAGGATTGAGGTCTGGATTTTGGGTTGGCCTCTTTAATCTTGCACATTTTCATCATTGTTTAAAATTATTGTTATGTCTAAAAATGTATGATACCCGCAAATGCTTAACTCCACCTTTTTGGAGAATCTAATTATAGAATTGATTGATACATTCCAAACCATAACATTAACGCCACCTTGCTATATTTTGTTTACATTAGTTGTTGAAAACTACAGCCGGCTTTTGAGATATATCTTTGACACTCATGGCCGCAAACCTGCTTCCAGAAGCCGATTCCTTGCATTCCCTGCTGTCATCCTTAATGGTGTCAAAAGTATAAGCCTTACTCAACCGGCAGTTGAGGCGATCCTCCTTTGGTGTTGTGTTTTGCCTCTTTGTTTTCGTTTTAGGTTTACAAAATTAAGGTTTGGTGGAAATTTGTATCGAATCAATTTCGTACACAAAGACGGGATCGGGCTCAAAATGAAGAAAATTCAGTTAGCTTGAAATTGTAGAGTGTATATATGGTGAAGAAACTAACCTATCAGGGTTAAAATCACTAATACCTGAAGAAAAAAAAACTAAGGTATTTCGCGGTTTTGTCTATTTTTTACCATGTTGCATTTAAACCTTGAGGCCTAAAACCTAAATTATTTATAAGACCAATGTCTTAAAAACCTAGACAAAAAATTGGATCTACCGAATAAACGGAAACGGCTATTTCTTTCCAGAAAAAAGACTACTTGGCTAAAAATTGTTTACGATTTCCTCAAAAACTAAATTATAATTTAAGATTTGGCTTTTGGTGTTTAATTTATTACTTAAAAATGTTAACTCAATAAAATACAAAAATTACAAAAAAAAATGTTTGTTTAAATAATTTGTCTTCTGTTTGGACAAAAGCAACATTTTTTAAAAAGTTACAGCAAGAATGAATTACTGGCTTTGAAAAAAATTATATCACAATAATTTAGGTGTTGCCGTTGATTTCCAATCTTCGATTTTGTATGTCAACACACTTTTCTGAAAAACTAACCCTTCCGCTTTATAGGCGGGTATAGACCCCCGCCATTTTGTCTTCTTTGGATTAATCTGCTCACTCCAGAGTTATGGTATACCTTATGGAAATTTGTCTATTTTTGTTAGTTTAGTAATAATTCGTCTAGTTTTTGTATTTTAGAAAAATGTTTAACAACTGTATTGTGAAAACCGTTACATCTACAGACACAACTTTAGCCTCAAATTGTAGTTAATAAATTTGCCTTGAAATTGTTCAACATGATTGTATTAAAAACTAATGTCTTTCAGGGTAAAAAATGTCAAAAAGCTTTCGTTGCGAAATGTTAGCGGTTTTTCTGATTTTTTGACACTTTGCGCTCTTTGCTTGACGTCGGAAACTTGGATTATCAATCATTTTCGAATTAAATTAATTATTAAAAATGACGAACCACAAAACACAATACTTTTATTTTTAATTAAATTTCCACCACTGTAGTTGATTCTTAAACCTTGATCATAGTTTTGAAAATACAAATTTTCAAGATATCAATAATTGGAACTCACAATGTTGTGTAAGAACTTTCAAGACCTTTTTCTAAATCAAGACAACTTATATTATAATTTAAAAAAATAGTCAAAAGTGTATATTGGAACAGCTGAAATTTTCAAAGTTATAAGTTTGCACGAATATTTTGTATTAAAAAATAACAAAACAAAGATTTAGCCATTTTGGAATTTCCAAAAAAAAAATATTCCTTCTGCAACTGTTTTTAAAATAAAGTCACCCTGTCACCGAAATGCATGCATCACGCACACAGCAAGGCAATTAATTCATAATAAACGTCATAACGTCATACGTCATACATATAGTAGACCATCAATATTGCAATTAAGTGAATATAATTGTGGCCAATTATTATATTGCATCTCTGGAATTGTGCCCAGGTCCTGCTTTCCAGCAATAAATACCATGTATACGTTATGATTTAAAAGGTCAATCATTAAAAGAAAAAAAAAACAAAAATATCTATGGATGATACCGTGTTTCCCGTGAGAATCACAATTTACAAGTTCGTTTACAAAAAATTAAATATTATTACTATCAAATTATTGTTTTGCCTCTGAAATAATTGCAAGCATCAGAAGTCAAGTCCCGAAACGAAATAAACTTGATTTCATATTAGATTAACCTCTGCAAATGAAATGGCGAGAGACAGGTAAAGGGGACGTCCCATTCCGTCGTTAAAAAAAGGGATTCAATTGATGAAAGGATTTAACATCCAGGGGCCAAACTAATAATAGTTTCACTGTGCGATGCTCACAGTTAACATTCACATTGTGTAGAACAGTATCAGGACTTGACTATCCATATTATTACTGCTTATACAAAACGGAACTACAAAAAAAACACACAAAATTAATTCTGGCTAAAGTGAAGCTAAAGGATTAGTTAAACATTTTGTCTATCAGAGAGTCAGAGAAGGGGCGACGGAGAGTGATTCAATTTGGGACTTTATACTGACGTGACGCAACTTAGCTGGCTTGCTGACCGAGAGCACCGAAACCGAGTCCGGCCACCAGGACTACAGCACCGCACAACACCGACAACAGTGGAATCATGAATTTTGAACGTTATTGATACGTAATTATTAGCTCTTGCCAATATTATTGTTAAAGGATATTGCTGGATTAAGCACATAAAATCGAACCCCGTATAAATGCATTTCAAATAACATATAATAGGGTTTATATTGTATATGGTATAGTAACCTACTGTATCCCTATTGTATGCCATCCCATGCTAGCCAGGATTATACGAAAGGGAATATGGCTTCAATTTTCGATTACTTATTTAATTATATGCATGTAAATACAAAGTCCTATTGATAGAATTGAGTATGGTACTAATTAACGTTTTTGTCTTCTATGAATAACCGATTTAAGATTTTTTTTTTTGGAAAATTTACTTCTTGAGCTATAGTTTAAGGGGTTTAGCTACGTATTAGATTTAAAATCAAAACCACATTTTTTGAACGAGTTTTAAGTCAAGTAGGTAACTGTGTTAACTGGAAATTGAAAATTGTCGAATTGTGCAATTTTTGTTTTAAAAAATGAACAATTGAATTAACATTTTTGAAAACCCTTTTACTTTTTTTAACTCCCCTAAAAGTTGTCTAAAAAATCAATTGTCAAAAACTGGCGACCAAAAGAGCGTTACCCCTCAAATGCTTATTACTTCATATAGCAAATTATTCATTTGTCAAATTGAAAACTTTGAGATTTTCCGACGTTCAAGCTACCTACAATCTAAGTCAAAAGTTTCAAAACACATTTGTTTGTCCTTCATATCTCAGGAACCGATACAAATTTCAACTTTAAATAATCTCGTTTTACAGATAAAAATTTCAAAAGACGTTTAAGAAAGTTGAGTCACTAGTGACTTCATTTAATTTTGTATTATTATAAAGCGACATAATACCACAAAAGTCAAATTAAAAAACATTAAAATATTCAGATTAAAGTTTTTATATTTAGGAAAATTGCAATTTAAAATTGCTAACAAATAATTTTTGATTCGACTGTTTCGCAAAAAGTTAAGATTTTGGCTCTGAGCTAATTTTATCTTTTGTGCAAAATAATTTTTATAAAATTAAAATAAATACAATCGTTTTTTGATTCGATTCGAATATCTCAAAAACAAATGAATGTATTGACTGACATAAGGTGCAGTACTTTCATGATGCGATATATTGAGTTCAATATTGTTTTTATTGGCTGAGACAGGAAACTCCTTCCCATTATCAAGTTTTGTAAATTCTTATTTGTTATATTGGATTCTAAATTTTGAGAATCATTTGGAGTTTTCAAATCAAATGGGGTTTGTTACAATTGTTTTAAAACTTGAGGCATTTTGTGACTTTGTTAAATGGAAAGTGTATACGACCGAGGTGTATCAGGCTTTTCAACAATTCGTGCAGGTTTCCATATCTCGATTAACTGCATTTTCACTTCAATTCAATGTAATTCAAGTTCTTTTCGAGGTCTTACCAAATTATTCATGGCAATAATATTTTGTTGACATTTTTCTAGTACGTATGGTACGTCCATTGGTATTTAGGGATAAAGTAGTTCTTCATCAACATCTTTGATGGTGCATATTTTAAACTCGCAACAGGTGTTGTTCTGTATTCTAACAAAGCAGCCTCTTAACTACCTTCACCTCTACTGATTTTTTCACCTCTAATGATTTTTTGAAACATAGATTTCGTAATATGAACTGCTTTTTCAGTTAATCCATTTGATTTAGAGTACAGGGGGCTGCTGAAAATTAAATCGAAGTTCGAATCTTTAGAAAAATTCCTCAATTCATACGAATTAAATGACTGCTCAGCCGGTCCCGATGAAACCCCTTACGTTAATATTCAAACTTTCTCTAAAAACATGCAAATTTTCGAGTTGTATATAAGAAGTCATTTCTGACACCAATTTTCAAGAAATGTAACGAATATAACATACTACAGGACCCTTTCAAAGCTGTTGTGAAAGTGTAGCATTTTTAAGTAAGAATCTTATTTGCGAACAGCAACATGGTTTTGTGAAAAAAAGATCAACCGTTACAAATCTCTTAAAAACGCTTTAGAAAAATGTTATGAAGTTGACTGTGTGTACAGTAGGTACGCTAACTTTTCTAAAGCTTTTGGCCAACTTATTTTATTTAAACTTACAGCTCTTGGTTTTCCACTATTTTTCTTAGCTTGAATCAAATCATTTCTTGAAAACAGATTCTGTAAGGTAAAATTTAGAAATTGTCATTCAAAACCTTTTGTTTCTCAATCTGGTACTCCCCAGGGAAGCCATCTTGGCCCTTATCTGTTCATCCTGTCTGTTAACGACATAACGTCAAGTCTGCGCTCAAATGAAGTTCTCATATTTTCTGATGATATGAAGATTTTTAAAATAATAAAGTCCATCCACGATCGTAGTCTCTTACAAACCGGCATTGATAGTTTCACATTTTGGTGTGGGAAAAATAACCTGCCCTTAACCCTTGAAAATTCAAGACTATAACTTTTACTAAAAAACGTATCGGTAGTGTGATTTGATTATTGTATATGGCAGCAAAAACTCTGTCTAGTCTTCATTTTTAAAGATTTAGGTGTTCTTTTCTGTTCCAACTTAGAATTTACACATCACATTAATTTTATTTTGAAAAGGCAAGCTCTTTGCTTGGTTTCATATAACGCTGGGCAATGGAGTTCAATGATCCCTATGTTACTCATCAACTCATTAATGGTGAAACTGATACACCTTAATTGCTATCTTGTGTACATTTGAAATGCCGAGGCGGAAAATTTAGAAAGTTTAATTTTCATTCGCTGTAAGCACTTGGAGTGGACTACACTCAAATTGTTATTAATAATAGTAAACCAAAGGTTTATGGTCAGAATACACCTTAAAATGATACCCATAAACATATAAGGTATTAAGAGCAAGATTGGCGTAATTCTCATTTTATCAATTTTGAGTTTTTAATTCAGAATGGTCAAAATTAAATTTTCCTCCATAAATCAAAAATGCTGAAAAATCCCTTCTGAACGGAAATTTTCTTAAACTAAAATAACTAACATTTCACTCAGAAGACTTAAAAATCTATCAAGATTTTGATGTTTTATTGGTACCATCCAACAAAAAATGAAGGCACTGCGCTGCTGTAACCAAACGACCCCTTTGAAATGGATGTAGACTTGCCAAGTTTATATTTGACATTCTTCTCGTAAATATTAAAAAATTAAACTTCAATATCTGTAAATCTTAACAGCTTTTTAAGTCTTAACGGCGGCGCTAAGATTTTTTGCTAAGATTTTTTGCTCGGAATATTGACCAAAGTGAAATAGGTAACGTGATGTTTTCTACAAACGTATCTTTATAACAGTAAGACAAATTTTGTGAGAACAAGCGACCCCTAGTAGCACAAATGGCTTTTATTTTGATTTATATAACTACAATATAACAGCCAAGTTATTGCCAATGTGTTTTACATAGAGTTTGTAGAACAATGTTGTAACCGAATTAGCCGCGTTTCCCCACTTGATTTAAAACAAGTTGATTTTATTTCGGTTGCATTAAGGTTTTTATATGTTTTATTTCAGTTTTTGCTTTGTATTTTTAATTAAATGATGTCATTTACAATACTATTAAAACTGAATTATAACTAAGGTAAAATGTTCTACTTATGTCATGCAAACTCAAACATAAGTTATATAAATGTTTTTGTAAGATTATATACTGGTTTTGTTTGTGTCATTTACATTATTGAAACAATTCTTAAGTTATTGTAGAATTTAATTTATGTTCTAGAAACTAATTGTCAGTTCATGTTTATGTTGGCGTTGTATTTAATACCAAAAATTTGTTTCCCAAAATAATTTGAATGTTTTAATTAAGTTTTATTATTGAAATCTTATTATTTGTATTTATAATGATGTTTGATAAAATTTTTAAGGCAGATAGAATTCTTAAATTAAACTATTACTTTTGTACTAATTAATTTTACTGTTTTTAGTTGTTTTCGAAGTCAAAATCACAAACAAATATCATTTTTATCTAAAATATGGGTATTCTACCTAGGAAAAACTCATGCGCCACCCAAATACAAAAAATTAGAAGAATAATTGATAAATTGTATTTTTTTTGTTTTCTGAATTTCTGCACAAGAGTTAAATCATGAAAAAAATAATAGATTTGCGTAAAAAATCTAAAAACATGACGTTTTTGGCTCATACCATGTAAATTAGGGTAGAGAATAACTTCGAAAACAAATTTCTATATTTCACCCAAATGGCTAAATTATTAAAATAAAAAAAAAATACCATTCAAAATGGTGCATGTTACAGATAACATAGAAACAACTTTGTTGCTTCATTTATAACTTATCAGTTATAGAACTGAATTTAAAAATGTTTGCAATATGAACATAACATAGATATAATAACTTGTAATTATTTTTTGTAGCATTGTTTTTTAAGCAAACTTTTTTTGTTGTTTCGATATGGTTGTAACTAAATAAAAAAGAAAAACGCAAAATAATCATGCTTTCAAAGCGAACAGAGTTGCCGAAGAGTTATTTTGGTATTTTATATAAATATAATTTTTTGTAGGAAAATATGACATTTCATTACCAAAGTTGGTGCAGCAAAAAATCGCACATGAAGAAAATCTACATGCAATTTTTAACCCAGTTTTAAGCAGTTAAAATTGCAGCGAACATATATACAATACAAAATGTTTGTTACAATCTGTGGTGTTTTCATAATTTTTCGTTGAAATTTCTTATCAGAACACAATTCAAAGTGATGTGTACATTTTTTTTTAATTATACCTAATAATAATTAGATGCAATAAATTTCATATTAAATTTTATTACATAAATGTGATAAATAATGAATGATTTAGAACAATTTTCAGTTATAAAATAAAATTGTAAGCTTTTGCCATATCCGAAACTGGGTGTGGCAATTTGAAAACACCCCTACAAATTCCTGAAAAACATTTTTTCTTATTGTTTCTTTTTCATTCAAACATTTTTTTATCCTCCCTGATAAATAAATAAAAATATTTTCTAAAACAACGCTTAGTTTAACTGTGACCATTAATGGGTTAATTTTTCCACTCTTCACAGCAATAGCGCTCAAATTGTCACAAAATAGACAGTTTGCGCCAAAAGACACTTTTTTCCTCATCTTTCAACCATTCAAATGTCATATTTCAATACCAAAGTTAGTACAACAAAAAAAATCCACATGCGATTTTTAATTTGTCAGCGGCAACTCTACTAAACTACACGCATTTTAAGTAATGGCGTCTTAAATATTTCTATTAGGCATTTTACAAAATGTATATATTTTGAACACTGCAAAAATCTAAATACAATACCCTAAGAACAAAAATTACCTGATTTAATTATTGGTTTTTAAAATGTTTTAGAACTGTTTCCTTATTGTAAATGAGATTATTAAACAAGACCTTTTCCATAACACATGTCATCAACAGTATTACAACATAACGAAAAACAATAACGTAATTGTAACGTTGTTGGAACATTACGTTTCACGAGAGTGTAAAAAAAACACTTGTCATCTCTTTCATTTCAACTTAGTTGAAAGTAAATGTCATTAAAGTGCGGTTGCGGTCGTGAGTTGTGAAAAATTGTGTTCGTTTTACGTCTTTCGATTTATATAAATCTATTATTCATAAATCATAATAAACAATGTCTTATTTTGTACTTGAGTGCAAAAAAAAGGTTCCAGAAATTTTAAAGAATACAGCTTTGCCCCACACGGTTGGGTGGATGAAATTAATTGTATTGTGTATTGGCCTAGATCGGGCATGCTAACAAAACGAAAATTTGAGAACAATTCAGTTTTCGAATCCGATTGGATCCCTCAACTTATATATAAAATACTACATAAAAGCATTTCTTTTGAAGAAGCGGACGAGTTGGTTGAGCATTACTTAAATAAGGCATCCGAGACCGATACTGAATCGGAGTATGAAAAACAAGACATGGGAAGAGCTGAAAGGTTGAAAAAACGACTGGCACCGCAACTAACCTCGTTGCCTTGCATAAAATAATATGAATTAAGTAATCCGGTAAACAAATACATAATAGTTTTTCTATCAACAAATCATTAACAAATTTTCTTATTTTAGGATAACAACATTTTGACTGATCAGGAGTACCTGCAGGTATCAGTCCCATATGTTATTGAGCCAGAAGTATATAAAATGAATGCTATCGTCGATCAACAAAAATGTTCTTGTGCCAACGATATTGAAGATATTTCTACATCAATTTACAAAATGCAGCAGGATTTAGATTCTTTAGAACTCACTATAACTGGATTTGGAGATATTTTGTCAAGTATTCTATCAAACACTAATAGTGTGGATAAATACATCACCGAATATTTAAAAAACTGCAGTAAATCTAACGACGATGAGGTTCTAGAGAAGCGATTGGAAGAAGAGGACTTTACGGATTTGCAGGAGTTAAAAATAAAATCAACGGATGAACTTCAAGACTTTGAAAAATTATTGGAAGACAAATCATACCAGCTTAGATTTATAAAATATCTCAAAACCAAATTCAAAATGAATGGATATGAAAATGGTCAAACTTTTTTTACTATGGTCATTAGACTTTTGACAGAACCAGTTCTATTTCTTCCTTATTCTTGGAAAGGAATAAACCGCAAGGATACGGTTAATATCAGTTTTGAAGAAAACATACAACTTTTATCGCATTTATGTTTAGAATTGTACGAATGGCTGACCATACGAAAGTTCAAACGGATTTGGACAAAATGTTCGAGAATCTTCTTCGTTTCAAAAAAATTCTTAATGATCGCCCACAAACTTCAAGGGTTCCTTCTTCACGATGTCGACCAAAAGGAATTAAATTCAAATCCGGCACAAGCAATGAACAAATTAATGAATAATTTTTTAACTGTGTTACTATCAAAATAGTATTTACGAGTATTATTATTTTATTTTTAAGAAGAAAGTCTGTAAAGTTTATTTATTTTTTTATTAAAAAAAGTACAAATTTTATCATTAAGTTATTTTTTAATAAAGATTGTTGAACTTAATATCTATGTGCACATGTTTTTATTATTTTTGTTTAATGGTGTGGAGCAACGGAATGAAGACTGATTTTTCTGCACTGTATTCGATTCTTACAAGTTTGCAAAATATTTCAGATAAATTAATGAAAATGGGTGATTCCATTCTGAAATCAGACTCATAAATATTGAGTTCAGATGAACGAAGAGAATATTAAAAATAATCCTTCTTATTCAATAGCGGTGATTCATAGAAAAATAGATTTTCGGTAAAAGTTTTTATGATGTATTTTATACATATAATTCTGAAGGAATTCGTTAAGAACCATTTATTTTCGTTTTGATTAGTATTTATAGTAAATCCTGGCAAGTGAAGTTCGTTATGTACCTATAGTTGCATTTTGTGCTTTAAAAATGAAACTAGTGACAAATCACTTTTATCAAAGTTTGGCGAAGGATATTTGAATTCGAAAAGAGGTTTTGGTTGTGATTTTTTTGCGAATAACAAACCTGAACTTTGAAGTTCGGAAATTCTTCGAGCTACTTGACTTAATGGTGTTCTACCCATTCGAAGCAATTGTTTTATATAAAATAATTTTGACTCAAATGGGTATGCATAAAATGAGTCTAGTGGTCCAAATTTTCGAACATCGTTAACAACATGGCATAGATTATGTAAAACGTAATGTTATTAATTTATTATAAAGCCTTAATAATATCGTTGACTGAACTTATTGAAAATAATATTTTAAGGCCGCAATTTGTTTTAAACATAATATTAATTCATTGTAACAACAAAAAAAAATATATTATAATATTGTTATAAAACAGTTTCCAGAGTATGTTTTATTTCAGATGTAACAACGTTTAAGCCTGGAAATATTTAAACAGAAGCTTAGAAATATAGGTAGAACTTTTTTACAACCTTCGACTAACCAACTTTTTAATAATAATCAAGCAACAACTGGTATTTTTGTAGTAACAACTTTAACTGAAATATAATAGTTTGAAAACGAGTTAAATCAAAATGTTACAAATATTTTTCGATTTACAAGATCAAAACAGTTTTGTAACCATACATGTTGCAGATTACTCCAATATAACTCAAAAATAACACATTTTTGTTATAAATCGAATTCTGTGCTACTAGGGACTTTTATGGAATTTCTCAAACAACTTTCAGCTAAATAATGTTAAGGATTTCAAAGAAATTGGCCCTTCAGCTGCTGCATTTTATTTTTCCCACTACAAACCGTTAAAAAAAGGAAAACCAAAGGTGCTCTAATGCAACCAATTCTCGAAAAACTAATTTAATTTGACCAATGCTTAATGCTAAAAGCTCTAAGTAACATATTTCGGTTCGTAGATTGCACGTTAGCTCCATTATATAGAAGTTCTTACAGGACACTGCTTGATGGGTAGGTAAGCATACTTTTGTACATAGAGCTCCTGCAAATAGATACTCTTTAAATTGCCTCTAAATAATAAAATTGACAACTCCAAAAATATTTTTTTTTCTTAATTTGAAATCTTGTTTCAATTTTAACTTTCAATTTCAAAATTTTGAAATATGACCATGTTTAAAAACACTATTTCCAAAAATGTGTATCCCTTAAAATGGCTAACTCGGTTTTTGTTTTTATTATCGTTAGACTTTACAAAAAATAACAAAATTTGGCAACTTTTTGACCATCTTAACAGATTGATTGCTAAAGCTTAGGGCTTGGGATTCAAAAACTGACATTCTCTTAAAACCAAAGCTATATGCTATATTAAATCTGCTTTCTCCTCATCATACCTAAAAATCACACAAAATCTTACATCTCATACATGACCATCCAGATCTTCTACAAAAAATATATCCTTGACTTTAGTTGTGGCTCGAATTAAAAGTTCAGAAGACAGGCAGACATAATCCGTGTCTAAGACCACCCAAAAGCTACCCGAACATGCAATAATTCAATTATATATATGATATCCTCGTTTTTGGACATCCACCAATAACAACCCAAACCTTTCATATAAAAACATCCTTAAATCATCTCGAGAGGTATATTTCATATGGATGTTTAATCCTATTAGAAAACGTAAATGCTCCAGGGATTTGGTAGAAAAATTTACTGCACTTTCACATCGTCCAAGAGAGAGAAATTTAATTCACAAAAAGTACTTTGATCCTATATGTCTTTATGCCAACTTTATCTCTGTCCTTTATTCTCTCTGTCTATCTCTTTTGCAGGGTGCGAATCCGTGGCTACCCCTAAAAATAAAACCCATTTTCCCCAAAAAAAAGAGAAAAAATAACAAACAAAAATTCTTCTCAAACACCATCACTTACCCGAAATGATCATGTCCCCACGCTCTGTGGTCCAATAATTTATTGATGCCGGATAAGCTTCCGTATGGCATTCCAATGTAACATCCTGTCCCACATACGCTCCTTCCAATTGATTTGGAATCGACAGCATTGGCGGGACTGTGTTTTTGTCCCATGAATTGTTTGTGTGTGTGTGCGTTGGGTATTTTTGTTGTTATGCGATTGGAAAGTATCGTCGTCGTATCCATATCCGCATCCGTATCCGGTGTTGCAATGAAATTGTATTTTACAAACAGAAACATTTAGCGTTTTACAAAATGGCTTGAGTTACATATACAATATTTGGTTTGGTCAGTGGAAACAGTTATATGGAATAGTGAAGAGAAGTTGAGTGTAGGCTTTCGATAGGCCGTGATAGGTACCAAATTATAAAATGCACATTAATGTTCGATGTGTGTATCTGTATTGTTTGTAGGCTCTGTTGTGTGCTGTGTTATTTCGTTTTTGAACATGTAAGAAATGTGTGTTTGTTTGGAATATTAATGGTTTGATATTTTAAAGAAATAAGGAGAATTTCACCAGTAGCTTTATAATGTTATATTGAAATGATATGAATTTTAAAAGAGACATAAAAATCCCTTTTATTTATGACAAAATATATTTCCAAGTGTTTTTTATAACAGTCTTACAATTTTTCGAAATTAAAAGTGACTCAAAACCGAGTGTTTTCAAGAAAAAGTGTACTTTGAGAACAATTTTGTAATATAGGTACCAGTTTTCCCATACAACGCAATTTGAAAAATAAATATTGCCTAAAGTTTAGTTAATGACTTTTGGCACAACTATAAATGTACAATACGGTGGAGCATCATATTTCGTTTTCGATTTTCGATTTTGGTTCATTTCTAATAGCGTTAAAAAATTAAATCAATACATCAATACATCAAATCAAATAGAACAAAATAAATTTGCCTTTTCTTAGCCCTCTACCCCGACTCCAAGGTAAGCAAAAATTGGCTATATACATTTTTAACTATAAGTCCTACATACAAACATTTTTAGCAGAAAAGAATTGCTTAATTTCCTATCAAACATTCATGTCTTACTTTTCTGTACAATGAGCCGTTCTTGAGTTACTTAAAAATCTGTGATAGGCACAGCACTAAAAATATTTTGTATTTAATCATAAAATCGGATTTGTTTATGAGGAAAGAATGTTTAATCTTATTTATCTCAAGTACCTATTTCAAATTATAGAGAAGGTATTGAGAGAAATCTTTTATATCTCCAAGAATTTGTGATCAAAATGATATACATGTGGCGAATGCAGTTTTGTAAGATACTGGCATAGTTATTGCAGAGAATATCGAAAAGTTCATAGATCAGAGTCAAATTTGTAGATTCCAAAAACAGCAACCTTAAGTCCTCAAAACTAAAGATAACCTTCCGAAAAATTAAAAGAAAGTTTGTAAAAAATAAAGCAACCGATTTCACCATTACAAATGAAATTTTCCGGAACTTATTAAATATAGGAAGACCCACTGCAATGGTTCTTCTATCAATACTTATATATTCTTACAAGTTCAAATTCGTCATTTATAAATCAAATTAAAGGGTTGGGCATAAAAACCTTAAATGGTTCAGGTTTTTATGCCCAACCCGTATATAAAATTACATTAAGACCTCAGCTTTATTTGGGGCCCAAAGGCAGAGCTTTGTAAAATTTTACTGACATTCCTATTGCTAAGCTAATACCGTTCCTAGGTAACTATCCATTTTTACCCAAACAAATTTTTAACCAGGAATCAAAAATACTTGCGTTAAACGCTATAAGCAAATGATCCTATTCTATTCATTACTGCGACAGAAATTAAAGAAAAACGTCCCACTCAAAAGATTAGTTGAAAACATTGAGACACTTTGGTTCCGTATAGAAGAGATAGCTCATTTAAAAAATGGCTCAAATCATGTGTTCAAGTTAATAACATTATCAAGATGTTTTTGTTCTAAAGAAAGAGATATAAGACTCCGTTTTTTAATGCAGTTCATATTTTGCACATCCAGAAAACATATTTATGACAAAACCATCCGACAAAAGACCACATGAGTCTTAACAAGAATTATTTCAGATAGAAAAACAAAAACAGTTTTTGATTTTTTATTTTCATTTAAATTTATATCGATTCAAAATATTTGTCTTGATTATTAGTTCATTTGTCATTTAAAATATAAGAAATTGCATTTTTTGAACATTTTATAATAGAATCTTTTATTACTGTTTTTTTAAATGTTTTAACCTAAAAAACTAACAGAAATGATTTAATTCTATGACATTGTGTTTTTTTGTTTTTTTCTCAATTTAAAAAAAAATATATATTTTGTTGATTGTGTTTGACCAATTCTTTGAACTTGTTTTATTTATTGTGTTAAAAATAGGCTCTTTTGGTCTTTTTTGATTTGGGAATGCATATAAAAAAAACTATTCCATTGGAATAATAAAATAATAGAATGAAATAGTTTTTTATTTGCATTCCCAAACCAAAAGAGACATAAGGGGCCTATTTTTAACACAATCAATATAATATATTTTGCTCAAGATATGCGAAGGTATATCGTCTGCTTGGAGGTAAAAGTCACGAAGTGCAATTTTTTCCAAATTCGAGAAAAAGTCTTTGTGTGTTGATGTTATCATTTCCCATAAGTATAAAAAGTCACTAAGTGACTATAACTGCTATAAATTCAAATCAGAGAACGAGAAAAATTGAATGATTTATCATTTCCCTATTTTTAATGAGCGTCCCCTTTTTTTGCTCTCCTGAAAAATTTTGATTTTGTTACTTAATGACTTTTACCATCAAACAGACGATAATAAAATTGTCTCTAATGAAAGTGTTTTGACGAAGTTAAAAATTACGTAGCTATTGCTAGATTATGTGTTATTATATAACTCTTTGAGTCCATTATTTGTGAATCGTTATTTTTTTTTTTTTTTACTTTAAATCTTGGATAGTTCCAAATCAGCTTGATTTTACTAAGAGGCGTTCTATCGTCACTTTTTTAATGGAAATAGCTTAAAACTGTATTGACTCATTTAAAAGCAAAAGACACTTGGACTGTATTTTGAATGACTTTCATAGGTCGCATTTGAAAAATCCCACATCGAGTTTTGTTTGTTTCATAAAGGAAACTGGGTTTAAGTGAACATTTCGTAAAATGACTTCAATCTTATTTATTGGATAGATCATACTTTTCAATGGTTGAGAATCAAACAAGTTGAATGTTAACTCTGGAATTCCACAAGATAGTCACTTCGGTCCTATTCTCGTTATTTCATTTACAAACCATTTATCGTCTGTGTTGAAAAACTCTAAGTGCATCATTTATGCTGAAGATGTAACAGTTTTCAAAACTGTTCAACAAGTTCTCGTGACTGTGTAGAATTGCAAAGTGATCTTAATTTTTTTTTTTGATTGATGTGTTTGTAACTGTCTGCTTCTTACTGTTGATAAATGTAAAACTATGAGCTTTACGAGAAAGCTTTCTGAAATTTGTTTAAATTATATTCTTGATGGAGTATTATAATGTTGTGTTGAATATTTGTACTTGGTGTGTTATTCGATGGAAAACTGAAATTTTCACAGCGCATTAACTCAATAACTAACAAGACTAATTCAATTCTTTGTTGGATTAAGAGGGCATCGAAACAATTTTCTGATCCTTACGCTATAAAGCAGCTTTTTGTAACATTCGTTCGGCCAATACTCGAATACGCTTGTCAAGTTTAGACACCAAATTATACCTGTCATAAATCCAGACTAAAATTTGTTCAAAAAAGGTTTCTGAGATTACGATCTTCCACCTTATCGACACAGACTAAAATTTATTGACATTCCGAGTCTTGAGAGCAGACGTTCTGTTTATTGTAAAATTAATGAATGGAAAGATTAACTCATCGCACCTCTCGTATAAACCTTAATATTCCCCAAGAAAATCCTGAGGAATTTTATCGATTGTATACTTTTCCAAGCTGTCAGACCAATTATGAACAATGTTCTCCTTTAAATAGCATGTTCAAATTATTTTATTACTTTTATTTTTAATACATACATATGTATTAATTTGTTTGGCCATAGAGTAAATTTAAATCAATTCGTTTTGACAATTGATTGTATATATAAAATGTAAACGAACTCTGTAAAGCTAGTACCTAGTTAATTTAAATGAATAAATATGCACTTTAAAACAAAGCAAGACCCGCCGAAGTTTCCGACGATTTTAGTTGTTTCTGTCGAATAATCCTGAAATAAAAAATTTATTCACGACCAAATTGTTTAATTAAAACCAATAAATCGGTTTAAGAAACTTTTTTTTCAGATCAAATTGTGTTTTATAAATTGGTTGGTTTATAAAATGGTTTTGTTGTTTGTTTTAAAGAACACTAGATACAACATATTTTTCATTTTTAACATACAATTGGATATTAATTAAAGAATAAAAAACTTGTGTAACCAGTTTTTCAACTATCAAAATGTACACACATCAACGCTTAAATTCATCAGAAATTAAGATCTCTGACCGTAAAGGGATTTTCGAATTAAAGAAATTTTAATATTTTAAAGAAACTGTTGTAATCGAGTCCTTTTTTAATAATTTGTAAGTTGTTTGGATATTTATAACAGGAAATGCTTCTGAGTGCCAAAATGTTTGAAAGAAACACGGGGCACAGGAAACAATTTTTCCAACTTTTATGATAAATAACTTTAAACTGGTTTGATATGGTTCACAATAATTTTTTGCCAAAAAACTTTTATAAAATGAACAGAACACAAACGAAAGTTTCTTATTAACAATGTTTTTGCACTCGTTAACTGATGAGTCCAAGTGAGAATAGCGGGGCGAAAGGTCAGTAAACCATTTTTTTATGGAATTTAGGCTGCAAGGCTATTTCAGATCGAAGAATCAATTTTTAGAAGTGTTTAAAAACTGTTATATAACATTTAGTAGTACCCGTGGCATGATGGTTAGTGCGTTGGACTGTCATGCGAGAGGTCTTGGGTTCGATCCCTGCCTATGCCACCTAAAGTTTTTTTCACGGGTACTGCCTCTTGCGAGGAATTGACAAATTCTCCAAGAGTAATTCTTGTCATGAAAAGTGCTTTCTCAAATTTGCCGTTCGGATTCGGCTTAAAACTGTAAGTCCCTTCCATTCCTGACAACAGTACTCGCACACAGGAATGGTTGAGAGTTGTAAGTCACTAGGCCCTAGTTCTCAAACGGACTGTTGCGCCACCTAATTTATTTTATTTATTTATATAACATTTATATTTTGTTTTGTCTAATGCCAGTTTTGTTTTAGCTTTTCCAAGCTTATATAACTTTTAAAATCACATTTTAAAGATTAAACAACGTAAAAAATCGGATTCATAATAATTACATATTGATTTAGTAGCATTAATCCAAATATACTAACAGAAAGGCTCTGAATTAAGATGCAACATTTTATAACATTTAAAACATATTTCCTACAGCTAAAGTTCTAGAAATACTTTACTGCACTTATGGAATCGAAAACTCTGAATGTCTTAATTATTGCTACTGGCGGAAGACACTCATTTCTTGGGGTCAAAAAAAGATGTTATACAAAAACTTGATATGATTGGCATATCTTTAACTATAGTCAAGAAAATAAAAAAAAACATTAATTTTGGTGAAATTCTCCTATTTTTTTAAATCAAGTGGATACAACCAATTATTGTCTACAATTTGTAAAATGAATAAAATTATACTCACACTGAACTCTCAAATGAACGCGTTTACTAATCGATGGTGGCACCCCATTCGACGCGACACATAAATAAGCCGCCATATGTAATCGACTGACCTTAGTGATGTGCAAAATTTCACCATCCACAACATTGACTAAAAAGGACGACCGTGATACCGACACCAACACCAACAGCAACAACAAAATCATTGGTTGCCATCAAAAATGAAGCAGAAGGAAAAAGAGGAAGAAAACCAGAGATTAACCGATATGGTACTACATATGTTATGTAGCATATAGTCCTTGTATAAGGACTGCGGGTGATGCGTGTACGCGCGCCATACGAAACGTTGTTGTCTAGTCAAGAGGACTACAACACTTACCATTCTCTCCGCCAATTGACATCTCTTCGCCATCCTCTCGCCTCCACATCACATAAGGCTCTGGGTATCCACGAGCTTTGCACATCAATGTCACGTTGGTGCCCTCTCGCACCACCATATCGTTACTTGTCATTCCCTCGACAATCAAGGGTGGCACTGTAAGGATATCAAGAGATAATGTTGTTTGTTTGTTTTTGTTTATCCATTTATAAGGACTCATGAAGAAGGAGTGTAGGAGGAATAGGAGGATTGGGAGGAGACAGAGGATTGAAACAGCTTTATGTTATCCCTTGGAGGGATATGCTGGAATGTAGACAGAGACACACGACACACTCAATATACAAACTCACCCACAACTTGAAGATATCCCTTCCGGGATCGCATCGGATCCGTGTTCACTTGACACATGTACCAGCCCCGGTCGTTTTCCTCGACCTCCTTGATATGCAAATACCAGGATCTATGATCGTTGTATGTCAGACTAATTCTGTTGTTTTGTGTTATCACGTTGTGATGTATTGAAAGGATTGTTTGAGTATCGACACGCACCCAAGCGACCTGTTTTATTTTTGAAAAGAAAAAAGGATATAAAATACACAAACTTTTAACTGAACATGACGATGATGATGATGACGATGTTGGTGTATATGGAGTTTATTTTTAACTTCATATAAAGTTTATTGGTTGAGAGTGTATGTAGGAGAACGAGGAGGTTGTGTGGGAAGCTTATTAAAAATTCAAAATATGAATGTGATGGGGACGATATTTTCATTTTCGTTTGAGGTTTTTTTGTTTTTCCCAGGTTTATATGGTTGGGTAATGCTAATGGTGTTATTATAAATGAATTTAAATCACAAGGGAACGTGTCAGTGTTGACACTTCTCAGAACTTTATTAAATATTCAACAAGTGACTTTGAAAAAAAAGGAAGAAAATACACACACACACAAAAAAAAAAAGAAAATTATTAGAATGTCAATTAAATTTTAAGGATTTTAAAGAAAAGGGAAAATTTTGTTGTTCTTAAAGAAAAAAAAGAAAAGTTGTTTTTGAGATTTTGTAACTTTAAGGATTATGGATTTTCATAGAAAAGAATTAAACCTTTTTAAATATTCATTTTGATGGTTTTAATTTTTGGGTAAGAGGAAATTTAAGAAAGTCACGTAATTTTTTGTTTTTGAGAATTTTATAAAAGCGGGAAAGTTTGTTTAAGTGTTTGTTGCTTTATGTTTCAGAATAAAATACCTTAAAAGAGTAAAGTGGTGTAAGAACAAGGAAATCGTTTTGATTTTTAAAAAGTAAACTTATGAGTTTTGTTATTACTGTAGAAATTTAAAAAAATATTTAAATAAAGGAAAAGCTTAACAAAAGTTAACCGTAATAGTTCTGCCGGAGGTAACAAAGTTAATAAAAGTAAGTAAGTGCCTTCCCCCCCCCCCCCAGTGATAATGGGTCTTGTTCTTGTAAAATAAAATATGACAGTTAAAAGCCGTTTTGAAGCCTTTAATAGACTGATTAAAAATCGCTGATAAGGCGGTTTAAAGCCGTTTATAATCCGATTAAAATTCGTTGATAAACCGGTCAAAATCCGGTTATAAGCCGATTAAAATTCATTGATAAGCCGATTTAAAGCTGTTGATAAGTCGGTTAAAAGTCCTTGGTAACCCAGTTAAGAGCCGTTGATAAGACGGTTAAAAGCCGTGTATAAACATTAACAACCAAGAAAAACTAATCGATGAAACTGAGAAATAAAGGAAGAGCCAGGAAAAGAAGAAGAATTAACAAGGAGACCCGCACTCTTGAACAAATATTATGTCAGAATACCGGTACCGTACCAAGGAAATTAATGTACAATTTATATTATTTAAAGTTCTGAATCAAGTGAAAGTGAAATCAGAGTTGTTATAAAGAAAAGACTTTTATATGAAGTTTGACCATTGATAGTGGCCATATTATTTAATCTGAATCTACCTGCCTAGGAAAATCACTTTGGAATTATACAGCGATTAAAAATATGTGCAAATGATAAACAACTATAAACCAAATCCTTTACTTTGAAGAAACAAAAGATCTGTTGGAAAAGCCTCTATCCGAAACTCTATCAAAAACTCAACTTCAACGATGGTGTATACTTTTGCATTTTGGCACATCTACAAAAAGTTCATTTTATTCCGAAAAAGTGTCTGTTTAGCATGGATTTAGAGCGGACAGCGTCATCGATCATCATTATCAAAGGCGAGTGCTATTGCTCGAATATTTGGAACTTATTTTCGCCTGAATGGGTTAGAATGGGCATCAATGATATAAGACCTTGCACGAAACATTCGTGTAAATTTATCCTGTTCTGAACTTTTTCTAGTGTAATTTAAGTCGCATATCTATTGGTATAAGTCACACACTACTTCTGTTCTCAAGGCTTATACTATCCATTAGATTTAACCTTGATGTTTGTCCCGAAGTCATAGGAAATTGAATATCCTAGAGGAGCACCATTCACAAAAGCTATCTCTGACATTTGAAATAATACAAATTGACATCTGTTGACCTTTTAGATGTAAGCACAATTTCGATGCTATCTCACACGTATTTCGTTTTATTGAAATTTAAGGCATGTCAAGTCTGTAACAGAATTCTAAGATATCATTAACCTTTCACAATCGTTAAAATTAATAATGAAATTCGGCGGAAGAACTACATAGTCGATTCCTAAGACTGCCTTATCATTTCCATTATCCATACCTCTTTTTCTGTTTTTCAATGGAACTTTAACTTTGAATCTATTTTGGCTATAAAGTTGCATTTGCAGGGAATCAAATCGAAAGTAGAGAATCCTAATAAAATGCATAAACGGTTCGATGGATAAAGCACACATTTCTTTGAACTTTATTTACGTTTGAAATTAGAATTTTTTGAGTTTTTCATCAGTTTTACCTTCATGAAGAAGTGTAAATTGTAAATCGTATTGAAATGTCGTATACCTTTTAAAAATCAGTCAATGAAAACGAGTATGAAAATTTGAAATCATAACTTTTTGAATTCACATATTGAAACCTCTCTGTATCTTTTAGCAACATTAAGTGCTGATTCTAAGAAGTTACCATTCATCTCTGTAGGATTTATCGCTGGCCTGATACTCGTACACTCTTTCTTGATTTTTTCCATTCTGAGGACTGTTTTGAAATTTCCATTGTTTACTTTTGTTTTGTTTACGGTTAACTAAAAATTCACTCCGTATTCGTCTCGAAATTGGAGTGCGAGAATTACATTCAGTGTGTTTGCTTGTTTGTTTGTTTGTCCGTCCTTCACGTCACAATGGAGCTATGTTATGAAACGATTTTTTGAGTGGAGGTAGTTACAAGACTGGAGAGTTTTTTTAACTACTTTTTACATCGGTAATATGTCTCATTCGACAAAAGCCGCCGGTATCACATATCATTAGGTGTTGTCATAGGGCGTTTCTTTTAAAGACATTAATGAACGAAACTATGCTCAAAAACTATTAAAAATAGAAAAAGGGCGGTTAAAAACCGAAGCAGAGAGCTTACGTAAGATTCTTTCTTTCAAATTCTAGCACCAAGAAACGATGTTGTTTTGATTTTTGATAAAGTAGCAGGAGATATTAGAAATTAATTGTCAATAAACACTGTCATGGACGTAGAACAGAGCACTTTCTACCCAGTAGAGTTTCTTAACTCACTTGAACTGTCCCGCGTGTACTCAAATAAGCTTGTGATGGAAATAAGGCATGCCAATAACAGGTTAGGTTAAGTTAAAGTGGCTGTCTGGGATGAAGTAGGGCCAGTTTATTGGCCTATTTTGTTATCACATCAATCTGGAGGCTTTCTCGTGAGCTCAATGAAACCAGTTTAAGTCCCTTAAAAAACGTGAAAGACTTATTATGTTTATATGATGGGGATCGTTTAGATCCTTATAGAAGAATTCTCCTAGTTAAGTTGTATGTTTTTGAGCTAGATCAGGGCATGTACAGAGGAGATGAAGAACTGTTTCCTTCTCTTTCGCATCCATACAGCTTCTGCAAAAGTCATTTGAGAACACGCTTAGACAAGTGGCGTTCTTTGTTATTAGTCAGGGCCCGGTTATGACACCGTTTATCAGCTTATATGCGACCTGCTTAGAGATAGCTAGCACTTTGAGCGCTTTAAATCTAGTGCAGGCAATAACATTCGTTCAAATTTCTTTTGTCGGATTGGTTAATTCAAAAAGTTTGGATCAGTGATGAGTCACATTTTCACATCAGTGGATTCGTCAATAAGTGAAATTGACGCATTTGGGCGAATAATAACCCAAGAGTGATTGTCGGAAAACAATGCACTCACAAAGAGTGACTGTTTGGTGCCGATCATGGGCTGACGGCATCATCGGGCCGTATTTTTTTCAAAGTGAGGCTGGTCAAGCAGCTACAGAGAATGATGTTCGCTATCGTTCGACGATAACCAACTTTTTATACCCCGAATAGGAATATATGGATGTAGACGATATGTGTTTTCAGCAGGACGGTCCCACTTGCCACACAGCTAAAGAAACAATGCATCTTTTGCGCGATAAATTCAATGGCCGTGTTATCTCACGTGGTCATGATGTCAATTTGCCGCCAATATCATGTGTTTTGACACCGTTTGACGTCTATCTTTGGAGATATTTGAAAAAAAGTGTACGTCAACAAGCAAGCAAGAATTTAAGAGCTAAAGAATAAGATAATTTGGCACATTAATTACATAGAACCTCAAATAATGCTCAGCGTCATCAAAAATTTGGATAATCACATGGAGGTGTATCGCCGAGGTTGCGGTGGTCATTTGGTCGATATTTTATTTGATACATAATTGAACCATACCAATTTAATAATAATTAAAAAAAATGATGGAAATTTTTAAATAATTAGTGTTTTATTCAAAATCAACATCGGCCCTTAAAATTTAACCACCCTTTACAAGCTCTTATAGCTAAGATGTAGTATTTACAAATAATTCTTCACATAAGGCTACAAAAATATAAATGAAGATAAAAGCAACGTTGCTATAGTTTGACTTTGAAAGGGTTAAATTGAAGGTCGTTTTTTTTTACAAGTTTTCCCTTATACGCGTTTCCAATATGAACAAAAAAAGGATAACGAAATATTTATAAGAATTTCTCCCCACCACAATTTCGTTTAGTTAATCGAAAAAAAAAATTCAATTCAATTCAATTTGAATTCAATATTACACATTTTCATAACTTTTCCATATATGTATAGCAAAGGATGTATCGAATAAGGGAAAAACAGACGACACGAAATTCCCAAAGGATACGACAAAATAAGGACACGAAAAAAAACATGGTTTCTGGAATGTTTGCGTATATGATTTATGTATAAAGAAAGTAAAGAAAGTGTGTAGCTATATCAATTTGCAATGTTTAGTTTGGGTGTTTGACTTTTAGTTTATTTTTTCTATAAAAAGAAATGCCACCATCTTAGCCCACAATATGTACAAACCAACGAAGCAACAAACCTGTATGATAAATGAAAGTGTCATGTTCCAATGCCAATTAGCTAATTTTCTAACAAAACTCTCTCTTTGCAGGTAACGTAAGGACATTTATTTAATAAGTATAAAGACGACAAAAAATAGTTCAGAAATTGAACGAAAAACTTGTATATAGTTCAGAGAAGTAAACATATTTTTCATATAAGTCTTACAGGGTGTTTCAAAAAAAAAAATTGTTATAAGAGAAAAAACACAAACATTTTTAACAAAAGTTGAGTTTTTTAACTTGAAATGAATACAAACTAAATATATTTTAATTCTACATCAAATTCACACTTTTTGTCAAATTAATAAGTTTAACTAAAAAAAAAATAAAAATTGGCTTAAATTTTCGACCACCCTGTTTCATAAATTAATTTTTCAAAACTGAGATGACGAATACGACACGAGCCAAAAGAAAAAAAAAGTTAGTCTTACGTGACCTATAAATTTATTGGGAACAGGAAACTTTTTATGAAACTATACAGAAACACACTCATTCAATATTTATAGAAAATATTTACTCGATGAATGAAAATCATTTCTCTGGAAAATGTTTAGCTCTATCTTTCCATAATGTTAGAATCTATATGTACTGTTTTGAGTAACCGTGATGTTACTTTCTACAGAAATTCAGAGCGTGAGAGACTGAAAGTGTGAAGAAGTGGCAACGAGGAAGATATACGATGAAAGAAAATTGAAGGTTTTGGTGTGAAAGTTTTCCAATCTGCGTTTTCTAAAAAAAAATGAAACATATAATAAGAACTTACTTTGTATCCTTTTAAGTTTTCCACAACACAAGCGAGTAATGCATCTCTTCCTATAGAAACGGTCACATTTGGTATTGGCTCAGCAAATCTTGGCATACTTATATCTAAAGAAAAACAAAAATTCAAATATATTCATATATTGACAAATTGAAAAAAGATCCTTTTTTCTCATTTCAATTTTAATTAACTACCTTCAGACGATGAAGATTGTGAATCAAGGACTTTTGTTTGTTTGCCTGTAAATAAATACAACAAAAAGAAAAAAATAAGAAGTTAAACATAAATTCATATGAGAAGTGTAAGAAAATGGTTGAGAAAGGAGAAACTATAGATTATAGAGAATATAATATGAGAAAAACATTGAAGGACGTTAAAAGGAGCAAGGTTGCAATAATTGAGTATAAAATGAGAAAAAGGTAAAATGAGATGTTGTAATTAGGAAAAAAAAAATCTTTCTACAAGTATATTTCTTCATATGTGTGCCTGTGCTGTATTTTTAATTCACTCCTTGTTCTTATTAAGAAACAAATTAAAAAGGAAATTCGAGTTGAAACACTCTTAGCTTATTTTCAAGGACTTAAACCTTCACCTTTAAGTTTCAGTTTTAATATGAAATACATGATTGGGGGCTCGTACTTGCTCTAATAAAAGATTCTATCTGAAGTACCACGAATACTTTTTTATGATGATTACTTGTTAAATGAAAAAAAATTAATTAAAAAGTAAACAAATGAAAACAAAAATTTTCTTACTTAAATTCATAGTAAAATTTAAAAAAAAAGTATGTTCAATTTTGTAACAGCAAATTTTTGGAAAATAACTTTAAATGTTTTTTTTCAATTTTTTTTAAATTTTGGACTAAAATCCAATATTTTTTTATATTACATAAGATAATCAATATTATAAGTTTCCTTAAAACATGTAGTTCTTCAGATTTTGGTAAAATGCTGTTTATTCAAAAACTATTTTTAAGTAGGTAAATTGAACCTTTTTTTTACAAATTACGTTTCAGATTATTAGAATCAATTTAGACAGGACACATTTTCTTGAAGTTTATATCGATCTGAAGTTTACTTCCAAAACCTTACAGATTCCTATTACAGATTTCATTTGGCTTTTTAAAAATATATTTTTCTAACAATTTAACAAATTTACATACGAAACGGTTTTCTTAATAGATTTCCTAAATTAATAAAATAGTATACACAATTCAAATGAGTTTTTTAAAAAATACCTATACGATCGACGATTAAAAGCATTCTGATCGAATTGGTCGGGCATTTTTACAGGAAAAGTAAGTGAAATTTAAAGAAATTATCAAAAAAAAATTTTAATATTAATTATTTCGTAAGCCAAATTAACCATTCTTGAAATTAGTAAGCGTTTTCTTAAAATTAAAGGAAACAAAATAAAATGCACGGCTTGGTCAAACGAACTTCCCCCTGTATCCAAAAAGTGTTAAAAGTATTTATTGTATTTTTAAGAATGTATTTTTAAGAGAAATTTGTTTTTAAAAATTTAATTTCTCAAAAAAACCTTAATTTGTCAAAAAAATTATTTGAAAATCGTTAGAGCTGTTTTTAATATTGTATAATACAGGTATATTTTTTTAAATTAATTTCTAAAATATTTTCAGTATAAAGTTGTTTAGGTCTTATTAGTATATGCTTTACATTTCAATTTCGTAGAAAATGATAACTCATTTTCGAGATATCGATTTTTGAATAAAGTGTTAAATATATTTTTTTTAAGTCAAAATAAAAAGAGTGACATTTCTGATCATCTAATAATAGGTATTAAGACAGTATAAGAGCTTTTAGAGAAAAAGTTATTGAAATCGGTTCATTAGTTTTTGAGAAAACTTAAAAACAAAGTAATGGTTATGTGGGGTACCCTTCTTGAGAAATACAAAACAAATATTTTTTTGCCAAGTTTAGAAAACAAATTCAGAGAAAAAAAAACAGAAGGACAGACTGACTTACTCGTGGGACTCACCTTTTCCGACTTCTCTACCATCGTAATGTCATGTTTTATTAAAATCTCGAGCTCGAAATGTCTTACGAATGCAATACTTGCCATATAATTCCTAGATGTCGCAAGAAAGTTATTTATTATTTTTGAATACATCTTCGGCCTCGGCTTTTAAAAAAAGAAAATTGTCCAAAAATTCAAACAAGGAAAATATTTTAATATTTTTTTTTTCAAGTCAATTAAATCATTTTTGAAATGATTAAGAATTTTTTTTAAAGTAAAGAAAAAATAAATTTTGAACGTAGTTTCTTTGTTACTATGTACATAAACTCTGCGTCTCGTTAGATTCCTCGTCAACTTTTAAAGGAGTTTTAAGAATTTGGAAGTTAATGCATAAAGACTTTCTACTGTTTCAAAATGAAAAATGAAAGACAATTTCGTGTAAAAAATTAAATTTTTAAACTTTTTGAAACTATGAAATTTCTCGAGGTTTCACGGTCCATAGAATCTAAATCAAAGATTTTTAAAAAAGATGTTTTTGTGAGCGTATTAAGCTGCGTTCGGAAAGCTTTTACGTCGTCGTCCATATCTCAAGAACCAGTGGAGATATTCACTTTAAATAAATTTTGTTACACAAGTAATAACACAGAAATGACTTTGAAAAAAAATGAGGGTGTGCGTTTTGAATTATAGCAATTTAATATTAAATATTTGACTCTCTCAGGAGCGCTCTCTTTTACGAAAAACTACGAAATTTTTGAGTACGCGAACAGGATTTGGTTAAATTGTTTTAGGAGGGAGCATCTATAATTTAAAAAAAAAATCAATTAACGGCATTTTTTATAAGTATAAAAAATTGACAAAAATATTTAGCACCTCCGACTGTCACTTTTTTCATAAAAATAAGATTTACAAAAAATAGGACGCTCAATTGGTAAAAATTGATGTTCGATTCTCGATATCTCGTGAATAAATGAAGGTATTGACTTCAAAATAATTTCATTCTGTGCTTAGTTTTCTTAGACATTACATTACATTACATTTCACACTACTCAGCACATAAATGTACAGAGTAGAGAACACAGCACCTTGAGCGACAAGACTATATAAGGTGATAACAACACAAGACATTAATACAAGACAGAAGGACAGAGGAGAAAGAAGAACGAACAGACAGAAAGAAAAACACATGACAACAGCACGCGGTAGGTTTCGAGACGGTCCTCCATCTTTCTACTAACCACGCTCACTGATGCTTGATTTCGGTGATCGATGGAAACCGAAGCTTTATCAGTGACTAGGCCGTTGCCAGTTTTCTTAGAAAAATCCATGTTGATATAAGAAATAAAAACTTTCAAGAAATGCTACTAAAATTGGTAGAAATTGGTTTTCGACTAAAAATCATTTTAACAATAATAAATTTTGAAATCAAACTATTCAATCAATTTCAATTTTTTAGAAAAAACCAACTGACAACATTTTTAACAAAACACGAAAACCTATAAAAACATCGAAAAACTGATAAAAAATTGTTTTCGACTCAAGTTTTATGAAAACAAAGAAAAGATATGGTATTCAAATTATAAATCTCACACAAAATATTGTTATGAACATTTTGGTAAGTTTTAAGCAAGACAAATAGATAGACGGGATGTGAAGTTATCAGTGTAGGTCGCATCTCATCCTCTATTTTATAGTCATGAATTTGAGCCAACATTTTTGAACGAACCAACAGAAGCTATTTTTTGGTTATATAATTTGCCCACGTGCGTTGGACTGTCGTGCCAGAGGTCATGGGTTCAATACCTGCCTGTGCCATCTAAAGTTTTTTCACGGGTACTGCCTCTTGCGAGGAATTGACAAACTCTCCAAGAGTTTTTTTTGTCATGAAAAG
The DNA here is from genome assembly GCA_951509635.1 of Eupeodes luniger. NCBI lineage: Eukaryota > Metazoa > Arthropoda > Insecta > Diptera > Syrphidae > Eupeodes > Eupeodes luniger. The sequence continues at coordinate 102,931,029 of OX608073.1, read as the reverse complement.
TGCTTTCTTAAATTAGCCGTTCGGATTCGGCTTAAAAAAACTGTAGGTCCCCTCCATCCCTGACAACAGTACTCGCAGACAGGAATGGTTGAGAGTTGTAAGTCACTAGACCCTAGTTCTCAACGGACTGTTGCACCACCTAATTTATTTATTTTTTAATTTGCCCACGATAATACTTCCCTTAACATGTTTAAAGAGAGTGTGGGCGTTAGGAAAGTAGTGAAGGATATAATAGTACAGATTGGTCTTAATGTTTTGAATGTCAAAATGAGAGGAAAAACAAAGTTGGGTAAAGCATTCCATGTTCTTGATGCGCAGTTAAAAAATGAATCTCTATACTTGACAGTACGTTAGAAGTTGAGCTCAACGATGTGACGGTATTCAATCGATGCAAAAGTTTCTGCTATAGTAGCATCGCCTATCATTTTTAAAGCACTTTGTTGGATTCTGTCAAATCGACTCAAAGGTTTTTTTAGGAGCACCTCCCTAAATATGCGAGTTGTATTCAAGTTTTGGAAGGAATGAATGCTTTGTCATCAGAAAGCTCTGTCGAGTCGAAGAAATCCTGGGCAGCATTTTTGTCAATGTTGAATATGTGTTTATTACTTAAGAGGTGATCTGTGATACGCACACAGAGTAACGAAAGTTGATTAGTTTCCTTAATCCAAGTGCTGATCATGTAAAGTGGCATTTGGAATCAGGAACACCAGCACTTATTTTATAATTATCAGACTTAAATCCATAAAATACAACTTCTATCAAAAGCTAAGGAAGGTAATATGTCTCTTTTTCCATGAGTACGGATTTTCCACAGGACCTGCGATAGGATTATATACATACATTTTTCTCTTTTAATTTGAGCTTTAGGTATAGGTATTTATTTAAAAATAAAAACTAAATTTTAGTCATAAGTACGACAAGGAATCCCAGTTGAATCCTAACCGGTTTCCTTTAGTTTCGTACACTCGAAAATATAAAAGTAAACCTTCACAAATTGAAAAGAAAAAAAAACTCAAAACATATTCATTTTGAGGACATGAAACTTGAATGTCAATTGACACTTGGGTTCACCTTATGGTTCAATTATTGCACGCATAATGATATTCTACACCCTCAAATAATCACCTCATCATCATGCTACCCCCTCTACAATTTACGCAACAATGACCACAATAATACTAAATTTCCTCGTCTTAACAAGACTACCTATAAACTAAACACACGCACACCGGCCAAAACCAAAAAGGACATCTCTGACTCGTCCAGCTGTGAAGATGGTCCATCTAAATCTTGTTGTTGTAGATAAACACTTTCTTTTCCTTCAAAAAGAACTAAACAAAATGTTCAAGTTGTGGGAATATACTTTTGTTCTTCAAAAGAAAAACACTTCAACACAAAATTTATACGACACACAATGACAAAAGAGAAGACTTTCCGAGGAACAAATCCTTAAAAAATGAAAGGACAATACTCAACAACACAACGAACCAAACAAAAAAATCATAAAGACAACGAAAAAAGGACGACTGGACCCGGACCCGGACCCGGACTGGACTGGAGAGGAGTTGAATCTTGTCTTGGTTCGTATACAGTTCGTTTGTTTGTTGATAGCTTCCCACCTCTGGGGGATAATTTCACAATTGTTTGGGTCTTACTCACTTGTGTCATAAATTTATAAGTCCTTTGTTTTGATATTTACAATGTGGGTGGATCTGTAGGATGTATTCGTAGGCTAGGTAGAGGTAGTATATCTCTCGCTGGGCTGGGAACGTGTGTGTTTTTATACAGAATGTCCTTTCATCCATGCTATGGGCAATTTAATAAATTCCTTAGAGAAACCCAGACTCTCTGTCTCTCTCTAGCTTCTTTAAAGGACCAAACCAAATACAAAACAGGACCCGAGGCCTGACGACCAACAAAACAACGACCGACGGACGACGGACGACGAACGACCGCCATAAGACGAACAAGAATAAGAATAAGAAGAGGAAGAGGAAGAAGAAGAAGATGATGGGAAAAAAGCCACAACAACTTGATAGGCAATTCAGTAACATTTTGTGGTCGTTTTGCGTTCGTTTATAATGAATCGCCTTCGGAGAGATCTATAAGCCGCAGGGGGTTGGACGAGGTAGAGGAGCAGTGACGGAGGCGGTAAGGTCGTTTGAAGGAGAAGGAGGAGGTATATAAGAGCGATAAAATTATTAAGTTTACATCTTAAGGGCGGTAATTGCGGCTGTCAGACAGAGAGTAATACTTAAGCGCTTGTGAATTTATGTTTAGCACTCTCGAGGGGCCTTTTGTTTATAGAGAGGGTTTTTCGTCTCCTATAAATGAAACTAATCCCTTCGAGGGTTTCGTTTTTGTTTCTATGATGCTATGTTCTTCTGTTAGGTATACAAAACATGAAGTGATGTTTGGCGTGTTTACTCATTTTGACTTTGATTAGAATTAAAATGTATTATAAGACTGAAAATAAGCAATATTTAGGAGCTTATTTTTTTTTTATTAGAAAACATCTAATGCAATAATGAAAGATGGAGAACTCTGACTAGCAATATTTTTAATTTAATTTAATTTTTTTTTTAAGAATTTTGGATTTTTATTTATCTGTCTGCGGAAAATATACAGATTTGAAGGTATAAAGAGGTTATAAGGGGTTTCAACTTCGTGATTGTTATGACATAATTAAGTTATTATTAAAAATTAAATACAATACAAATTATTTTTCAAGCCTAACTTCCTCGATTTTTCACTATTTACTGTTTGGCAAAGAAGAACACAGTTGTGTCCTAAAACACTTATTTCTAAACTGTTTCTTCAAGCTTTTAACAAAATTCCTTACAGTGAATTGTATCATACTTAGAAAATAGACAATATTTCGTAATGAATGTGAAAATCAATTTCTTGTGACTTCTGATGTTCCCCAGGGTAGCCCCTTAGGCCCAATTTTATTTATAAATGACTTGGTTTCTGTCAACAAATTTCTGCAAGAAGACTTAATTATTTAGGGAATAGTGCACTCAAAAATGTATTGTTTTAAAAGATTAATAATTGAAAACCATGAGTTTTACACGCAAGAAAGTTCCAATTGTTTTTGATTATGTGTTTGATTCTGGTTCTTTAAGTAGATTGGTAGTGGTAGTTCTAGACTCGAAACTAAAATTTACTGAGCATTTTAGAGTCCTTGGCTTCATGAATAAACTCCTTTTTTTTCGTTTGTGAGATCAATTCTTGAATATGCCTGCTTCTTACATGTTTAGAAACAATTTTTGTCCAACTTTAATCACATTCTCTCTTAATCTGACAATTGAAATTACTTGCGTTCAAATATCAGTGCAATCGAAAGATTTATTTGTTTTGAATGTCGAGATTTCTCCAAAAAGCCCGGCCTTAGCTTTTGTTGAACTTACTCTTGGTCGTGATCATATCATGGACATCGCTGGTTTGGATAGCAATATTCTTCTTTTAGGTGACCTTAACTTCAAAACAATAGCTGCGTCACACCAAAAGACGAGTCTTACTTAGAAGCACCATTAAGTTCATCTCAATATAAGCTTCAATTACCAGGCCATATCATCTACACTGACTTACGGCAAGTCAGCTGTATTAAAAATTCTTTAAGCCGACAATTCGATTTAGTTTTTTCATCTGACGCTATAAGTACTCAAACTCTCTGATAAATACCATCCTCCACTTGACTTGTTCATATTCTATTGACTCTTTGGCTTTTTAGCAACTTTCTGAACATCTATGATATATCTACTTGTGGTATTGAGAATATACTAATTTTATATGACCGTCGAATATTCATACTTTTCATATGTATTGTATCCTGCATAAAATATATCGTTTTTTTTTTCTATACTTGCGGAGCTGTCTTCAGACTTCCTTTAATAATTTTCAAATGGCGATAGACAAAATCTTGCATTACTTGGTATTACTTAAAGATGAGTTTCCCTCTGGAAGTCAGTAGTAGTATCTTCCTTTCTTCGCGTATTTAAACTATCTCTAAGCGCATGTAAGTTCCCATCCATATGGAAGACGGGTTTATTACATAAGTATTTAAAAAAGGTTAACAAGTCTGACATTAGTAATTACAGACCCTAATCTAAACTGTCCGGTGCTCCTAAACTTTTTTAAACAAGTTGTTTTTGATAGTTTAAATTTTAACTGCAAGAATATTATATTTAATCAACAACATGGTTTATACGTAAATATTCAACAATTACTTAAATCGATTTTTGGACAATTGCTCAAATACCCTACAACTCCTCGGTCAAGAGCTCGATTGTATTTACACAGATTATTCTAAAAGTTTTGACTAACTCTCTCATAATATCATCATATTTAAGCTGAAGGCGATTGGGTTTGCTCCTCAGTTTATCTCATGGATTTCTTCCAATCTTCAAAATAGGGCTTATCAAATTAAATTTAGAAGTTCTTTCTCTAACTTTTTCATTGCGAAATCAGGAGTTCCCCAAGGTAGTCATTTAGGACCTCTAATCTCTATCTTAGCTAGCAATGATGCACCCTTTTGTGTACGGTGTAGGTTTTTATCTATGCGGATGATATAAAAATTGTTCTTAAAGCCAACTCTATGTTAGGATTTTGTAAACGTTGGTCTTAAGAATTCCAGGATCCTTATGTTACACTCTCTATATAACACTTTGGTCCGCCCACATCTTGAGTACAAATCTCTTGTATGAATTCCTTTTTTTCGAGATCCACAAGAATAGGATAGAATCTGTTCAACGCAGCTTCATACGTTTCGTCTTAAGAGGGCTACCATTGTCTGATCCTTACAACCTCCCTCCTTATGATCATCGGGCAAAGATTTTTCAAATGCAGCCTTTATCGCAAAGGAAGATGTAACTGGTGTAAATAATGCACCTAATTTTTTTAAATTGTATGAGTTTAAACTACCATGGATTCAGGTAACCACAATACCCGTAGTTTTAAATTAATGCATGTTTTACATTTTTGTCGTAAAGTACTTCAGCAAAACTTTAACAGCTTACACGGCGTAAGCTTTCAAAACAAAAAAAATCACTGTGCTCTGCTAGTATGAGTCTTAACGTGATGTTATATAGCCTTTAGCCTTCATCAAGAAATGGGGTATCTAACAATGAAAGATTATTTCAAATCGGACCAAAAGATCCTGAAATATGGGCGTTCAAACAAGCAAACAAAAAGCAAACTTTTCAGATTATTGATATAAATATAGACAAAGAAATCAGCAAAACTTTTACTGTTTCCACAACGAACGAGGTGTAAGCTTTCAAAACAAAAAAAAATCCCTGTGCTCCGCTAGTATTAGTCTTAACGTGATGTTATAAAGCCTTTATCCTTCATCAAGAAATGGGCTATCTAACACTGAAAGAATATTTCAAATCGGACCAAAAGTTCCTGAAATAAGGGCGTTCAAACAAGGAAACAAACAAACGAACTTTTCAGATTAATAATATAAGTATAGACAAAGATTATCAACACAAAAAATGAAAAAAAAATATTTATTTGTATTCCTTCACATAACCAAATTTGTCGAACTTCTCTTTTCACTCACTTGAATAAAATTTTGGAAAATTTTCTTTCTTATAAATCTCGGGTACTCAAAAAACTACCCTTCCATTTCAATTCATATCATAACAATTATTGTTTTTTTTTTTTTTAATATTTATATTTTTATAACCAAACAAATTTGATAAATCATTATGGCAAGGATTATTTTTTCCTATTTTATTCATTCAAATATAGAAGTAGTACAAACACAAATAGACAGATAGAAATAATAAAGAAATAATAATCCTCCTCAAAGAGCAGGACTAAGAAAATCAATTTGACTGTTACGAGTGTTTTTCTTTTTTATTGTTTACTAAGTAAATACAAAAACTCTATACGAATAAGAAAAATATTCAATATTTTCTTTTTTAACTATAAGTATTCAAACAAAAATAAATTTCCATAAGAAAATAACTCTTATGTTAAGTCCATAAATATGAGAAAGAAATGAAAAATCACCCAATACAGTGGTGTCTTAAAAACAAAAACTATTTTGAATTTTTGTTTATGTAAACTTTAAGATCCAATTCGATGCTATCAAACTTAATTTCCCCTTAAGAGTTTTGAAATGATATTAGAAACTGTAAAAAATAAATTTTTATTTATAACATTAAATCAGAAGTGGGATTACATATTTACTGGTTTTAAAAAATGATTTCAACTTTGTTTTGTGCTAGCATGTACTTTAATTTTACAGGAAAAACATTCTGTTAATATTTAAACAATTGTACAAGTAAAAGTTACAGAAGTGGTATTGGAACTGCGAAATAATTAACAAATTTTTCATCTTTAAAGAAATAACAATGCAAAGTGTCTGAATTTATTGTTTTCTACTGTTTTAGATTCTTGCCCGAACAAAATCTACATGGTAAACATAATATAAAAATATTTTCAAATTCAATGCTTTTGAAATCAGTTTTATATAAGAAAAGGCACTTGAGATATGAAATACCTTGCCTAAGCAATTTTATTTGCTTATATGTATGTTGTCTGTACCTGGTTAAGAAAAAAGACTATTGAGTGTGTCTCTAGAAATCTCCCCATGATGACTATGTCTATTTTTTTTCAATTATTCTTTGAGGAAATCTTGAAATTTCTTATGAATGTATGTATGTATAAATTTGAAATACTGTAGTACGGAACATATTGACAAGATTGACGAACTTTTATCCTTCATATTTATGTCGCTTCTTAAATCAAATATTTACGAGATATCGTAGATAGAAAATTTACGAATGCTTTTCTTCAATAAAAAATGAATGACATAATTACCTATACTAAACTAAGTTTTAGAGCAGCTATTTTCGAGGTTTTCTAAATAAAGGGTTTCCAAATAGAGGTTTAATTTTAATATTGATAGAAATCAATCGATATTTATTTCATTGTTAGCAATGGAAAAATATCAGCGAAATCGCCTCAACAGCTTCGGTTGCAGCACCAAACCCTTTTTATCAATTGTTCCAATTCCAATTCGCACATTTATTGGTATATGTCATTGTTATTTTCAGTAATTAGATCCTGAAGGTTTAAAAAAAAAATTCTTAAGGCAGTGGTAGCTATATTTGTGATCATTTGTGGTTCGAAAACTTTTCTTGTAAAAATGCTAATGTTGACAGGAAAATTTTCACCGTTTTTGTACTTAATTTTCAGAATTTCAATGGTTGAAGAGTTTATCATTCCATTACTACAAATGTTGAAGTTTGTATTTATCAAATGTCACAATATGCCAGCCTCCCAAATAAAGGGACTTTAAAATCAGAATCTTGTAATGGAATATCCCTTACAGCTTCTACGAAAAAAGCACTCCACATTACTGTTCTAAAATCTACCTCTCGAATCTAGTGTCATTTATTGCTTGTGGTTATTATTAAAGCACACAATTCATAGAGGCACAAATTTAAAGTATAGCTTTTAACAAAATTTAGAATTATTTTACGAATGTGTGCACCAAAGATCTTACAAGGAAAAGTTCTTATTGACACTTTTAGCGAATTTCTTAATGGAAGTTTCTTCCTCGTTTTTCGTTCGAAATCGCTTCTACAAATGCATTTTTTCCTTTTTCTGTTTTATTTCGATAAGTGCGGATGCCTTGCGACAGCTTAAAAGTCACATTGTTAAAACGCTATTATTTGTGTGTTTATCGACATTTTCTGAGATTGAAATACGAACAAAGTTTGTGAACAAAAATTTTTGAGTTCTTATATTGTATCGAAATGTTGCAAATCAAAATAATCATTTATAGTTGCTAAGAATTTGTATAACATTCTAATCACTATTTAAGTAGCCATATGTACATTGTACCAAATAAGTTCAAATAAATGAAATGAAATGAAAAAAAAAAAAAAAGAAGTGATTACTTATAAAAGTGAAAAGTAAGACCTTTTGGAAGAAGTATTGCCACAGTCTAAGTTTGTAATCGTCAGGAGGCTAAAACTGATTAATCATACATTTTTAAGGTAGGTTTATTTACCTCAACAAAATGATGACATCACTGTTGATTTTAAGTGGAAGGTTCTTTTAGCTTTAAGTGCTGCCACGAAAAATAGTTTTCAGTAAGTGACATTAAAAATATTTAAACAAATAAAAAACACTGGACAAACTGTGGAGTATTTAACGGAAACAAAATAATATTAACTTTTAAACAATTGCATATTTTTTTAGACATGTGGTTTTAAATCTGGCAACACTTTTTTCGGAGTTGGTAGACAATTTTAATAATCAAAAAAATCGTTCGGTTTGTGGGAAGCATCAATTTATAAAAGGAAATTTTTAGATTGCGCATGATCATGAGTCGAGCCGTGGGCCTGAAGTATTGGAAGAGAATCTTCGAACGAAAATTAAACCCTTTAGGCTCGAATTTATTCAGCAGTGTCAGACTCAGTTGAGAACTAGAGCCTAGTGACTTACAACTCAACCATTCCTGTGTGCTAGTTATGCTATCAGGGATGGAATCCGAATGGCTAATTTGAGAAAGCACTTCATATTTTAATGAGATATTATCACAAATGGAAGCGATTATTTCTTCCCAGTAATGAGCTGGAAGTCAACGGTGCTACAATAAAATGGGAGTCCAATGTGCAATATCTAGGAATAAACCTTGACAAGCGGCTTATCTTTAAAGAACATATTAGTAAAATAATTAAAAAAGTTAATATTGCAATTAAAATGTTATATCCGCTTATAAATAGAAATCGCATTTAAGTACTGAAAATAAGATCATTATACAAAAGGTTGTGTTTCAAGCAATGTTATTGTATGGATGTCAGGTGTGGGGTAATTGTGCAATCTCCTATATTAAAAAACTCCAAGTGTGCCAAAACAAAATTTTAAAAATTATGCTTAATCTACACTGGCATTATTCAACTAATGATCTTCATAATCAAACAAGTGTTGAATTGATTTGCACAAGAATTATAAAATTAACGGATAATTTCTTAATGAACTGTGATATTTCTGACAACCCTTTGGTAGTGCAATTAAACATTTAAAAATGTATTTATTTTTTTTTGTTATTTATTACTTATTTATTTATTTATATTTATTGAGCTTATTTATTTTTAATTACTTATTACTTACTATTTATGGTTGTTTATTTATTGTTTATTATTTATTATTTATTATTTATTATTTGTTATTTATTATTTGTTATATGGTATTTGTTATTTATTATTTATTATTTACTATATATTATTTATTACGTGTTACTTATTCTTTTTATTATTAAGTTATTATCTGCTTTTGTTTTTTTAGATTTTGTTGCTAAATAATTTGCTTGTTTATTTATTTATTTACTATTTGTTATATGTTATATATATATTTTTTTTTTAATTTACTTATTTATTTATTTATATTTATTCAATTTGAATGCAACTTTTATATTACTTTACGTATCCTATGGGTTTTAAAATTCAATCTATTTCTTAATGAAATGTTTGTTTTACTTAAATGAAGGTTTTTGTCATATTTTCCTTCTTTTCTTTTTGTAATTATAATGTTGTAAAAATAACTTATTCAGTAGAAAGATATATTTTTAATTTCAAATCTCTGTGTAAACTGAGCGGTAGCAAACCAAATAATATTTTAAAGAAAGAAATAAAATATCTATCTATCTATCTATTTGAGAAAGCACTTTTCATTACAAGAATTACTCTTGGAGAATTTGTCAATTCCTCGCAAGAGGCAGTAAGAGAGATCGAACCCAAGACCTCTTGCATGAAAGTCCAACGCACTAAACTAACCATTAAGCTTAATTCTTGATCATAACATTAAAATATTTCTAGGTCTTTAGAATCCAAATCAAAGGTTTTCAGAGAAATGTTTTGTGTGTGAACCAGTAAAGATATCGACTTCAAATACATTTTCCTAGATCCTAGATAACCATGCAGAAAGGCCTTTCAAAAAATTAGTGGGTGTTTTTTTTAATATAGTAGTTTAAAAAGAAAGTAAAAATTTTAGTTGACCCAAAATATTTCACGAACTAACCAACGCTAGCGACTTCTATTAAATTGTTGTGACATGATAACAAACTAATAAAATTTTCAATAATGTTTTTTATAAATGAACAAAACTGAAAAATTTCTCGCCTCGAATATTTTACGAACAAAAAGTAATTTGATGCAACGAACAATAAAGTTTTTGACATCTGGTTAAATTTATAGAAAATCGAATTACTGTTTTTTTTACAAAAAGTAAAAACCTAAACTTAATTTTCGACTTAAATATCTTTTCAAAATTAAATATATTGTCTTGAAAATAGTTTTATTCTGCACTTTTGTTGTTATAATAGACTTAGAAAAATTCAATATGTATTTCTACTTGCGACACATAGGAGCTTTGTATAAGCCAAGTATGGCATTCATACAAAATTCCTAACTTGAGATTTTAATTAAACTTGACATTACGATGGCAGCGAAGAATCAAAAAGTAGATCCCCCGATTCCATTCGCCTGTTTGTATGTCCTCGGCCCTACAGCCCAAACCATTGGATCGATTTACTCTTTTTAATTTACTTTATTTTTTAAAGCCGATTCGCGATATTAGTTTTTTTTTTTCATTTTTTGTTGAAGACCTAAAGTAACAGTTACAGTAGTCCCCATACAAATTTTTGTTCAAAAATCGAAAATTCAAATTTTTCAAAAACGAATCGATAGATATTTTTCAATTTTGTGCTTAATTCGGCTTCTTTAAAAAAAAATATCTTTGTATCGCTTTAGAAGGGTACCCTCTATATAACCGTTATTTTGTTTTTAAGCTTTCTCAAGAACTAATCAACCAATTTTAATATTTATGCAAAAGCTTTTATACTGTCTGACTAATATTTGATGATGAAAAATGACATTTGATTTTAAAAAAATATTATTTTTAACATTACTCAAAGTTGTTAAAAATTGATTTTCGACTCAAATGACTTTTAAAAACTTTGAGATATTGGCTTCTAGTTAATTTTATTTTATAAAAAATATTGTTTTCAACATTTGGTAAAATTTTGAGAAAAATGGAATTGACAATTTTTTGACAAAAAATATAAACCTAAAAAAAATTACTAAAAGTTCGTAAAAATTGATTGTCAACTTAAATATCTTTTCAAAAATTTGAGATATTTTCTTAAAACTAATTTCATTTTATAAAAAATATTCTTTTCAATATTCGGTAAAATTTTTAGAAAAATCAAATTGACAGTTTTTTTATACAAAATAAAACCTAAAAAAACATTACTAAAGGTCGGTCAAAATTGATTTTCGACTAAAATATCTTTTCAAAAATTATTAATATTGGCTCAAACTAATGTTATCTCACAGAAAATATTGTTTTCGATTTTCATTATTTTTTAAATAAAAACCCAACTATCAGGTTTTTCATAAAAAAAAAAAATTTATAAAACGCAAAATTGATAAAAATTGATGTTCGGAGCTTTGAAAAAAAATTTCGTGAATAATAGAAGATATTGACTTCAAAATAATTTTATTCAACCAATTTGTATTTGTTTATATAAGAAATAAAAACTTTTAAGAAATGCTGCTAAAATTGGTAAAAATTGGTTTTCGACTAAAAATTTCGTTTTAGATTTTGAAATCAAATTATTTCATCATATTCAAAATATTGTTGGGAATTTTTAATTTTTGGAATAATTGAACTGACAACTTTTTTAAGAAAACGCGAAAATCTACAAACCTTTAAATCAAGACAAATCGGCAGACGAGATGGGAAGTTATCAATGTGGGTTCCATCCCAATCTTTCCCAATCTTTCGAAATTTGATACCTCAAAAACAAATCATCAAATGTACCCAGTCGTGCATTTATTTGATATAGGAAATACAAACTTTGAAAAAATGCTACTTAAATTGGTAAAAATTGGTTTTCGGCTAAAAATCTCATTAACTTATACAAATTTTGAAATCCAACTTATTTTATCATATGCAAAATATTGTTGGTTATGTCTTAGAAAAATTCAATTGACAACTTTTGTACCAAACAACAGAAAACCTACAAGAACACAAAAATCGATAAGAAACGGTTTTTGATGCAAGTATTATGAAAAAAAAGAAAGATATTGACATTAAAGTGTTTTTTAATATTTTGTAAAAACTTTCAGACAAATCGACAAACTGGTACGGATGGCAAGTTATCAGTGTGTCTTAACCCACCCTCTTTTTTCTTCTTGAAAAACACACTTCTAAGAAATCACCCTTCACTACAAAAATTGAGGTTTTTGATAAGCTCAACCAAACATACTACTAATTTCGTTTTGCCTTTACTTCGATTATTGGTTGCATAATTTTTGAAGTTCTTTAAGTGGCAGAAATAAATATTTTAAGATAAGGAAGTTATTAGCTTGGAAAGCATCCAATTTTATATTATGTTCCAACCAAATAAAAGTTCAATAAAACGCACCTTTGCTCTTTGCAATCGAAAGACAATAATAATTATTTCAGTTAATTCAAAAAATACATAAAAGTCTAATTCAAATAATATTTCGACACACCTGTGCTGTTCTGTGAGTACTTTCGAGTGTAGGCGAGTTGGTATCATAAAACAAATATTTTATATTTCAATATCTCATTTCAAAAAATTTATCACCAGAACTGGTTGCGCCAAGCAATTTTCCCACATTTTTTCTTCTCCACAGTCACAGTTTCCCTGCCTTCTCGGTCTTAGATGTCGCACTAAATTTTCTTTGAATCGAACACACATTGCGCGCAAACAATTTTTCAATTTTCTCTTTTTTTTTTCTTTGAATTTTATTTAACTTTATTTATTTATTCTTCTTTTCCAACTGAACACCATCCATGCATAAACTCCACCATCACTCGTCGTGTCGCCGCGCCGCTTCTCGACGCTACCACTATGTCGTTGTTGTCTTACACTCTTCTTTTTTTCTACGAAGACGGTATGAATAAAAGTGTCGAAATGAAAGTTATTGAATATCTAATGGTATCCTTGTCGAATGAAGTGATTTGAATCCTTTCGATCTTTTTTTTTGAGATTTCGTTTATTTTTTGGCGAAATGAAAAATTCATATGGTGTACCAATGAAATATTTCACAAGCGCCATTCAAAAATAAAGGAGTCCTTCTTGAGAAGCAGGAAAAAAAGGGACAAAGACGAATAATAAAAAAAGGTTACATGCAGATTAGGATACCAGAGCAAAGCATTTACATTCAAATCATGTGGATAAAAATCGGAGGTCCTTTTTTTAAGGATCTTCTACTCTTTTCCTTTGTCTTTTGGGGAAGAAGAAAGCAAGCCAGGAAAGAGTCGAAAAAAAGGTTTTTTTTTTCTTAACCGATTACAAAGCCTCAAGGGAATATTAAACAACACGTTGTGATTTTTAAATATTTATCTATGTATATGTATGTTCAGGTTCAAGTGATGGAAAGGATATTGTAAGAACTCTTTTTTTTTAAATAGAATTTTTGAAATTTTCTCAGGAGAATCAATATACTCTCAATACATCTTCAATGATTTAACCAACAACAACAAGCAACAACAAAATCTACTACCAACTACGTGAATTGAAATTTAAAACTTGTCAAGGACCTCTTGCGTCTCCTGTGCTCCCACATACATATTTTGCTTATCATTGACTTCTGATTTTAAATTTGGATTATCTTTTTTTAGTATTTTCTAATTCATGTCTATATTACCCTTAACATCCATCTTTTATTCTTGGGAAAAACTTAACCAAATTTATATAGGGTTAAAGCACTCCTTCTTTTGGGTTCTGTGAATTTGGGATATTAAATTATTTAAGGATATAAATGGAAGTCCTTGAGCTTTAATTTGCTTTATAGTTAGTTTATGTTTGTCAGATAAAGAGAATTATTTATTATATTTAATAAGGTTTAAAGAATAGAATATTGAATGTACATACATATATAATTTATGTAGAGAATAAGTTGAAAAGTTTTTAGTATTTTATGGTATGTAAAAAGGATAGAAAGACCAAGTTTGAAACAAAATACTTCAAAGAACGAATTTGTTTTTTTGGAGACAAAACCGAAGATAAATAAATTGTAGGTCAAATATTTCATTATCCGTAAGAAAACAAACATTTGTTGAGCTTGAAAAGTTTGAAGAACACTCTTCTCTCCTAATAAAAGTGCATTTTTAAGTAAATGTCATTGCAAACATATGTATGTATAATTAATTGGGTTTCAAAGGTATTATTTTACCTAAAAATAAATTTGTGGGCTTTTAAGAATAATCGTATTTATTGGGAACCATTCTGTTAGTGTCAACATTTGTTTTCTAAATTTGTGTAATTCTGTTCTAAAAATTTAAATAATCTTTGGTTAGAAATGTCTGAGGTTAAAAATGCCTTAAATGCGAACAGAACGCAGAACATATTTTTTTTAACTTCCCATAGGAAGTTATTGTAATGGGTCTGATTTGTCAAATTGAAAATTTTGACATTTCTCGACTTTTCAAGGTCCCTAGAGTTGAAATAAAAGATTTTAAGAAAGATGTCTGTGCGTGCGTGTGTACGTACGTCCGTACGTCCGTATGTCCGTACGTCCGTACGTCCGTATGTCCGTACGTCCGTACGTTCGCGACGTTTTTTTCGTCGTCCATAGCTCAAGAACCAGAAGAGATATCGACTTCAAATAAATTTTGTTATACAGATAATAAGGCAGAAATATGCAGAAAGGGCTCTCAAGAAAATTGCGTGGGTGGTTTTTTTACCATAACAGTTTAAAAAAAAGGTGAAAATTTTGGTTAACCCTAAATATCTCATGAACCAATTATGCTAGAGACTTGAATAAAATTTTATATTCTATATTGTAACGTGATACCAAACAAATATATTTTTGGAAAAAAAATCCAATTAACGGTTTTTTTATAAATCAAAAAAACTGAAAAAAAAATTGGCACCTCGAAAATTTTACGACTAAAATATGATTTCATCTCCAAACCAATTATGTGCAACGAAGAATAATGTTTTTGACATCTGATAAAATTTTGAGAAAAATCTAATACAGTTTTTTTACAAAAATTAAAAACCTAATAAAAAATTAATAAAAGTTGGTAAAAATTGATTTTTGACTCAAATATCTTTTCAAGACTTTGAGATATTGGCTTTAAACTACTTTTATCTTTCAAAAAATATTGTTTGCAACATTCAGTAAAATTTTGAAAAAAATAGAATTGACAGTTTTTTTTACAAAAAATTAAAAACTGAAAAAAAATTAACAAAAGTTGGTAAAAATTGGTTTTCGACTCAAATATCTTTTCAAAAATTTGAGATTATGGCTTCTAACTAATTTTAACTTATAAGAAATATTGTTTTCAACTTTAGGAAAAGTTTTGAGGAAAATCGAACTGACAGTTTTTTTACAAAAAATAAAAACCTAAACAAAAAATTTAACAAAAGTTGGTAAAAATTGATTTTCGGCTCAAATATCTTTTCAAAACTTTGAGATATTGGCTTCAAACTAATACTATCTTATAAATAATATTGTTTTCAACATTCGGTAAAATTTTGAGAAATGTTAGATTAACAGATTAACCAGGTAAAGCTCTGCTGGATTCCCGGACATAGCAATATAGAAGGGAATGATATAGTAGACGAACTAGCCAGGAAAGGGTCAAAAGCAGACACAAGTAGTAGCGACCATTCAGTTAGGGGACCACTCGTCCCGATTGGGGTACTCAAGAGGAAGATAGACCTTAGACTAAAAGAGAAAACCAATATCTCCTGGAAATCCAGGAACGATTGTGCAATCTCTAGAAGTTTATGGCCTAATACAAATGAAAAAGAAACTCGGTATATTCTATCGCTGAGTAAAAAGAACATTAAAATCTTGATAGGTGTACTAACAGGTCATTGCGCCATTGGCACAATGGCTAATAGAATAGGGGCATTTGCACCCGATTTTTGTAGGAGCTGTCAGGATGAGGAGGAAATGGAAACCATTAAACACCTGCTCTGCGACTGTCCGAACCTCCAAACCAGCCGACTCCGTCATTTCGGAAACAGGTTCGTTGGAGAACTGGATGATCTAGCACAGGTCTCAATGGCGAGCATGAGGAAATTTATAGATAGCACAGGCTGGTTCGTTAACGAGCCAGTCTACGCTAATCGACAGAGTTGAATTGAACTGAGAGCATCGATGCTAAATTTTTACTTTTATAGGGGATCACAATGGACCAATAGGCCCCCGTGTACGCAACAGCTTCTTGCTGTGCACACCCCTTAATACCTAACCTAACCTAACCTAGATTAACAGTTTTTTTTACAAAAAATAAAAACCTAAAAAAAAAACAATACTAAAACTCTTTTTTAAATATGAAATGAGCTCTTTATATGTGTGCGTATACATGTGCTTTAAAACTGCGGTTTGGCGGTTAACGCAAAGAAAACCGAAGAAGTCTTTTTTTCGAACAGAAGGAAAATACCAACTTTGAAAATTCCTTCTACTATAGGGGACCAACTCAAACTCTCCGACCACACGAAGTGTCTAAGTGTGGTCTTAGATGAAAAATTAAATTGAAGGCTTCACATTAAGGAAAGATAATTTATCAAGGCCATGTTTGCATTCTACTCATGCAACAGGATTTTTGGTTAAACCTGGGGTCCAAATCCTAAAATTATCAAATGGATAACATATGGAAGCGTAATCTGATGGAATGCATTGGACAAAGACACCAATCTTAGAACCATGACCAAGGTACAAATAATGGCATGTATTTGTATCACAGGGCCCATAATGACTAAACCTACTGCTGGTTAGAAGTAATACTCGACCTAAAACCCCTGGATACAAGAATCAGGGGCTAATAGCGCACTGCAGGTATGACTGATTCCTGGAAATTCAGCGCCACACTGTGATTCTACAGAAATATACATGGGTAACAAAGTATGCACCGATCACTTACTATTCCGTTTGGACTTCTACAAGCATTTACAACCTCCTTTCCCAGTAGAGAGGATTTGCTAATCAAAAAACTTTTAATCTGTGAACCGACGCGACAACCGACGGCAGCAATGTCCATCGACTCACGGCTCCAAGATGGATACTGGTATTGGTACAGGTTTATATTTAGAAATTCTTGCACTTGTCAGGTCAATCAGACTTCCTTCAGTGTCTTCCAAGCTGAAGTCTTTGCAGTGACGAAAGCTGCTAGACAAATCTCAAGCATGGTAATACCAAAAGCTTATTCATTGATCAGCAATAAAAAGCAATTTCTGCCATCGAAATCAAATCGAAGCTTGTGATTTGCTGTTGCGCTAAGGCTTCTTGGTAGATACTCGTACACAGCCAAACTTCAGGCTCTGTTGGGTTAATCAGGGGTGGAATCAGCTAAGGTGATAGTTGACTATCATTTTTTTGATAATCAAATTGACTATCATTTTCATTCCGTCTGTGTAAGATGATTCAACTCAATTCAATTCGATTGAACAATTTCAGATTCAAATTGTCAAAATTCATTGTTGCCTTGGTGAAATTTTAAATTGATTCCTATAAAATATCTAAATAAAAGTATGAAATTGGCTCTGTTTGAATAAAATTCTTACTTCTCTTGCTTTTTTCGAATGTCATAAGCTTTATCGGTCACAGGAATGTGTTTTTGTACCTAAAACAGGTAACTGAAAAAATTTTACATTCGTTTTTTGTAAGCGTCTGGTAGCTCTACTTAGAAACGACATATTCGTAGGAAAACGACTATCACATTTTCTTGTGACAGCTTTTTAGGTATCAATTTGACTATCACCTTACATAGATAAAATTCGATTATTTTGACTGTCAACAATCAACAATCACCTTAGCCGATTCCACCCCAGGTTTTTCAACAGGGACGCTACAAAAGTAGAGCGGCAGGGACCTCAACGTTAAGAGCGCTACGTTCAATTTATGGTCGTCATAATCTACCTACCAAATCAACAATTGAGCATCTGGTGGGAAAATTTGAATCCACAGGCACAGTACAAAGTTCCTGTGCCAGTGATACAAAGAAGTATCCGTTGTGTCGAGAATATTGCTGCCGCTGAGGCTTCAGTTGCAGAAAGCACAATTGTGTCTCCCACACGTCGTGTTCTCAAGCATTAGGCATCTCTGTGACGTCGTTTTGACGAATACTTCGTGTGGCCGTGCTTCTTCGGTAATGATAAAGACCGGCACGTAACTGTGAATGGGGAACGTTACTGTTCAATGATAGCCGTATATTTTTGGCCCAAATTGGATGATATGGACTTGGAGGAACAGGACGGCTGGCGACACAAGCCACACAGCGAATGTCACAATCAATTTATTGAAAACCAAGTTTGGAAAACGTGTTATCTCACGAAATGGTCCAGTAGCTTGGCCGCCTCGATCGTGCGATTTGGCGCCATTAGACTATTTCCTGTGGGACTATGTCAAGTCTATGGTCTATGCCAACAAGCCAGTGACGATTGATGAACTTCGTATGAATATCGAACGTGAAATTGCAGCAGTATCGGCCGACTTATGCTTGAAAATTGTCGAAAATGGGGTTCAACGTCTGGACTTCTGCAAGCGTGCCCGTAATAGCATCAAACGTATTTTCACAGGAATAAAGAATTTAATTGATATCCAAAACCGGTTTTGTTTTATTTAAAGAAAACTTTTGTAACGCTCTTATTGAAAAACCGGATACCTTGTGGGGGTAAAGTAAAGAATATGCTCAAGAACTGGTTCTTTAACATCACCTCAACCAAATGAATATGCTGACTAGCATCTTACAACAATTTCGGGCTACAGCTTGCAGAAACTATACTAATGCTTTTGGCGGGCTCTGTCATGGGACTCCTTTTAGCATAGGTTTTCATCTAGGGTATCATAATCGATCTGCGTTGATCTAAATGTGACGGTAATAAGACCAATCCACAGCCTCCTAACCTTAGCTATTATAACCCATTTCTATTTATTTTAATCTTAAAATTGTTCTTAAAATTTTTTATGTATAGAATTTCAAAATAATTTATGAATTATTTCAAGATATTTTTAAATTTTTATTATAAATTTGTATTAAACAATTTTTTAAATACAATTTTTCAAATTCATAGAATAAAGAAATTCAGTATTATATTCACTCATATTTCTTTTATGATTTTTAGGAAATTGGAGTGCAGTTTGGAACAATGATTAATGCCTTGATTCGCACCACCCACAGTGCACCACGAATTTCATAAGGAAAATTCAGGTAATTAATTAATTAGTTTGCTTTTAAATGTTTCTAAAAAATGGATTTGATAAATCTTTTTTTCTTTTTGGAGATTTCGCGCCTCCCATATTTCCTGCCCAAATTCAATAAATCTACAAATTTCTATTGTTTGTTCCTTAACGTCCATATAAACGATTTTATAATATTGGCATTTGCATAAATGTCAACATTTTTTTCGAATTTTTAAAAAAATATTATATTATTTTTCAAAATTCATTAACTTCAAAACGGGACATTTTTTTTACGAAATTCAAATACAGAATGTATATGTATATATATTTTAAATAAATGCATACTAAAGTGTTTTTAAACAAAAATTGAAAAATTGTATATCGATGCATTTACAGAAGAATGTATTAAGCGACATTTTAAGATAAAAAGTTTTCGTCGTTTAGAACATATTCATGGTCTATAGATTGTCGCTTGATAAGCGGCTTATGGCGCTTAGATAATTAGTGGTAGGAAATTTTACAGGATTCCAAGAAATATTTTCGTTTAGTTCATTTGCATTTATTGAGCTTTTACTATAAACAAAGTTAAAATAATAATTAAAAAAACATTATACTTCAGAAAATACAAAAGAAAATAGTTCAACTTTAAAATAAATAAAATTATTTAACTTCTCAGATAACAAAATTGACAGACCACTGATTCAATTGGTTTTCTGATAAGTCGTCTTCTTCATCAGTCTCCGGTAAAACATCTTCCCTCTCGCCAACAATGTTAATGATTTCTCGATATTCCTGGTATTTATGTCCCGTTCGGGATAAACTTCTTGTTGAGTAGTTGGCTCCGATTTTGGCAGTTTTGCGATGTATAAAATATCAGTCTCATCAAAATTTGCAAGACATTTAACTTGATCTCGAGTACGGCACAAATCCAATGTGTATGAAGGTGGTTCAATGCCTCCATGCTTAAATATTAAATACTTGATATCAGAGAGCAGTAAAATGTTGGATTCAGATATTTCAAAATTAGTTTGTTAACTATAGTTTTAACTCTTTGCGTTGGGAAATATTTCAAAACTTCTTTCTTCCCTCTTAACCTCTTAAGGCCTTGGATTGGCAATCATGGTTATCCATTCAGTCGGCGTCCAAAAGTTATTTTTTGACAATCGCTCTATGGTGGCATTTACAGAGTCAACAAGAATATAAGTATACCCTGGCAGAAGAAAGGTGAGAGATAGACTGGCATCAACAATACTTAAGTTTTTAAAGAGAACAAATTTCCATTTTGAATTCCACTTTCATAGATAGTCTCGTTATAAAATGAGTACTCTCTTGAATAGTAAAAGAACATGCTTTGCGTATGTGGAACGTTTAAGACTTTCTGTTGATCAAAACCAGCAAACACGATTAATGGACAGTTTTTAGCCTTTTCCTGATAACCCATAAATATTTTTTGGCTGTTTGTCTTTTGTTGGAAGAGCTTAAAAAAAAAATGTTTTCTTTGTCTTCCAACACGAGCTTCACAAAAGGTGCACTTGTCTTTTTTTCGGAACGTTGATGCCAATATTATAGGATTTGAAAATCCTTCCGAACATTTTTTTGGAAACAGCATTTTTACCTTCTTCCACTTGTTTTGATTTATAGTTACTTTATAGATTGGATATACTTAAGTTTTTAAGTTTGAAGCATTAAAGATTTTCAGTTTTTTTTCTTGTTTGAAAAAGTAAGTTTTTTTTGAAAAATCAAATAGCATCTAAAATGTTTTTATTTTCTTATGAAAAAAAACAGACTGTTGGATTTTTATAAAACAATTACTGAATTTCAAAAACAATCTGTGAGATAAAATAAGTTTAAAGCCAATATCTCAAAGTTTTGAAAAGATATTTAAGTCGAAAATCAATGTTTACCAACTTTTATTCATTTTTTTAGTTTTTCATTTTTTTGTAAAAAAAACTGTCAAATCGATGTTTCTCAAAATTTGTTCGAATGTTGAAAACAATATTTCTTATAAGATGAAATAAGATGGAAGCATGAATGAATTTTTACAATCTTTGAGTAATGTTTTTTTTAGGTTTTTATTTTTTATAAAAAAAACTTCCAATTCGATTTTTCTCAAAATTGTAACGGATGTTAAAAACGTTATTCTCCCTTGCACACAATTGTTTGGAGAAAAAATAATTTTTTGTTCATAAAATTTTCGAGGTGACAAATATTTTTTTTTCAGTTTTATTGATTTATAAAAAAAACAGTTGATTGGAATTTTTTCCAAAAATATATTATTGTTTCGTAAAAATTGATTTTCAACTCCAAAATCTTGACAACAATAATTAGAGATATTGGATTCAATCTAATTTAATGTCATAAAAAGGATTATTTTTAACATCTGGAAAAATTGTTTTACAATACAATTGACATTTTAATTTTTTTTATCTAATCTACAAAAAATAGTACTCAAAATTGGTTAACATTCAATTTTTACGCAAAATATTGTTCTTTACTTTTAGTAAATATTCAAAAAATATCCGATGCACAACCTTTTTTACAAAAAAAAAAAAACGGAAATCTTCAAAAACAATTAAAAACTGATAGTAAATATTTTTCAACCTAAGTTCCTGGAGAAAAAAGATAGATAGATATGTTAGACATTACGAAATATTGACAGACGAGCGCGAATAAGAAGCTCTCTAATTTTATATGAATATTTTAGACACATTTTATAAAAGTTCTTATGGAATTGTTTTTGAGAATAGTTGGAAAAAAACAACAAACATGAACTAAACAATTTGAATGCGTATAAGTTGTTGCTCTATTTGAGTCCCCAAAAAACTTAACCATCAAATTTTAAGAAAATCGTTGACGAACTTAAGTTAAAACCTATGTTAAGGCTCTATTTCAATTAAAAAAAAGTGAAGTGAATATGTTGTTAAGAGCTGTCTAACCTATCAAGTTCCTTATACCACACAAACCCTTCAAATATTTTAAGTGACAAAGGACATACTATTCCCCCATCGTATACATCATTACTTTCAACCAAGTCATTATTCTTTTCCGACTTATGTTTTAATAAATAACCCTTGACAAAGACGTAATCCTTCCAGCCATTTGAGTAATTTTCAAACATCTTATCAAAAAGCACGCTATAAAGTCCAAATGTAATAGAACAGACAAAAAAAACTATAATTGTGTGTATGTTAGATAATCAGTCTTGAAAACATTTTATCTTCAAATGAATCAAAATAATGTAAAATATTGAAGCAATTACGATGTGTGTCACCACATTTACCTCCCAACAACACAACACAACACACACACACAAACACACTCACTGAGACTATCTTTTCGTCTGCAATTGACTTTCTCTAAACTCAATTGACATCATTAAAAGACCAATCCACCCCCATTTCAACCCCCAAATACACTCATACACACAAACATAAACAAAGAAACAACAAATTTCAGATATAGTGGCAAGTTTCTGTGCTTGTGCCAACAAACAAGGAGTGTATCTGTATAAACCATTATAACCAATGCCATGAAGCCCACAGTCCATATAGCCCCGAAGCTTATAGAGCCAACCGAAGACCATCGCATAGACTCAACTTAACTCGACTGCGACTCGCTTCTGTTCCTTTAGATCCTTGTGCTTTTCGTGATGGATATGATGGGGTAAATGGGGGTAAATATGTAGTCGGTGTAGCGGTACCAGCAGTGGTGACGTTGATGGAGGGAAACCCAGGACGAAACCTCTAAATTAAGATTGATGTTCGATATTTTGCTGTCGGGCTATTTGAACACGGTTGGCGGAGGAGCCTGAATAAGTTATTACGTTCCTTTCGCATACCAGTCGCGTTATAATTAGTAAAACGACATGAAAGGACGTCAAGCGGCGCGGTGCGGTGTAGTGTGGTGGTGGTCGGTGAATGTCGACGACGACGAACGGTGGCATTGGCGTTGGCGGCGAGTTCTAGCAGTGAAGGTAGAATAAGACTGGTAAAGTGGAGAATTTTACCGCCACCTGGTGGTTGTTGTACGTTGTTAACTTGAGGAAGACCATCACATGCCCTTAGCTTTAACGTGGCTTGAATGTTTGCCAACATAATTCTTTGGCAATTGGTTGTTGGTAGATGAATTGTAAACGTTCGTTGTAGTCATATGTAATAATATATTTACACACATACACACACTGATACAGTGTATATGTATATAGTTTCTGTGTCTTTTTATGTCGGCCAGTTGACTTTGATCAATTAATTATTTATTCGTGTGCAGTTGTTGGTATATGAAAAGGATGTGTTTCTATTTCCATTTCCATTTTCGTTCTTTTTATTATTATATTTAGGCTTATATTAAGGTAGATCTTTTTTCTTGATATCCTTGGATGGCAACATGATGTTGTACTTAAAGGGAACAACGCGATTGAAAGTAAAGATATAAAAGTTAACTTGAAAGTGTCAGGATTTTTGATGGCTTACATGAAAAGCTTATTGAATAAATTGTAGCCAATTAGGCATTGGTATAAAAGATATTTAAAAGGAAAGGTTAAAAAGGGATGGTTGGGAAACTGAGGGATTTTACTTTTCAACGACACATCTATGGTTTTTAATTCTTAACACTTGAATATTTCAAAATATGTGTAATATCTCCGAAATAATAGGGTTGGACACATTCAACTTTTTTGTATGTATTATATGTGATCTCTGTGGAACTTAACTTTTTCTTTTATGGAACAGAAATTTCACTCTTATGTAAGTTAAGAACCAATCAGGAATTCCAAAAATAGCTAATATCTCTGAAAAGCTTTATTTGAAAATATTGAAATATTACATTCTTTGATGTTTTTGATGATACAAATTTAAATCTTTGATTTTTATGCAACGAGTTATTTCTCGTTTTAGTAATCAAAAATCACACTGCGAGAGAATTGGTTGCTAAGAACAGGATATTAGTTCTTCGCAGAGGTTTTCAAGTCTTTTCAAAGGCTATATTTGCCTTATTTTTAAGTTCAAAAAGCTCTTTAATTTTTTTAATTTAAGATTTTGGATATATAAAACTTGGATTATCTGAAAACTTATTTTGAGCACATTCGTATGTAACTATGATTATTGAATTAATTTATTCTCTATTATAACGGGGTATCCATTTTGAGGTTTCAGAAGTATGGAGCTGTGCACCGATCCCAATTTTCACAAGAAAATTGTATTCAGCAATGAGGCTCATTTCTTTCTAAATGTCTATGTTAATAAACTATATGTTCGTATTATTAGTGATCATAATCCAAGACCCCTTACATTCCCAAAAAGTCACTGTAACGCAAGGTCTCCTTCTGTACAAATGACAAAGTTACTGGAATATATAACCATATTATATCGGGTTTTTCAATAAGTGCGGTTTTGGATATCAATGAAATTCTTTATTCCTGTGAAGTACGTTCGATGCTATTATGTATGGACCTCGATTTCTTCGACTTGACGTTGCCAAAAATATTCGGTTTTATCATTGAACAGTAGCGACCCCATTCACAATAACGTGCCGGTCTTGATCATCACGGAAGAAGTACGGCCCAATGATGCAATGATGACTCATGCAGTACGTGTGGATTGCTGCCTGACCAATACCGCATATTTTGTTTATTGACGAAGCCATTCAGCCAAAAATGAGCCTCATCGCTGAATATGATTTTTCATATATACGAACATACATCTGGTGGTCAAGCGGCTTCAGTTCTTGTGTCAATTTAATCTTGTAAGGATGAACGCCAAGATCTGTTCGCAAAATTCGTCACAACGGCGTCACAGAGATGCCCAAGGCTGGAGAACAACGACGTGTGAGAGACACATTTAGTCTTTCTGCAAATGAAATATTCTTGACACTACGGGCACTTCTTTGTCTCACTGGCACGGGAACATTTTGTACTGTGCCTGTGGATTCAAACTGTTGATCTGTTAGGACGATTATGACTACCATAAATTGGACGTAGCACTCTTAAAGTTGGGGCCACTGACTCCAAATTTCGGTAGTAAATTTAAATAACTTCGACTCTTTGTTGGCTCGTATATTTTTCCATCATGAAATGGCAAACCTTAATGAAGAGAAATGTCAAAAGAGCGGCAAGAAATATGGCGTTGTTTGCTGTCCCGGTCGCTCTACTTTTGTAGCGTCCCCGTTGAAAAACCCGTTATAAACAAAATTTGATTGTGCTGTTATTAATATTGTGAATTGGCCTACCCCTAGTTTCTTACAGAAAATTTTAGTCAAAATAGACATTTAATTTCTGAAGAATTCTCATATGAAATTTGGTAAAAATACTGAATACATTCTTATTATCAATTGGCAACATGTCCCAAAACATCGAATGTCAGCATTTAAAGTTAGAAGGGTTCTCTGTCGAAAACTCACGTTCACGTAAACTTTGTAGACCATGAACTTTTTTGAAGTTACATTGGTTTCAAAAAGTGTCAAATGAAGAAAATATCAAATTTTCGCTTAGACTGTCTAATCGGTACTGTTTTAAAGTAAAAGTAAACAATTTTAATTAATTGGTTAATAACTTAACTTCACTTCCCCAAATCACAGTTCATGTGTAAGGTGCTTTAATTAGCACCTGCGTCCATGCCAGTGGAAACATTTTAAAATTCGCTTGCTACACTTTATTTACTTCTATTACTTAACTAATTATTTTATTTATTTTAAACTTAAACAAACGAAAAATTATATTTTTTCAAGTATGTTTTCAATTGAAAAACATTAATTCGTAAATTTATTTAGAAACTAAATTCTAAATATTCCGCTTCCACAGCGTTCATATTTCTAAAAAATTAACATCTTTACAATAAATTTGAATACAAAATATTTTCCATATTATTTTCTAATTTTTTATGTTTTTGTTTTGTTTCATTTTATTTAAACATGCTCCAGTTAACAAAATTATGTTCGTTACGTTTTTTTGAAAATGAATTAAAAATTACACCTTAAATCTTGTTTCCATCTAAATTGTATGTTTCTATTTTGTTGGTACAAAAATATACAACAAAAAATAAAACGAATTATTTTTATATTTTGTTTTTAATTTTTTTTATCTTGATGGAAGAATTATGCTAACGATGTCTCGTAGTCGTAGCCACCACATCATTCCCCAGTTTAACTGCTCCCAGATGCTCGAGCTGGTGCTCCTTCATGGCTTCGTGCATTTTCATCCAGAAGTGTTCTTTTTTTATTTTGTTTAGCAGAAGACCTGCCCATCTTTCTGTCCGTCCGTCGCTCATAGTTGTCGTTTCCTCAAAAAAAAAAAAATACCTGTCTGAAATATTCAGAATCCTTCTGTTTCTGCTTCCCTATTCTCTGTAGTACCTTTCTGGATGAATACTAAAAAAAAATAAATTAATAAATACAAGGAACGTAAAAATAAAACAAGAATATAATAAAAATAAAATTAATTTTCCAGCAAAAAATCATAATTTAGTTACTTTTCTCCTGCAGCAAAAGCAGGAGCACTACTGCCACCCATCAGTATACCACACTAACATACGAACACCACCCACTACCCACCCACCGATGTGGATCCTCGATCTTGTCCTGTGCTTTTTTTCTTGTTCGCTTTTAATTTGGAAAGTTTTTTGGTTTGGTTTTCCTGCTTTATCCTGCTCCATTGAACAGTCCTGCCATGAAGATGTGCTGCGGTGTAGATTTTGTAGTAATCTATGTTGCAAAAATGTTACTTCCAAAAAAAAAAGTTTAAAAAAATTCTTCAACAAGGACGAAAAGTAAAATGAATAAAAAAAAATCCACACACAAGAAAAAGTTAAAACGAAAATATAAAATAAAAAAATTTCAAAAATGTTGACGCTCTGAAATGGTTTTGCATTTTTTCGTCCTTTTCATCTGCCACCTTCCCAAAGCATCCTGTTCGTGTTCATCTTTATTTGGAGGACCATGAGACAGGAGCAGGAGTATATATAAGGTGTGTAGAGACAACTTCCAAAAGGACTCGCTCAGTCAGTCAGTTTAGTTCATAGCTAGCTACCTACTTCTATACTTTTGGAGAGATGTGATATTATGAAAGAGGAAAGGATGCATTTGTCATCTTCTCTATATAACATCTTTTGGGCTCACTCCTCCATCATGTGCAACATTTTTCACAGCAGTTCATCATCATTTTGAGTCCTGTTGGTGTCCTTTTTTTCATGTTTTCTTATTTTTTGTTATTTTTTCTTTGCTCAGGTTGCGCGCATCTTTTAATGTTGTTACGTTACGAGGAAAGGAGAAATGAAAGGATTTCTAGTTTTTTCTCTCCAGGACATGCTTTACGAATAGGTCTTAGATGTCACGTTGGAAAATTATTAAACGAACGAAGAAGAAGAAAATAAAAGAAAAAAAAACGTATTTCTTCCTGATTGAAGTGCAACAGCATCAGTTGTGGCAAGGTATATCTAGCGTTGCAAAGTTAAAAGCACCATCATAAGGATATGCCACCATTATTCAAAATTTATATATTCGCATATCTACAAGTCAAGCAAAGTACTATGTGTGGATGAGTGTGTTTGTGAGTGAGTGTGTGTGAATAAAAGGAAAGGAGGATAAGAAACTAGGATATAATGATGAAAATTATTACGATGGTTATAGAAGTTGTCAGGATAATAAATTAACCATTTACTGCAGGTGGCAGAAGGTTATGTCGTATTTTCTTTCTCTTTCTTGCAAGATAAGATATTAAGATGAATTTTTACTCATCAGATTGTGTGTTTTCGCATTATGCACCAATTCCAATTGCCTTTTTCTTATATGTTGTTGCGAAATTTGATGGAGTATAAGTAGGTGCTGTATTACAAGGGGTTAAAGTAACAAAAAGGATCAAATTTTAATTAAGTCTCTGTCAGGATATAAAAGTTGATTATTTAAGATTCTTAGAATTTTAAATTGGCAACATTCTTTTCTAATGTGTATTTTTTACGTTGATTTATGATTGGTTTGAACATTCATGAGGAGTGCAGGGTCCTTCTTTAAGTGATTCTATCTTAAAGTAAAATGTTATCAGAGACCCACAATGATAATATTGGTGATTGATACAAATTTTTGAATGGTATTTCTTGCAACCAATTTTTTATTTAAATAAATTGAAAGAGTATGGATTATGGGATTCAAAAAATTAAGTTTAATCTGCTTATTGTCGAGGTATATTCGAGAAGTATAGCATAGTAGAATTTTTAGTAGAACCATTGTCTTGTCTGAAACACTGTCTTAAATGTAACAACAAACAACTTTGAAACCATGTTTCTTTGTTCTTAAGATATTATGTCAAATTTTAGCTTTAAGTACTTTTTTTTAAATTTTAATTTTAATGTCAACAGAATATTTTTTTAAAGCTTTACGAAACATTAATGTCTTATAACATTTTATTTTATATGAAAAAAGAATTTCGAAACAATGGTGCAACATTTAAAAAAAAAACAAAGAGGCTGTGATGCGACCCACACTGATAACTTCCCATCCCATATATCAATTTGTCTTGCCTGAAAAGTTTTCGTGTTTTGTTAAAAGTCATTTAAAATTACCAACTACATTTTCCATAGAATAAAATAGTTTGATTTCAAAATCCATTATTTGTTAACGAGATTTTTAGTCGAGAACCAATTTTTAATAATTTTAGTAGCATTTCTTAAAAGTTTTTATTTCTTATATAAACAAATACAAATTGGATGAATGAAATTAATTTGAAGTCAATATCTTCTATTGTTCACGAGATATCGAGAACCTAACATACATTTTTTTTTGTAAGATAACTGTCAATTCGATTTTCTTTAAAATTTTACCAGATTTCAAAAACGTTATTCTTCGTTGCCCAAAATTATTTTGGAGGGTTAATCAAATTTTGTTCGTAAAGTATTCGAGGTGACAATTATTTTTTTTTTTAGTTTTGTTGATTTATAAAAAAAACCGTTAATTGGATTTTTTTCCAAAAATATAATTGTTTGGTATCATGTTAAAATATATAATATAAAATTTAACTCATGTCGCTAGCGTTATTGGTACGTGAGATATTTTGGGTCAACCAAAATGTTCACCCTTTTTTAAATTGTTATGGTAAAAACACAACCCACTAAATTTTTTTGAGAGTCCTTTCTGCATTATTATCTTCATAACAAAATTTATTTGAAGTCTATATCTCTATTGGTTCTTGAGCTATGGACAACGAAAAAAACTTCGCGAACGTACGGACGTATGAACGTACGTACACACATACAAGCACAGAAATCTCTATAAAAATCTTTTATGTTAGCTCTAGGGACCTTAAAACGTCGAGAAATGTCAAAATTTTCAATTTGACAAATCGGACCGATTAAAATAACTTGCTATAAGAAGTTAGTTTCTTAATTTTTAACATTTACTAGGTAGCTCTAGGGACCTTGAAACGTCGAGAAATGTCAAAATTTTCAATTTGACAAATCGGACCGATTAAAATAACTTGCTATAAGAAGTTAGTTTCTTAATTTTTAACATTTACTAGGTGACTCCAACATTTTTAACCTTTCTTTTCCTTTTTTGTAACTAGTAAATTGCAATTCACCTTTATTTAAAAACTCTCATTCGAACATGTATAAATAGTGACAGTTCGTGAAAATAAACAAAGTAAACAAGCTTAAACGACCCCTTTAAATTAAATTGAAGTATGTATTCCTTTATTTAAATTTTAATAAATTGTTAAGAGATAGTAAGAAGATAATATTAATATCATTTAAAATAAGGTAAATAATCTTTCAAGCTTAGTAAATTGCTAAAAATATGTTAAGCACTTTGCTAAATCGTTTAAAATAATTTTACTAACTTTCGGGCGATTTGAGTCAAAAATCAATTTCTTTTTGAATATTTTTAATTCTTTTAAAGAACTTTCAGTAGCAGTTTTCTAAAAATTTCAAAAAATATTACAAACATTTTTTTTTAAACAATGAGATTAGCGTTACCATTATATTCGAGTCGAAAAACTGTCAATTTTAATTTTGTAATAATTGTATGAAATGTCAATCATATTTGTGGTGAAGAACATATTTTTTCCGTTTTTTTTTTTTTATTTACATATAAAGAAAACGTTTTCTTGGAAAAATCCCATTTCACCAAAATAAAAAGTGCTTAGGATTAGTAAAGATATCAAATATCTTAAGAATAAAGAACAGGGAGATGAACACAATTTCGAAAAGCCAAAATCCCTAAAATCTAAAATCCTGAAAATCCAGAATCCCGAAATTCCAAAATCACGAAAAGACAAAATCCCAAAAACCCCAAACCTTGAAAGGTCGACATTTTGTTCGAATGATGGGTACCTTCTTACATAAATTTGCAAATAAGATTATAATAATAAATTTAATTAAAATTTAAGTTTTAAATTCAAACCGTTGTATCCTTAGAAATACAATATCTCCCCTTATAATGGGTATCCCAAAATTAGCTCCAGATTTGAAGTAAATATAAAACACTGTTTTTAGTCTTTTAATTGTAATTTTTGCTTGCGACATATAGGAACTATGTCAATTTTTTTTCAAACTCGATATTTTAATCAAACATTACATTACGATGGTATAGATAAGTCGAAAAAAGTGGGTCTCCCGATTCTGTTCGTCTGACTGTCCTTCTGTCCTGGCCCCTACAGCCCAAAGCATTTGGTCAAAAATTGAAAATTCGATTTTCTTAAAAACAAACCTTTAGTTTTTTTTAAATCTTCTCCTTATTTTTTTTTTCTTAAATTGGCTACTTTCACTAAAAAAATATGTTTGTATTGCCCCAGAAGGGTGCCCCATTGAACCGTTATTTGGCTTTTTAAGTTTTCTCAAAAAACTTATCAACAGATTTCAGTAATTTTCTTGCACAAGCTTTTATGCTGTTTTATTCATATTTGATAGTCAAAAATGTCATTGGTTTAATTTTTGATTTAAAAAAAACTATTAATTTTTTTTTCAAAATTCTATATCTTGAAAATGGGTCATCATTTTTTTACGAAATTGGAATGTAAAACGAAGCTCTAAGAAACTGCATACCAAAAATGTTTTTAAAAATGTATATAAAATTTTATACAAACAAAATCAATTTAAAGAAACCGCTATAACGATTTTTGAATTTTGAAAAATAAAGTTTGTTTTTGAGAAATTAAATTACATTTAAATTTTCGAAAACAAATTATTTTTGCAGGTACATTTTTAAATCTTAAAATACAGGCAATTATTTTAGACAGACTCTTTCCGACAATCAGAAATGGGTTCTTAAAACCTTGAAAGCGGCAGTTTCGGCTATTAACAAACCCATCAAGGAGAATAATTCAATTAATCTCTTGATGGTTGACGAAGTTATTACACTATTTTTGTAAACTGCGGCCGCTAATCTTTCATCGTTTTTGAACGCAACATTTTTAATCACACTAAACTGTCAGCTGTCGATTTGTTTAAGGGTGTTAAAATTTGAATGCATAAATGACGGCAAATAACAATCTTTCTTTATTTCTAGAAAACTAGAAGGTTTTCCGAAAATTTTGTTTTGTCATTTTTTCTATTTTGAAGAAATATATAGACAGTATTTGAATTTCATTTTTCTAACTCAAATGGAATTAGAAGCGACCTGAAATGGGCTAGTATTAAAGTTGGAATTTAATTCTCACAAATTATATTAAAGGGAGCGGGTCGAAATTCTGTATTTTAAAATACTGTATGGTCAAAATCCTGTATGATACTGTATGATACTGCATGGTCATAATACTGTATTGTTATTATTCTGTATTTCAAAATACTGTAATTTAAAATACTGTGTCTCAAAATGGTGTATCGTCAAAATACTGTATCTCATAATACTGTAAGTTTTGACAGATCAATTATTTGGTGTAATTGTTGATTATGATAGGAACAATTCATGTAAAAATGTGAAAGAGATACAAATAACTAAGAAGAAAAAAATGAGAAAGAAAAAATAAGAATAAGGTACCAATTATGTTGTTTTTGTTTTCATTATTTCAAAGACTTATAAATTATCGTATTTACATACGTTATTGTTCAAGTTAAGTATATTAAAACATTATGCTAATTAAACATTATAATGATGTTTTCTTAAAAAAAAGTATTCTGTTTTCAAAATGCTGTTAAAAAGGCTACAAAATAAAAATCGTTTTGATAATGTAAACAAGTGTGTCCTTTTCTAAATTGTCAAAACGATTTTTATTTTTTAGCTTTATTTACAGCATTTTGAAATACAGAATTTTGATATACAGAATTTTGAAATACAGAATTTTGAGATACAGTATACAGTATTTTGATCATACAGTATTTTGTATATACAGTATTTTGTATGTAAAGTATTTTGAAATACATCATTTTGAGATACGGTATTTTAAATACAATATTATAATCCATACAGTATTTCGACCCCAACCCTATATTAAAAAATATGAATATTGTGCTTAACTCGAGGAAAAATTATTTTTACCAAATGTTTAAATTAATGTAAATTTTACAATACAAATCGATTAATGTGCTTATTTTGGTCCAAATAATATACAAAATTCACTTCTACAGAAAAAGAAATCCAAAAAAATGATTTAGTATCTAATATTTTTTTTCGTGATTTCGGAACTTCAGGATCCTGGATTTTAGATTTTAGGGATTCTGTCCCAATTCCAAATAAAAGTAGTGAGGTCAAACTTATTTCATTGATTTTCAAACATTATTGTTAGCATTTAATAAAATGTGGAAAAATTAAATATACTGCTTGTTTTTGAATTATTGAAGTCTTAGCAAAAATGTTACTGAGTTGGTATAATGTCTGAAATATCTCTTTCTCGACAACAGAAAATAGCAAAAATTTAAGTTTTTGCTTTGTTACTTTTTCAAAATTCTTAAGTGACAAATTGGCTTATTAAATAAGTTATTCAGTGTGGGATGCATTCCAGACACTTTTTGAGGGCCTTTGATGTACTTTCTGTTATAGGATCAAATATTAATTGTTCTTCGTCTAATAGTAAAATATGAACTGGTTAAACATGTAAATTATTTTACATTTTAAAATTCATCAAAAATACTCAAACACAATCATTTTGAATGTCCTGTCCACAGATGTAGTACAAAACCTCTTCTTCCCAAGGCAGGTTCATTGGCTACTTCTAGGGTTGCGAATTTTTGAATACAAAATTCATTAAGTCATAAGTCTATAGATGAATTGTGAATTAAAAACAAAAACAATTCATAAATTAGTTAGTGACTAAGGAATTAAAAAATATAATTCACAACTTGCTAAGTGATTTATTACAATTACAAAAAAATTTAATTCAGAAAATAGTCGGTAGCTTACTTACTTAAGTTTGTTTTGACTACATAATTATTTAATTAGTAAAAAAAAACAGTTTTCAATCTTTTGAAAGTCAGAGAATTACCAGAATTTATCCATTAGTTTATGAATAAAAGTTTCTTAATTCATAATTCATGTGAATTAAAGTCTAATTGAAGGTAGAAAGTGACTTAAGCTTTGGCAACTCTGGCTGCATCTACATTTATTGGAGGTTCATAAAATCTTGCTTCAATAGTTTTAGTTAATCATTTGTTAAGTATGATTGGATTACACTAATTGCTATATTCTATACTAGCGGCCCGTCCCGGCTTCGCACGGGTAGACATAAATAGGTACAGATATTTAAGTTATAAACATTTGTTTGTCCTATCATTAATACTCTTCGCAGCGTAAGCGATGAAAGACATTTTATGGCTAATTTTTTTACACCTTCGGTTGGTTTTAATAGGAATTTCTAAAGATTTATATAGTAATCTAGTACTAAATATAGCCTATGTTACTCAGTGATAAGGTAGCTTTCTAATGAATAAAGAATTATTAAAATCGGTCCAGTACTTTTTGCGTTTATTCGTTAATTACAAAAATACAAATCTTTCCTCCTTTTAATATTAGTGTAGATAAAACATCTTTCTATAGCCTGGTCTTAAAAGATTCGGTGTATTTGCCTGTTGTATACTAAGAGCTTGTTAATATATGACAATGATATCTTCAAAAAAAACCGCATCCAATAAATATTCAAGCAGAATGTTCAAATTTTTTTTCTCCCTTTAAGCTATTCTCACCAGTTGTCGATAACAAATCTTATTGACAGTCTAGAATTGTGCGAGGCTAATCGTCTGCAAAAGTCTGTATAAACCTCTTAAGCCCTTAAATTTAAGTTAACATCATTTCAAAATGTATTCGAATAAAACAATTGATATGATAGATTATAAGTATCTACTCAACCGAAACCCTAAAGTAAAAATTGAATACTTAACATCAATTTCATGATTCTTTCACTTCTTATAAATATTATATTAAATCATTTCTTAACCTCTTTCAATTCACACGTTCTTGTTGAACTTCTATAGGTAGAGGCAAACAAAAATCACATTTTGCAATTGCTAACACGTCCGCTTTGCATTAAATCCCTTCCGCAAAATCATCATCATCATCATTAACATCAACATCAATATCAACATAACAACCTTCCACATCCCCATAGGTACCTAGTACCTAGCATCAACAGCAATCAAATTGGAGAACCAAAACTGCTGCTACTGCAACAATACTCACTCCAAACTCTTTCAATAGCAGCATGTTTTCCAAATATAACTTTATACTAGAGACGAGTGTCAGTATTCAGCAGCGATAACTCGCCCACTGACTCAACGATTTGATCCTATGCCCCATCCGATCCTTATTAAATTCAAACCTCGTATCAATGCGATTCATCAAAATCTAAAAGGTCCGTAATTTAATATTACGCCCTTCGGTCTAACAATAATTCTCCTGTTTTCTCACTCTCTTCCTTTTCCAATTTTGTTCCTGAAAATACGATATACCTACACTTTATACAGCGGATAAACTAAAGGCTCATGGCAAAGGCTAAGGCTAAGGCTAGAGGCTCTTAAAGGCGTTGGTATATAGGTATAGAAAAATAGAAGAAATGAACAGCAAAAGTAGAAAATTTCAACACACGATAAATTTTATTTCTTGGCAAATTCTTCCCGAGTGAGTGGAATTATCTTGGAATCAATAAACACACACAAGCCAAAGCCAAATCCGAGTCTGATTCCAAGTCCAAAGCAAGCCAAAGCTAAGCTAACTCCTCAAACAAGGTGCATTGCATGTTATATCCTTTCAATCGACCATACTCCATTGCTACTTCTTAAGAATACTCTTTGTATACCTACTCGACGACGACGACGACTACAACTAACGACAACGACGTATCCTAGTCCTTGGTTATTTAACTGATTTTCCTGATTTTAAAGTTTCTTTTTTCAACCGTGTTCTATTTCTATTTTCTATTTCTTGCTGACCAAATACCTTGTCAGACAGGGATTTTCTTCTTTTCGATTTTTGAAAATTTATTTTCCTTCATTCGTCATTGCGGATTTGTTTGTATATGAGTGTGTGTTTATGTGTGTGTGTCTAGGTATACGAGTACATGTTTATTTTAAAAGGACAAAACGTGATTTGAATGCATTTCTTAACTCAAGTCATTTCAAGTACATGAAGCTTAATATTTTTTTGTATGTCCTGCAGCAAAATCAATATAAAAAAGGACTTTTTTTGTTATTAAATAAAAAATGAACAAGTCCTTTTATTTTGCCTTCCTCGGTCTAACAGCCACTTGAAGAAAAATATAGGGATGTAGAAAATTTCTGTTGAGTATTCAATTTAAAAGCATTTCGTCAGCCAATTCAGTTAAAAAAAAAAATAAAACTGAAATGTCCTTAATTTTCTTCTTTTCTTCAACGTTCGTCCTTGTCAAGTCACCAAATAAGAATAAGAACCCAACAGGGCATATATTTTATGTAGTTACGGCTACGAGGTCCTTTTACATGTTC
The DNA here is from genome assembly GCA_951509635.1 of Eupeodes luniger. Taxonomy (NCBI): domain Eukaryota; kingdom Metazoa; phylum Arthropoda; class Insecta; order Diptera; family Syrphidae; genus Eupeodes; species Eupeodes luniger. The sequence continues at coordinate 102,894,971 of OX608073.1, read as the reverse complement.
CAAGAAAACAACACAGAAGAAACGTAGGTATAGACGATAATGATGATGATGATGATAAAGAAGACGAAAAGGGAGAAGAAGAAGTCGATGCTTGTTAGCCATTTAGTGGGTTTTTGTTATAACTCTACCAATAGAAGGATGCAATTTCTCTTTAATTCCCAGACGAAAAATATAAGAAACAGAATAACAAAAATAATCATAATAATAACACATTTTAAGTAAATTAATAATGAAGAAGAAAAAGAAAACTTCAAGCATAATGACATCGATGTCCTGCTTCGATTTACCTAAAACTCCTTTTCCTCTGTCTCTAATTTTCTCTCTGCTGTTCGTTTATCATATTCTTGTCTTTTATTTAAGTACCATGAAAAAGGGGACACACTTTTTTTGTTATTTCCATCTGTCTCAAGTCTGAGAGTTTCTTTGGAAAAAGAAAAGGACTCCTTCTCAGTTCTCATATAATTTTCTCTTGGAATTGACTTAATATAAGATCCTGACATCGAAGAAGATTATTGTGTTGATTTTTCCTTTTTTTTAAAGAAATAAAACAGTTCAAGTGTTCAAGAGTGAAATATTTCTGGTGTCATGATTATAATAATTATTATTGTTATTGTGAAATTTGAAGTTGAAGTATTAAGTTATTCATTTTGAAATATTTAAGAGGAGGATTCTTGGAAGATTAATTTTTTGAATTTGATTTAAATTGACTTTGAAATAATTTTGTAAGGGACTTTGGTATAAAAATAGAGTGTATGATACGAAAAAGTTGAACAAAATTCTTTTAAATAATAAACAGTACCAAATAATGAACATTAATGGAAAGAACTTATGAGTACTCAAAAGATAGCAAAAGATGAATTGCTGAAAAATAATTACAAGTTTTTGAATGGTTATAACGGAATTTAAATTGTTAGTTTCAAAATAAAGTGTTTTTCAGAATGCGACAATTTCAACTAATACGATAGTTAAATTTTGTTCGTTGGCCATTGTACCGCGACCAAGAATGACAGTTGGGCTAAATAAATAAACGTTGTGTTTTTTAAAGGTACAACACCCAGTAACTGTTGAGGCCAACATAATCCAAAGGCAGTTGGACTGTAAGTCATGTTATCAAGATAAATCAAGACTGCATTGAAAAAGATTCTTTAACAACTCTGACAACCGAAGAAACTATATTAACACATTTAACATCCAGATGTTAGAATATAGGGCGTTTTATAATAAATGGTCTCACTTTGAATAGCTTGTTACTTGCAGTGTATTTCGCCGGAACAATTCAAACTATTCAGACAAATAATGTTAAGAATTAAAGCCGAGTGTAGCCCAAAGTGTCGAAGAAAACTAGGGTTTGCCTCAACCAACAAACTTCTCCATCTAGCTCAGTCCCTAGCTAGATGTCTAAAGTTGGGTGAGGTCACTTTCCACTTTTGCGTGCCACCTGATCCGCGGTCTTTCTCTACTGCGCTGTCCTGTGGGCGTGAATTCGAAGACTTTCTCGTTCGGAGGATTGGTTTCCATCCGCTCTAAGTCACCCAGCCATTTCAGTCTCTGGACTTTTATCCTTCTGGATAAGTCTACGTCGCTATACAGCCCGTGCAGCTCGTCGTTCCCCTTCTCCTCCACTCATCTTCTATTCATACGGGACCAAAGATTACGCGAAGAACTTTTCTCTCGAAACGACCCAAGGTGCTTTCATCAGCTTTTGTCATGGTCCATGCTTCTGCACCGTATGGCAGGACGGGGATGATGAGGATCTTATATTGCGACACTTTGGTCCCTCGAGAGAGGGCTTTGCTACTCAGTTGATTTCTTAGCCCAAAGAAATAGCGGTTAGCAGGAGTTATTCTTCGTTTGATCTCAGCGCTGGTGTTGTTTTCTGTGTTTATAGCGGAGCCTAGGTAGACGAAGTCCTTGACTACCTAGGTCGATGTTCGCGTTTTGACCGATTCGTCGTTGTCGCAGGTCCTTTCTTAATGACTGCATGTGCTTTGTTTTTCCATAATTAACTGCTGAACCTATTTTTGCCACCTGTGCCTCAATACTCACAAAAGCCCCATTGACATCACGCTGAGTTCTTCCGATTATGTCAATGTCATCAGGATATGCCAGTAATTGGACAGACTTTTGAAAGATATTACCTTTAGAATTGATGTGGGAGCTCTGCACTATTCTTTCAAGGATAATGTTAAGGAAATCGCTTGACCGCCCATCAATTTGTCTAAAGCTTTTTTTGACATCGAAAAGTTCTGTTAAGTTGTTTCCAACCTTTATATAGCAGCGTGAATTCTCCATGGTAATTCTGCATAAACTCAGTTCGTCCCTGTAGATGCTGTCATATGCGGCCTTGAAATCGATGAAAAGATGGTGGGTATCGATTTGATGTGCTTGGGTTTTTCCAGGATCTGCGGTAATGTGAATATTTGGTCGACTGTGGTCTTTCCTGGTCTAAGACCACACTGATAAGGACCTATCAGGTTGTTGACGATGGGCTTTAGACGTTCACATATTACGGCAGAAAAGATTTTGTATTCGATGTTAATGAGACTGATGCCTCTATACATAGTTGGTGCAGTTTAGAGGGTCTTCTTTTTTCAGTATCGGGCAAACAATACTGAGGTTGCAGTCATCAGGCATGCTTTCGAACTTCATTTCTGCTTTTGATCCTTTTCACATTTTTGCCCTCTTTTTCCTTCTGAGAAGTCGGTGTTCCTCTCTTCTGTTCTTTACAGTGCCTGTTGTTTAGATGCATTTTCCTGCCACATTTTGAATATAGACTTCTGACTCAAGGCCTCATAAGTTTAGTTAACAAAGAACTTAAGCTAGTACATTACTAAAATCTTCTTAGGTTCACCGATTGGATCCTAAAACTGCTTCAAAATGACGAGTATCATTTGGGCATCACAAAATCAAGAATGATTGTAGAAAAGCACCTCCTTCCAAAACGTGTCCCTGTTTAGAACTGTTTTTTGGCTGGCATTGTTATTGGAGCCACTTATTCGAAAATGAGAATGTTGAAATTGTTACGGGAAATAGTTTAAGAAGTGATCACATTTGGCCACACAAGACTGTTTTCTTTAAAGCCACGTAAAAGTTAGTCCGTCTCAAGGCTACACGATTGGTTTAAGACCTAAAAGATGGAATAATTGAATTTGTCAAATTGGTAATGGAAAATTTCATGAAAAGGATATTATCTTACATTGTATATGGCCTGTGATTTCTCTTTGAAAATAGTCTTTATCAATGTCAAAATTAAACCTCGTATTGGAAAACTTATTATATGAAGCATATATTTTCCATAATAGACTTCCGAACTTTGGCAGGTAATAGCTGCTATATTTTTAAAATGCATCAAGATGATTGTTGAATTAGAAGTGAAAATATGAGAATTTAGTTAAAAAATCGGACTCTGTTGACTACATTTTGTAAAAGACACCTACACTGAGCAAATAGAAACACTGTTGCAGTCCTGCAGGTCCTAGGGGACACCAACCAAGTTTTTAAGTAAGTTAAAAGAAAAAAATAAGTTTTAGATCCTGAAGATTATTAACCTTTCTCTTTCCTCCATCTATAGGGTTTAGTTTCTCTAAACTTGTGCTTCAACAAATTCACTTTCAAAATATCTTTGATTCACTTGAATTGGTAACAACTTTATAAGAATTGTTACTTAATGTTTTTTTTTGGGAAAGGCAATTTATTAAAACAAATAGATACATACACACTCAAATAACCATCAGCCAATTAATTTAGCCCAAGACCGTATGACCTGCCGTACAAAATATATGAAATACTCTACCTACATTTAACTTGAGTAATGAACCCCTGCTGCATATAAAGTTTAAATTAACTATATAAATGGGCATACACAAATGCATATAGCCAGTTATAGTAAAGGACAACACAAAAAACACTCCTTCATCCAATTCAAGACGAAATAACATTTTCCAATGAACATCGTTTCTGCCTAAAATGCTAAACTTTCAAGACCTTTCCTCTTTTTCTATAAAAAGATTTTGAGAGGAGCAGGGAGACTCGAAGGAAGGAACGGGTAAGGAAAACAAATGCACAAGAATTAGTTTGCAAAACTCCTAAAATCTACAAAACATCTACAGAATAAGCCTCAAGCGAAAAATGGCTAAAATGCATGTTGTGGTCTTTTCCCTCCCTCATGATGATGAAACTTCGTTAAAAAAAAGAACATTTCAAAACATATATAGACATCATAGACAGGATATACAGAAATACAGGGATAGAGAAAGAATGACTATGAGATACTTTGTAGAAAATTATTTGTTTTGTTCCAAATGCGGATCTTCATTTTCGCTCGTAGTTCTAAGACAAAGTGCATTTTGTACTATATTTTTTGTTTTTAAACAAAACTGAAAACAAAAACAAACAAACACAATATTTTATTTTTAGCCAAGCTTTTACGAGGAACAAATCACATCGAAAAGGGATGAAGATGAACTTCAAGAAATTCTGCGGTTCAGACAGTAAACCCAGTACAACAGATAACTCAGAAGAACGAAGAGGCTGTGGGAAAATGAACAGAACATCCGTTTAATTGTCTTAAGACTTTAATCAAATCACACAAGATTTGATTTAAGTCGTTTCTTCTTTTTTGGCATGCTTCCCATAGAAGACTTCCAAAAAGTAATTCTCTTCCTACTCATTCTTCTCCACATCCCCTATAAAACCTACCACCGTTAGCACACCACACCATAGGCATCCCTTCAAACCAACTCTTGTATTACTCAAGCACATGCTCATTCTGTCCCTTTCTCATGCTCCTTACAACTCTGTCTCGCACAGGCAAGTCGATTGCAAGTCATTTAAATTGAACTTAAGAATGATTAACTGATGGTAGCTTTTCTATTTGTTTTCCACACTGCTGCCGATTGAAAAGTTTACAACCACACTACTTCTCTGCATCATCTTTATCTGTATATCTCTCTCTTTCAAACTCAAACCTATCCAACTTAACCCAAACTCAACCCAAACCCAACCCAACTATCACTCCTGCCCGTATTATATAGGAAAATGAAGAGAAAGCGAAAAAGTTTTGCGATTACTTTTAGAGGAATTTTCTGGTGGAAGCAGTCGAGCAATGCACTTTTCAAAAAGAGTCCCGCTACACAATATTTTTGTTTAACAAATACTTCAAATAACTTCATACTCGTATAAACTCGAAGTACTCGTATGATGCTGGCACATTATATCATTTGTATAAAAGACTTGGAGAGTGTTTTGTGCATTGAAAGTTGCAGGAAAATAACGAAGGAACCCGTATCCGTTTAGCCATTTTGTTTTTTGGTTGCTTAAAAATGTAAACACTAGGTACATACCTAGAAAAAGGAGTTGAGTAAGTACTCCACATTTTGCTTGTGGCTTGTACGGGTAGAGATACCTTTAGCTCAGAGCAAGTATAGAAGAGTCTGTTTATTTTTTTTTAAATATTCTTGAACTTTGTAGTTTGACCACGACTGACTTTTTGTTGCTTTTCTTGCTTGCTCATACCTCCTCAGAAAAACTTCCTTTTCATGTTGCTAAAATACTTTTTAAATTGTTTATTTAAGTTTTTGTTTTGTTTTCGTTGTTAAAAATTAAGAAGTAGGCGAATAAGGCTTTAAAAGTCTTGAGAGTACTTGTTTTTCCCCATCAAGTAGGTCATTTAAGGTTGAAACGATGGGAATTAGACAAGAAAAAAAATAAGAATAAGAACGACGATGGTGACGCACGAAAGGAAATCCCAAAAGGAATAAAAATGGCATCAGACTTGAAAGTTAAAATACAAATTTCTTTTGGCTTTTTTTATTTTTTAAAAATATTTGGCTGGCTGGTTCCGAAATTTTAAGTAAAGAAAGTTAAATTGGGAATAGAGTAGACACTAAACAGGTTTATTTTGTTGAAGAAAAAAAGCACAAAATTTATTCAATAGAAGTAGCGATTTGGAAAAATTCTTTAGTATTTAAGGGAAGATTTTTTTCAAAAAAGTAATGTCCACAGGTCCCAGAAGTCTGAAGGTTAAAAGGGCTTTAACGACATTTGAATGAATAAGCAATTACACAAGCGAATTAATATTAATTTAATATTATTGTTTCTATTTCTTTTAATTCAGTTTTGATCATTTCAATCTATTCAGGGTCTTTCATTAAGCAATTCCACATTTAAATTGAAACAAAATGATTTGATTTAGACGTCTTATAAATTTTTTAGCTTGAGAGTCGCATCGTTTTAATAACCACCACTCTTATTGGCGTTCTTCCGTATGGCATATCTTATGCTGGCTTTGAAGAATTCTGAATTCTAAGGCTTATTTGCATAGACTTTTTTCTTTATAAAAATCTATAAACAAGGTCTAACAGTGTCAAATCGCGTGATACTGTTGACCAATGCTCATTGCCTTCACGTAAGATGACCATTCTCTGTAACCGATCGTTCATAGCTAACAATTTGGCGTGAGCTGTTTGTGGAACAGTGTCCCAGTCTGTTCAGTATATCGTATATCGTAGACACGTAGAGTAATCTTCGTTGACCAAAGTCGTTCTAAAAAAAAATAAAGATCAATATCGCCGATATACGTCCAAATGTGCAGTTTTTGATGATTATGATCAAAAACACTTTAATAAAGATATAAATCCTTGGTTTCCATCTTGGTTTGCCTACAAGCTAAACCGGAAATCAGACTCATAAACTTATTTAAGTATGCGTGACATTTTTCTTCTAAATTATGACATTTCCCCTAAAAACTCAGGAATTAATTCTAAGTAGCTATGCGCAAAAAGAAGTCACATCTATTCGTCAACATTACAAATACAACTATGTAAACAAATGGGTTTTGAAGGGTGATACGTACCAAGGATTTATATCTTCATAAGAGAGTTTTTTATTATGATGATGAGAGTTGAGATAAGTTTTCAAATATGCCAGGGGCTACTTTCACATTCACCTAATATGGTTTTTGTATTTTGTTCGAGTGCAGATCCAAGTCATAAAATTGACTTTGTCTGCTCAATTTATGACAGATTTTCCTTTTCGTCATAGAAAAGTAAATTTTCAACAGCTGTCTATATCTGGTCCATATTCCTTCGGCGTAAAGAGAAGTGAAAGTTGTTTTCATACCAATAACAGTAAAATTCTCTCAAAGTTAAACCTATTGATCTTATACCTGTAAGTCTATCGCCATTCCTCCTGAAGACCTTAGAAAGATTGAATGATATCTATTGATACAATACTTCTGACTATGTCTCAGCATGCCTACTGTAAAGGCAAATCGGTGGAAACGGCGTAACACATCTTATTACGCACCATCGAATACGCTCTCCATCTTAGAGAGTACCCTATGGTTGCTTTCCTTGACGAAGGTGCTTTTAACAACATGGAAACATCTGCAATCACATCTGCGCTGACTCTTCTGCTAGAAGATTCGTCAGCAGAGGGACACCTCCAGGTAGTGCTCTATCCCCTCTCCTTTGGAACCTGGTGTTAAAGGAAACTCTGGAGCTTACAACCCCGAATTACGCATTGGTTATACACATCGGTAATCAGTCCGATTTGACTTTGCGGTGCGGCAGTATGGTGGATTGCTTTAGAAAAAGCCATAAACCGCGAAAAACTAAATAGAGTCCAACGTTCAGCATACCTATGTTTGCATAAGCGGGTCGCTTCGCACGACCCCATCTGCGCAATCGGGTCCCTATACTCTGCCTAGCACCTCTTGATGTACTTAGCAAACAAATAGCTGCAAGCTCTGCTATTCGCCTCAAAGCTTTAACGCAGTGGGTTAGTATAACATTGGCCCCTCCGTAGTTTATAATCATTTATATTAAATTCCAAGGCGCACAGACTAAACCCCACCCCACCCAACCTGCAATTTGACAAAAACTTCCAGATTTCTATGTCTTCCAAAACTTTGTGGGAGGAAAGGGCATTCCTGGAAGACGAGTCAATCTACTTTTATGTCAAATAAATAAATTAGGTGGCGCAACAGTCCGTTGAGAACTAGGGCCTAGTGACTTACGACTCTCAACCATTCCTGTGTGCGAGTAATGTTGTCAGGAATGGAGGGGACCTACAGTTTTAAGCCCAATCCGAACGGCTAATTTGAGAAAGCACTTTTCATGACAAGAATTACTCTTGGAGAATTTGTCAATTCTTCGCAAGAGGCAGTACCCACTTTTATATAGATGGGTGAAAAACTAATGAAGGGGTTCGTGGAGGTGTGTTCTCTGAACGACTAAAATTAAGTCTCTCATTCCGCCTTCCCAATAATTGTAGCTTGTTCCAGGCGAAACTTGTGGTGATAAAAAAAATCTTGTTCTGGCGTAAAGAAAACGTGATATCAACATCTGATTTCCGTATTTTTTAAGATAGTCAAGCAGTTATCAAATTTGTGGACTCTGTCTCTGCAAACTCTATAATAGTCCATAACTGTCGATCATCTCTAATATAGATGGCAAAACAGTTTAATATTCACCTTTGTTAAGTGCCGAACCATAGAGACATTTCAGGAAATTTTAAGACAGATGAATTCGTCAGAAATGATACAGTACAACCCATTCTACCACGTTTGTCTAATGCTGGCATAGCAATCGCTACATGTAAACTATTGCTAATGCAGGACGCTATGAAGAAGGCGGAATAATATCACCACGTGTCAGGTCATAAAAAACATCTGGCCTACACTAGATTAAAAGCGATCAAGGTGCTTGCTATCTCTAAGCAGATCGCATATAAGCTCGATAATCGGTGTCTTAACCGGGCACAGGAAAGCACGCCAGGCGGCTAGGCGTATTCTCAAATTACTTTTGCAGAAGCTGTATGGATGAGGAATAGGAGGAAGAAGTACTTCACTTCCTCTGTACATGCCCTGCTCTAGCCCAAAACGCAAGACCTACCTAGGAGAATTCTTCTATACCGATCTAAATGATAACTTAATCAATCTTTTACGTTTCCTAAAGGACTCAAATTGGTTTCATTGAGCTCAGAAGAAAGTCTCGAGAATTATGTGATTATGGAGGCCGCCGAAAAATCTTGAGAGTGTCCGAAACATGTTGGAGCCATTGGCTTAGGCTTTCACGTTGCTTCAATAAAAAAAATCTAAGAGCGATAAATATAACAAGATGTTGGTCGTCAACGGTGAAAACATTTCATCCAAAATTGAAATTTTTTTCCTTGCTTAATGCACCCGGTGTCCTTGAGCTTCAATAATTTTAATAAGTTGTTGAAGGAAAAATAAAATTTGGAGTGTTCCACTTAGCGTAATTTTTAGTTGTAAAATGTCAAAAGATGACAAACTGTCAAATAGAGGGCTATTTAAAATGAAACCTCTGATTCGTAAAATTTAATCTGCCTCAAAGACTACAAAATTGATCTTTGACTAAAGCTATCTGAACAGACGAACATGCAGAACTGAAAAATTTTTTTTGTATTAATTTAACTAAATGAAATAAAGTGTCAAAAAAAACTTATTTTAAAAGATTATTCAATCTTGACCCAAGAGTTAAATTTTTTTAAGTGAGAAATACCTTAATCATAGATGAATTTATAGTCGTTAACCCTTGAATAGACTTTGTTGATGGGATAAAACAATCCCATTTCTTCTAAAAGAAAACAGATTTATCAGGACACTAATGTGAAATTTGATACAAGAATCTGACACATTAATCTCTCCATAACCAATTTTCGAAATTAAAAACAAAAAAATAGAAAAGCAACACCAAATGTACCCTAACCCACCACAAAAGACCCAATGAGCAAACTTTCGAAATAAATCCAAAAACCCAAGAAAAAACATTCAATTAACAATCAAAAATCAATTTTCCATCTCCACCATTATACCCTCTCGCCATAAAACTCTATTCCAAATGTTTACTTTTGAGTTTATAGGGCTTCGTTAAGGTATAGTGTAAATCTTCTCTTCTAAATCTTTTACCAATTTCAAAGTTCTGTCAATCAAAACTCACTTATTCTGTCACTTTCGCTTAGTAATTATTTTCCCAACAAAACAAAAAGGATTGAATTATTATTGTTTTTGTGTGTAAAAGTGTAAAGTCTAACAAAAAGTCCTTAAATTTTAAAACATTGTGTATATACCTATGTAAAACCCTTAAAATACACAATTCATTCATCCACTTCCATTTCCACTCCTTGAATCTAGAATCTCGAACCTCTCCTACTCCCTGTCCCCCTCCCCCACCCCCTAACACATCCATATAAACCGACACAATAATTTCAACATTCTTTTGTTAAGCAATTTCCTTCCTCCTCGGGACTATTTTCATTTCCTTAACTGAAATGATGATCTTAATTATGTGCTTTCAACCCTTTTGGGTTAAGATATGCTTCCTGCGGAAAGGACGAAATTGTTCAACCTTTTTTCATGAGAAAAAAACAGAGTCCTCTTTTTCATTTTCATTTTTGTGGCCGCCGCATGTTCTCTTCGCTATATTTTGTACGTATTTTTGTATATATTGTTCTTTTTCTCAAAGTGAATATATACAAACATATGTATAAGTATATGTATGTATATTTTATAAACCTAACATGTTCTTTTTAAGGTCATTACCATTGTGACAATATAATTTTCATTGTGCATACATTTGTGCTTAACTGGTTTTACCCAGGAAGAGAGGATAAAAAGCGACACACACACACACACACCTCCCTCACCCTCATCCTCTCGAGTTCTTAGCACTTTTCAAAAAGATACTCGTCTCAAACGTACGTCGCGTCGCTCGTCGGTACGTATCCATTTCTCAGATTCAGTGCTGAATGCTGATGCTGCAGTAGCAATGGCTGTGGCAGCAGCTGCTGCTGCTATATGTTGCTTCTGGCTTATTTTATAAAAACGGATAAAGTATTTTATGGTTAAGCGAAGAAGAGATAAGAAAAGAGTTGGGCACGAAATTAGTGTTGAGAGGCGGTGGGAAATGTATTTCACGGATTGATAAATAAGGACAATTTTTTGTAGTGTCCTTAATCATTTTATTTATTTAATATGTTAAATGCTTTTATTACAAATGACTTAAATACTAGCAATAGAAGTTATCAAAGTTAAACTCATTATATGAGTAATTAGTAAATAATCACAATATAAAAAAAGAGATTGGATGCGACCCACACTGATAACTACCCATCCTCTCTTTCAATTTGTCTTGCTTAAAAGAATTGTAGTTTTTTTTTCGTGTTTTGTTAAAAAAGTTGTCAGTTGAATTATTATACAAAATTTAAAAATTAACTTTTTCTATTGTTCACGAGATATCGAGAACCGAACATCAATTTTTACCAATTTTACGTAAAATTTTGTGTAGATTTTAATTTTGTATGAAAAAAAATAATCTCAAGTTTTTGAAAAGATATTTGAGTCGAAAATCAATTTTTACCAACGTTAAGCAACGTTTTTTTTTAAGTTTTTATTTTTATAAAAAAAACTGTCAATTCGATTTTTTTCAAAATTTTACCAGATGTCAAAAACGTTATTTTTCGTTGCACAAAATTATTTTGGAGATAAAATCATTTTTTGTTCGTAAAATATTCGAGGTGACCAAAAACCGTTAATTGGATTTTTTTCCAAAATTATAGTAGTTTGGTATCACGTTGCAACATAAAATTTAAAATAATTCAAGTCTCTAGTGTTTATGGTTCGTGAGATATTTTGGGTTAACCAAAATTTTCACCTTTTTTTAAATTGCTATGGTATCTGCATCTTTCTGCATTATTATCTGTATAAAAAAACATAGAATTCCCGCTCAAATTTTTCGATAAGTGTTACATTACTTACTTAAGGTGGCGCTACAGTCCTGTGTGAACTAGGGCCTCACCCAACAAACTTCTCCACCTAGCTCGGTCCTTAGCTAGATGTCTCCAGTTTCGCGATCCAAGTTGGGTGAGGTCACTTTCCACTTGTGCGCGCCACCTGATTCGCGGCTCATTTTTTGACATCGAAAGGTTTCAAACCTTTATGGTCAGCGGTCTCCATGGTCATTCTGCACAAACCTGGTATGGCTCTCTATAGTTCGTCCCTGTAGATGCTGTCATATGTGGCCTTGGAATCGATTAAGAGATAAGGGGTGTCGATTTGATGTTCTTGGGTTTTTTCTAGGATCTGCCGTAATGTGAATATTTGATGGACTGCGGACTTTCCTGGTCTAAAACTACACTGATAAGGACCTATCAGATTATTGACGATGGGCTTTAGACGACAGTCTGCAGAAGTGGTCCTTCCATAATACACTGTGTGTGTTACATTGACTCTTTTAATAATGTAGTCATAATGATCAGTAAATGTTAGCTTCGGATCTAAATTAATTCCGAGGTCAGAAAAATTTGATAACTTACACAATTGTGTTTACGTGTGAGGCTCATTGATTTACAGTTGTCAATATTTAATATAAGACTATTCGTGCAACACAATCATAAAATCTTTTTTTTAGTCTTGTTGCAAGAGCACACAGTCAGATAGGTAAAGATTTTAAGTTTTTTATTGTAAAAAAAAAGAAATTACGTTTATAATTAACATAAAGAGCAATGGGCCTAGGTGACTTCCTTGAGGTACACCAAAATTTACTCTAAAGTTCTCAGAACAATTATTATTTTTGAAAGTGACACAGTACTATACCTATCTACAAACTACAAGGTATGAAGATGTATCTATGAAATAATGTTTCCATTCAGTCCAATGTTGACTTAGTTTGTAGAATGCCTTACTGAAATCAGTAAATATGCAATCAATTTGTTGCTTTTCTTAAAAGCATAAAACAGATGAAAAATTGAAAGAAAGAGTGTCACATGCTAGGGATTCAAAAAGTTTTGGAATAACACGTCAGTTTGGCTATTGGACGGTAATTATTTTTGCCAAATTCTAAGGGCCCTTTTTACAGATCGGTTTGAGGTAAGCATATTTCCATAGGGTAGTATATTTTGAGCATTTTAAGGACTCATTGAACATAAGATATATTGGGTAAAACAGATAAGATAAACCAAAGACTTCTAGTTTAAATATTTGATTTATGATTGAGTCTTCAGAGATTGCAAAATTAATTAATTACTCTTCCGTTAAAAAATAATTGTCTGTTGCATCTGATGACAAAGTATCGGTGAAGGCAATTTTAAAATACTCGGCAAACATTTTAGACCTAACCTATCCATCTATCTATCTATCTATATATCTTTAAGACCTAACCTCTGGAATATGACTGTTTGCATTTTGCACTTATTCAATAAAAAACCGTCCTGTTTTCTTTTACTATACTATCTACATATTTCCAGAGATTTTTCTAGATTTGATTTAAGTTCACTTCAAGTTTTTGCAATAAATTCCGAATAGATAAAATTAGTGTAGTTGGCAAACTCATTTTTAAGTTCCATCATTCATAGATTTAATAAACTTTATCCAGGCTTTGTTTACCTTGTTTTTGAAAGTTTTAACATGCATAACAAACAAACCATGGTAGACTAAATGGTTTTGCTCTTATTTTCCGTAAAAAAATAGCTTCGATAAAACAATCAAATAAAAACATTTTAAAACTTAGAGTATTCCAATTTATATTATGTTAAAAGGTTGGTATTAGCAATAGAGGAGTTTAACCATATTTCAGTTAAGACAATAATCTTGTGTGATATGTTATTTGCATTTTTGTAAACCTTATTTATATTATATATTTCAATCACATTTTTACAACCTATCAGTATATTGTATCAGTACTTGTTGAAGTTGCTACAGTTGGAAGATTGGTTTGTCAGTTATTGGTGAAAATTGTTTTGTTTGCTCCATTAATGTTCGCTTTACAAACTCGTGCATAATAATTCAAAAAAAGCCAAAAGGTCACATTATTTAACACAAAAAAAAAGATATCTGAACATTTTTAAATCTGTTTGCAGTAAAGTTGTGGCAATCCTATTGAAAAACAATTTGACAGCTGACAGGTTAGAAATAATCGTATTACGAAAAAATAACTTGTTTATTTATTGTTACAGAATTTCAAATACATTGATTGACATTAAAGGGCATAATCTTTTACTATTTTTATGATTTTTAATGTAGGTACTTAATATATACAAAAACTAATATATTAGATTTAGTAACACGAACTCAATGTTAATACTGAATAAGTTATTAAGACGATTATGAAAATAATATAAAATCTTAACGAAACCAACTAAAAATTCCCTATTAGAAAGTCGAATTTGTACAAAATGTCAAGAAAACCCGTTCTTCGCTTATATTTACAACCACAAATCTATTAATACTTAGTATGTAAGTACACGTTTGCTCTTTTACAAAAAAAAATTCAAGTAATACAAATTAAAAAGGGAAATTTCAACTTACTTAATGGGAAATTTTCTAAAAAGTACACCTCTTAACACTGAATGTAACAGGCAAGGACGCAAACAAATACGAACAAAAAAAAACCTTCCATTAAATTAAGGATAACAATGAAATGAATATTACCGTCGGGAATATAATGCGGGTGGGATTTTGATTGTCATAAAGTTGTGAACGTGACATTTATGAGGCACTGTGTTAAATGGTTACCGCAATTAGAATGTACATTTAATGAGGGAATAGGTTAGGCAGGTTTATATTTATATTATTTTCTCTTTTAAAAGCTGAGTGTTTTGGTTTAATTGTTTTATTTTTTCTTTGCACAATTTTTTATTTTTAAGAATGGAATTTATTTATAAGAAAAATATTGTAATGTCTTAATTTTCCCAGGGTAAATTTAAAAAAATTAAAGATTTCCACAACAAAACTCTTTGGGAATATTTTTGTTTTTAAAAAAAAGGTCATCAAATAATTTTACTTGTTTAAAGGTTTTTTTAAAATTATTTAAGTCATTTAGTGAAACATTTTGCAATAATTGCGCCCCTACAAAAATGATACTGAATTATTAATAGAAAGAAAATTCTTCACTTTTTACTTTGACTAACAAAAAATTGTTTGCTATTTTTATAACGAATTTGCAAAGCAACAATTTGTCAACCCTTCTTCTATGAAATAATCTTTTGTATCTATCTTTTTTGTTTGTTTGTTGAATAAAAAAAGAGACTGAACTTAGGGGTGTTGTTCAGTGTCCATTTCACAATGAAACCCTTTTTTTTCGTTTAATATTTTAACTGAAAGAATAACAAAACCTCTATACTATGAAATGTATACACAAACCAAGCTGACGTTCCTACAAATGCCAGTTTTTAGTTCATAAAAAAAACACCAACTCCCACAATCAACAGTGGAAAAGAAATATACTACAAAAACCGGCCATCTGCGAGGGGTTCCTGGTTTTAATTATAATTTAATATTTGTTCAAAAAAAGCTAAAAAAAAAGTAACAACAAACAGCTGCAAAAACTTCCTTCAATAGAAGACTGTTTTTTTTTTTGTATCCAAACAACGCAAAATGGTAAATTAATTCTGATTTTAACTAAAAATATTTTGTAAAATAAAAATGGACGGGGACATTTTCTAGTATGTTATTTTTTGTAGTTGGCATTTTGATATTAAATTCCAATTAATTATATGACAAAAATTCAATAAAACGAACAAAATTAATAGGGATGATAGAGGGATACACTGGGCGTATACGCAATTTTTCATTTCAAAGATTTTTTTTTTAAATTGTTTATTAAACGCGTGGAATAGGCAAAAGACTGTTGATAATTTTAATATAATTTATTTAAAGATACAAAAATTATTGCATGTGTATAGTAAATCAATTTACTAAAGCGTGGGATATTTGCGCAAGAATATTTAATCTCATACATAATTATGAAAATATATTAAAAATCCTAAATTTCAAATTAAAAAGAAAAGTATTTATTTATATTCAAAGTGTTTCTGTTATTTCCAAAACAAAATCAATTTTTTAAAGACAAAAATTACAAATTATTTTGAAAATAAAATTAAAATTTAATCATTTATATAGTTTCCGGAATCAATTAAATTTATTAAGTGTTCATGTTTTATTTTCAGAAAATTGTAAATTGTAAATTATATATTTTAACTATCCCTCCTTTGCGTCATGAAGTTCAAATGTACGCCAGAGTATGTTTGAACACTCATAACTTTTTTGTTTTTAGTTTTATTTCTGTGTGATTAATAATAATCAGTGAACAAAATTCAATTTTTTTACAAAAATGGTTGCGAAATTTTTCTGGAAATAATTCATTATACTGGCATGGGGTCCAATTGTAGTAGGCGGTTATGGTTTATGTGTCTTTAACGAATTGGGAGAACTGTATGGATCATAATACTGTATTTAAAATACTGTATCTAAAAATACTGTATTTCAAAATACTGTAAGATCAAAATACTGTATCTTGAAATTCTGTATTTCAAAATTCTGTTTCATTAGCCTTTCAATTAAATAATATTAAATATATAATATATTAAATTATATCTCTCTAATATTTTTACAGGAATTGTTTCTATCATAATCAAAAATTGCATAAACAATTGCACAAAACTAATTGATCTGTCAAAACCTCCAGTATTATACAGTATTTTGACAATACAGCACTTTGGGATACAAATGTTTTAAATGTACAGTATTTTGAAATACAGTATAATACAGAATTTTAAACATACAGTATTTAAAAATATAGCATTTCGACCCGCTCCCGTCTTTGACTTTTGAACAAAGGTGACACCGACTCCACCTTTAGTTTTGTTGTAGTCCAGTATCATCACAGGCTTATTTTGAGAACCCAAAGTAACTTTCTCACAGTTATGTTGTTTCGATAAGAAAACAACGCCATACATTCAGAATACCAAAGAAATATGAGTGAACTGGCCGATACTGCTTCCTGTTTTGACTTTTACGGGATCAAGAAGTTCCTTACTACAGAGGGTTTTAGTATGTATTTTTGTTTGAATTTTTCCCAAGATGGTGCAATTTTTTATCGAGCAACTTTAATGCCAAGTCCACGAATGTGAAAAAGTAATCGATTGTAAGGTTGCTCCAGGTGTTTTAAATATAATGGCATCAACAACATCACTACATCATATCCACAACAAAGTCATGTTCTTACTAACCACTAGCTAGTAAGAAAGTTTAAAATTTTTAGAACTCAAGTTATAACTCACTTTTTGCACTTTTTCTTTATTTAAGTATTTCCAATATATTTGTTCAAATACCGCCAAAACACGATCTTACATTTACAGCTAAATTGTCATTTGTAATTGAGTGACAAATTAGAAACATTGGACCTTTTTATACACATAGTAAATGAAATGTACCTACTTAGTGAAAGGATTGAGCTTTGTTTACAAGTTACTAAATAGGACAAACTGGAAATCCCTATCGAAGAACGATCTGCGAGAAATTTTAAGCGTATAGCATTACTTGCCCGTTTTGAAGTCAAACAAATCTGGGAATACAATTTTGAATGATTTGAATAATTAATTGTCTATTTACATTCTGGGGTACAAATTGACCTCATGCCACTATTTTACCGATTATAGCCGTCATGTAAAGGAGGGATATTTTTGAAAAACACGCGTATACGTACTTTATTCTTATTCATTTTATGTCTTATGCAGCATAGCACATACAAAAAAAGACACTGGGATGCGATCCACACTGATAACTTCCCATCCCGTCTGTCGATTTGTCTTGCTTTTGTAGGTTTGTAGGTTTTCGCGTTTTGTTCAAAATGTTGTCAGTTGAATTATTCTTAAAAAATTTAAAATTACCAACAATATTTTTCATATAATGAAATAGTTTGATTTTAAAATCTATTTTTGTTAACGATATTTTTAGTCGAAAACCAATACCAATTTTAGTAGCATTTCTTAAAAGTTTTTAATTCTTGTATAAACCAATACAAATTACATGACTGAAATTAATTTGAAATCATTATCTTCTATTGTTCACGAGATATCGAGAACCGAACATCAATTTTTACCAAATTTGTGTCCTATTTTTTGCAGATTTTATTTTTTAATGAAAAAACGAACTGTTGGATTCTTCTAAAAAAAATTATTGAATGTTGAAAACAATATTTTCTGTGAGATAAAATAAGTTTAAAGCCAATATTTTTAGTTTTTGAAAAGACATTTGAGTGGAATGTAAATTTTTAACAAGTTTCAGTACTGTTTTCTTTCAATTTTTTTGAGAGTCGGTAAAAAACCTATCAATAGATTTTCTTTTTTTAACATTATCGCATATTTAAACCATTATTGTCAATTAAACTTTATTTGCATTGAGCGCACAAAATTATTCGTTCAGAGACATTTAAACTTAACAACAGTTCTTTAAATTTTGTTTAAATTTTTGTCTTTTATTGTTAAAAATGTCGATTGGTTTGTTTTTAAAAAATTAACCAGTTTTTGGTAGTGCTAATTTTTTTAATTTTTGTTCTTAAATTTTTAGCCGAAAAATATTTTTTTTTCAGTTTTTATGTTTGATAAAAAAAGGCTGCTTCTTAATTTATCCATACAATTTATTTAAACAAGTTGAGTCAATAGCATCATTTTGTCGTAATATATTTGCGGTCATTTAAATGATTTATTTTTGAATTTCCCACGGAAAGTTATGGTAATCGTTCCGAAATGAAACACCTCGATGTTTCAAGGACCCTAGAACCTAAATTAATGATTTTTGAGAAATGTCTGTGTCTGCATGTGCACGTTCTTTCGTACGTCTGTATCTCGAGAACAGGAGCGATATCGACTTTCAATACATATTGTTTTATAGATAATAACATCGAAAGAGGCAGAAAGGAATTTAAAAAATTGAGCAGTTAGTTTTTTTACTATAGCAATTAAAAAAAAAAGTTGTCATCAAATTTATTTAATTCTATGCAAAATTTTGTTGTTAACTTAAGATAATGTTTTAGAAAAATCCAATCAGTATATTTTAAATAAGAAATAAAAGTTTTAAAAAAATGCTGTTAAATATTAAAAATGATTTTCGACTTTAAATGTCGGGAACAAAAACAGATAACTTTCCAAAAATACTACTAAAATTCCATTAAAAATGATTTTCAACTCGAATATCTAGAAAACCATTGAGACTATTAACTTCAACATTATTTTACTGTGCTAAATATATTGCTTTTGATATTTAAATAAAAGCATAAATTAGGTGGCGTAACAGTCCGTAGAGAACAAAGGTCTAGTGACTTACAAGTCTTAACCATTTCTGTGTACGAGTAATGTTCGATTGACAATTTTTTTTTTTCAAAAACCGAAAGACTTCAAAAAATAAATAAGAACTGGTTAAATTGATTTTCTACTCAAATATCTTGAAAACAAAAAAAGACAATTGAATTTTAACTTTGTTCATATTATACAAAGTTTTGTTAATAATATCTTATAAAGTTATTACCAATTGAAAGAAAATTAGAAAAACCTGAAACGAAAATACTAAAAAGTAAATTTTGAGTTAAATATCTTGAGAATAAAAGAAGATACTGACTTCCAAGTTGTTTCGTGCCACAGAAATATTTTTGTTAAAGTTTTATAATATTTTAAGTTAGTGCCTATTTAATATATATTTATTCAACTCTTAAAATACATCTCCACATATCTACTCTTTTGGTTTCTCTTAATAATAGAATTGGCTGCTTACAAAAAATACCATTTGAAAATTTTCAGCAGGTACAAATTTGTTTGAGAAGTTAAATTGCAGAAATTAAACTCATTGTGCAGGTATATTTTTAAATGTTAAAATATAGGCTCTATTCTTTAACATACAAGTTTATTCGACATAGTCGTGCATTTAACTTAAGTATTTAACTAAAGTTATGGTGACCTCGACAAGCTCTTTCGTTAAAAACGTAAGACTATTAAAAAAAAAACATTCCATAACTTAACAGCTATTCTGC
This sequence comes from Eupeodes luniger, assembly GCA_951509635.1. Lineage (NCBI taxonomy): Eukaryota > Metazoa > Arthropoda > Insecta > Diptera > Syrphidae > Eupeodes > Eupeodes luniger. The sequence goes on along the minus strand of OX608073.1, from coordinate 102,875,148 downwards.
CTTTTACAGAGTTCCTCTGTGTGTAGGAACGTAGTAAATTTTTCAACTCAATAATGGTTAATTGGCTTATTTTATCTTTATGGCAAAACCAAACAATAAAAATTAAAAGAAGAAATTATTCCATCCAGGTTTATTTTTTAAAACCGTGTGCAACAATTTTACCCTCAGTTATATATCTAATATTTTCATCAACTTGGATTTTTATTCTTTTATGCTTATTTTCATAAATTTATTCTCAAGTGTGTGCAAAATGTTGGTATGTATATTCAACTCAAAGAAATACAAAAAATAAACTTAATGTTTATGAGTTAAAAACACAGAAAAATTAAAACAACAAGAAAAAGAAATTAACCTACAAATCCCAAGTCTTCCTGTGGCAATAAAGCATTTTGCTGCTGAAAAGTCTCTGAGTTGGCTAAAACAATACTTCAGGTGGTGAAAACCAACACCACACCGCACATTCAACAGCCAGAAAACATATGAACAAAAACCACAACAGACGAAGAGGCAGTGGCAGCAGTAGCGGCAACACTCTGGGCTTAAATGCAAGTATAAAAGTGTAGAACTTAAACGTACTCGTTCTCGTATCTCCAGAGGAACTTGCAAACACGAATGAAATCCAAACCCAAACCCAAACCCAAGCTCACTTAACTGTCGAATTATGAAAACAACATAACTCTCTCTCTGGCATCCATTTCTCTGTCTATAACTGTATCGTCATCATAGTCAACGTCCTCATAATCATCATCGTCATCGTTTTCGTTGTCGTTTTCGACTTGCACTTATATTTGCTTAATCCTACACTTGGGGGAGTCACTTTTTGCCAGTGGGGGATTTTAATTCTTTTTCATAGCCTGCGTGAAAAAAACATAAACATAAATGAGCAAAATTGTAAAGAATATTATAAACCTGGGTAAGGTACATTTTTACACCCACATATTTTATTTTAAGCATACAAGGATATATGAGTTTGAGTTATGTTTTGTTTGTTGAATGGTTTGATGGTGAAAATTATGGGGAGGAGGGACTTCCGCCCCATTCAGGCATGAATTCTGTTTCTGAAGAACTCATGCAATATGTGTTTTGTTTTGTGTCTTTTGGGGTGAACTTTTCAATCCAGTTTTCGGTTGAGTATTCCTACTGTCGAAGTAGTGCTCATATTTTGTGTCTTGTTCGACAAAAGGTTTTTGAACAAGAATAATAAAATTATTGTTAGTTTCTCGAGAACATGTTGCTTTGCAATCCCAAGCGGAAGTAGGAAGAAAATGTTCATTTTTGGATAACACACAATTTTTGGTAGGATTTTTGTCCCCCTTCATGAATAGATGTGGTTTGAATAAAAGAAATGTATATGAACAAAGAGGTGAACTGATCCATTTGAGATTTATTTTAAAATGTTTTCAACTTCAATGAGCAGAATTTCAGGTTAACTCTTTTCAACCTTTTTTTTCGAATTTTTTTTTTTTAATTTAAAAACTCAGGTCAAAAAATACAAATTTATTTGTTCTCAATTTTTCCTTTTTAAAAATCCCCTTTTTTTATTGAAACAATCAAAAAAGTGTAAAATGTATGTCCCAAGAATTTCCATCGGAATATTTCATATTTTTACCGGAAGAAAAAAGAAAATGGGAAATCTAAATAATCAAGACAATGTTTCCGGAGGGAAAAAAACTGTGATAACATAGTTTTAAGATTTTATTTTAACTTTTGGGAGATATTTTTCGGACTTGTGGGATACTTTTTGTCATTCGCAAGAAAAATAGTGGAAGTGCATAATCATGAGAAGGAAAGATTTTGAAAATATTGAGGCTAACATGCGACCAACACTGAAAACTTCCCATTGTTAACAGCTAAACATTTTCAAATGGTATTTTTTGTATTAAATCAATTTATTATTAAGAGAAATATGTAATCAAAAATTTCAGTTTAAGCTGTTTTCTGAAGAAGAGTATCGAGGAATTAAATCAACAATCAAGGAAAACAGTCTTTAAATACATATTACAAAACAATAACAACAATATTTCTATGGCATGAAATAACTTGGAAGTCAGAATCTTCTTTTATTCTCAAGATATTAAACTCAACATTCAATTTTTAGTATTTTCATTTTCAATGTTTTTCAATTGGTAATAATTTTAAAAAACTTTGTAGAAGAAAGTTTGATTTCAATAGTCTTTTTTCGTTGTCAGGATACTTAAGTTTCAAATCAATTTTTACAAGTTCTTAGTTTTTCGTTTTTTTGTAAAAAAGAAAATGTTCACCTAATTTTTTCCAAAAACTATATAAATATCAACAACAATATTTTGAGCAGAATCAAATAATCTTAAATTTAATACTTATTAATCAAATTTTCGTAGTAATTTTGTAGGTTTTTATTTTTGTTAAGAAAACTGTTAGTATTATTTTTTTTTTTAATTTATCAAATGTTTGCAACAATATCTTCTTTAAGATTAAACTATTTTGAAGCCAAGATCTTTATTTTTTTTCTTAGATATTCGAGTGAAAAATTAATGTTTAATAGTAATTTTGTAGGTTTTTATTTAGAAAAAATTGTAAATTCGGTTTTTCCCAAAATGTAACCAGAAATTCAAAAACGTAATTCTTAGTTATATACAACTTTTCGGAATTTCGGAAATATTATAATTTCTTGTTCGAAAAATATTCGAGGTGACAAAATTTTTTCTTCAGGTTTTTTAAATCAAATTTAGTTCAAGTAGCTAGGGTTATAAGTTCGTATGATATTTAAGGTCAACCAAAATGTTTACTTTTTTAAATTTCTCTAGTAATAAAAACACGCTTTAAATTTTTTTTGAAAGTTCTTTCTACATTTTTCAATGTCATTATCTGTAGAATAAAAATTATTTGAAGTCGGTTCTTGAGATATAGACGAAAAGAATCGTATCTCGAACGAACGGACGGACGTTTGTACACACGCACACATAGACTAGACATCTTTCTAAAAATATTTGATTTATATTCTATGGACCTTGAAAAGTCCAGAAATGTCAAAATAATCAATTCGACAAATCAGATCGATTGCAATAACTTCCTTTAAGAAGTTAAAAAAAATGCTTATCGCAAATCTTCTAAAAAACCTTAATATTCAAATTTGAACTCAATAGTCAAGGCCGAGATAGACAGACAGAAGGACGGAATTTCAGGACCCACTTTTTTGGCTTCTCTTCCATATTAATGTCGTGTTTCATTAAAATCTTAGATTCGACATAATGTATATTACGAGTGCAAAATATGTCATATTGTTAACTTGTTTTCGAAGTAAAAAATCGCTTAGGTAAAAATGGGAGCAAAATACAAAATATACCAGCTGAAGTTTAAAAAAACAAGATATTTTCATCAATTTTTATAATGTAAAATTTGTGTTTTTAGCATTTGAAAAATGTTGTTTTCTTAACAATTAACATGTCTTTTGATTCTGTAAAAAAAAGATTTGTGTTATTTCAAAAAATAGTAAGAATTGTCTTTTAAAAAAAACGAATTAATATTTATGAATAACAAAATGTTTGATAAATTTTTTTAAGATTTTTGAATTGTGGTATTTTTTTCTTTACTGGTAACAGGCTTAGATCCCGCGGTATTTGACGTTTTAATTATACGGGATGTAGGATATTGAAAAAAAAATGTCATTACAAATAATATAAATCCCAACTACAAGTATTTCCAAAATTGTAGATAAGTACTTGCGCCTTTTTAAAAAAATGTCAATTTACCTACGATTTCGAAATTGTAACCGACTATTTTTTCTTCAAAAGGCAAGACAAAAACTGAAAAGAAAAAAGAATGGAATGCGACCCAAACTGATAAGTTCCCAATAGTGTCCTTTAGAAACTTGCACTTGGATATTTTGTTGTAATAAGTTGAATTTTTGAAGTTTTGTTTACTTGCGACACATAGGAACTACATACATATATGGCAAGTTTTGCATTCGTAAAAAATTTCGACCTCGAGATTTTAATCAAACATGATATTACGATGGTAGAGAAGTCGATAAAAGTGGGTCCGGCGATTCTGTCTGGCTTTTTCTGTCTGTTTGTCCACGCTCCTACAGCCTAAACCATTGGGTCGATTGAGTTCAAACTTGAAAGTTAAGGTTTTGAACAGATTCGCGTTAGGAATTTTTTTCATTTTTTGTTTAAGATCAAAACTAACAGTGGCCCCCATACAATTTGTTTGGTCAAAAAACGAAAATTCGAATTTTTTCAAAAACAAACCGAGAGATTGAAAATTTAGAATGAAAGATTTTTTTAATTTTCTCTAAAATTTTATTTTTTAACGTGGCTTCTTTTAGTAAGAAAAACATATTTTTGTATTGCTCCGGAAAGGTACCGCTCATAGAACCGTTATATTGTTTTTTAATTTTCTCAGCAACTTATGAACCGATTTTAATAAGTTTTTTTGAACGAGCTCTTATATTGCCTTAACAATATTTGATTATCAAAAGTGAATTTTTTTTGTTTGGATTTTTAAAAAAATATTGATTTTTTTTTCAAAATTCTATTTCTCAAAAACGGGTCAACATTTTTTTAACGAAATCTAAATGTAAAGCGTATATTTACAATGACTAAACAACTGCATACCAAAAATATTTTTAGAACAAAATTGTATAAAAAAACGATTTTCGAAAAAAAAGAAATGAAAAATCAAGGGTTTTTTGATTTATAAAATGGCATTTAAATTTTTGAAGACAAGCTTATTTTTCAGGTAAAATTTTGAATCTAAAAATAGTTTTTTTTTTTATTATTTTAACTGTGCATGAGCCCGAAAGAGCGCATTATTTTGACAAAATTTTAATTACATCTCCAAATTAATGCATTTGGTACATATTTATGTATTTTTATAACTGGAACTATTATAAATACCAACGATGGCCGTGTAGCGCCACTTCATCGGATTAACGAATATGATATGTTTAATCAACAATCTGTTTTAAAGTGTCTATCGAGAAGTATTATCTTGGTACCTTTGATATATACTTTAATATAATATTTTAAAATATTATTCTTTAAGAATAAGGTTGTTTCACACATAATTTACTTGCCTTCGTCTATATAAAAGAATAAATACTTAGTACAAGTTAAAGAAACGGGCCAGAAAGCGTATTGTGTATACGCTTTCTGGCCCGTTTATTTAACTATAGGTATTACGTACAACCTCTACAATTATTGCTTACGTGTCACTTCATAACTAAAATCCAAAACGCACAAGAGCCTGACCGTAAACAACACATGAATAGCAATTTCTTGTACCTGTTCGTATGCCTTTTTTCAAAACTTTAACGAAAAAAATAAACTGAATGTAATAACTCCAAGTTTGCGCTGAAAACTTGTAGGAAAGAAGAAATGCGATTGGATTGTAGTAAGTACCTTCTACCTACCAATAAAATTCTTTCATTATCATCATAAACATGTCTTTTTATACCGCTCATAGAACCATTATTTTGTTCTTATAATTCTCAGGAACTAATGAACCGATTTCAATATTTGATGATCAAAAGTATATATATTTTTTTTGGATTTTTGAAAAAATATTGATATTTTTTTACGAAATTCAAATCTAAAACGTATATTTACAATCACTAAACATCTGCATAACAAAAATATTTTTAAGAAAAAATGGAAAATTTGTATATATAAAAAAATTAATTTAAATAGAACCGGGCTAACGATTTTCAAACTAAAAAATTGAAAAATGGAGGTTTTTTTGACAAATCAAATGGGTATTATATCTTTGAAGACAAACTTATTTTACAGGTATATTTTTAAATCTTCTATATGTAGGTACTTTTTTAAACAGACGCTTTGCATACAGGAGCAAGTTCGTGCGACCCAGTCATGCATTTTATTCAGTACAGGTTTCTGATAATGTAAATCCAAGTTTGAAAAATATTTGTAATTTTTTTAAATGAAATCAATACGATTTTATATTCAAAGTACTTATCAATCTTCTCTTTCAAGATATTGAGATCAAAAGACAGTTTTTTCCAACTTTGAAAATAATTTTTAATTTATAGTACGAAAAAACTGTGCATTGATTTAGTTTTTAAATTTTAGACAGAGGGGGAATAGGCTAAGGTGATAATTGACTATCATATTTTTTGTAGTCAAATTGACTATCACTGAGTTTTTCTTACACAGGATGATTCAACTTAATTCAATTTTATTGAACCATTTCAGATTAGATTGTCACAATTAATTGTTGGTATGGTAAAATTTTAAAATTATTCCTATAAAATATCTTAATAAAAGTATCAAATTCGCTCTGTTTTAATATCTTTCTTACTTTTCTTGTGTTTTTTTTCAAATTTCGTAAACTTTGTCGGTCACAGTAATTTAAAAAAAAAAAGGTAACTACGAAAATTTTCCATTTGTTTATATAAACGTCTGGTAGCTTTATTCAGAAATGACATATTTGTTGGAAAATTACTATCAATTTTCTGTTGTGACAATTTTGTAGGTATCAATTTGACAATCACCTAACATAGATCAATTTCGATTATTTTGACTGTCATTTAACAACAACAATCTCCTTAGGCGGTTCCACCCCAGATGTGTTTATTTGTGATTTAAAATAATTAGGAAGAACAGTGTTTGTCCCTTTATTTTGAAAAATATTCCAGTCAACTTTTTTGGAGTTTTCCAGTCAACTTTTCTACCAAAGACCTTTTATTCTATGAAGGAGTTCGTCTCTACCACAGACTGAAACATTTTTTCAGAAAAAAAAGGTTGTTTTGTTTAATATTTTTATAAAACGAAAATTAATGAAATACACCTTCATTTAATTTTGTTTACTAAATTCTTACACTTCACAAATCTAAAAGACTAAACATTTCCCATTAAGTTGTTTACTAATTAGTCTTTTTCAATCAGATACAATCTAATTTATCAATTTAACTCAAACCTTTGATCAAACTCAATGACAGGACAACACGTAAAGTCAGAAAATTAATTGACCAATTTTTCTAATCATTGAATCAAAAAAGAAAAAAACATCAAATATCTGTTTTTAAGTTTAATAGGCTTAATGACTTCACCATTGACAAAAACCAAAACACCCTAAAACAATAATGTGTGCGCGTTGCGTATACCCTTATCGATCTAAACTTTACCTTTATAACCTATAACAACATCAATTGACCAATTATTGTTATTATTGAATATCATTGACCCTCATAAGAGTCTAACTCTATTCTCAATAAGCTATGACTATACTAAACCGCTTTTTCCAATGCCCTATAATCAATTTGTATGCGCGTCGAAATATCCATAAAACTCAACATTTAAGCCAATTTATATAAAAGTCCTCTTTTCTATTTAGTAGTCATTTTATAAAGGTATATCCTTGCATAGACATACATAGATAGCCACCTATGTATATTCCTTTGACCGTGTAGAGTACAGGTATTCTGATGGTGCCGTGTTCGCGTGGCCAAAACGCTAATAGGTCTAGCGTGAGCTACAAAATTTTATTTAAAAGGACTCTTATAACATTTCTACCACATCGGCACCTTTTACCCTCCATCAAAAGGCAATGGACTATGCAAGGATCTACTAGCTATAGGACTATTGGAGACAAAAAGAAAAAACTATGCCAGTAATCACTTAGACAGGTAGTAAAGGTGACAATTTGAAACAATTTTACCTGTCCACGGTAGCGAATATATATAAAAAATATCCCTCCACTCTCGAGCCAATTAGAATTCGTGTCCTTTCTGTTTTAAAGTCATAATTTCTTTATCGTAAGACAAACTATCATTTTAAATGAATTTATGGTGTCTATATTATTAGCAGGCATTTTTCTCTATTAATTTTATCAATTTTATTATTGAGATCTTTTTTCTGTATTGATTAATTGGGTTTTATTTTTGTATGTAGACAAAGAATCCTTATTTTATGTCCAGGACTACGGCTGCTATTGCATGATGCATTTTTATTAAACGTAGGAAGGTTTATATGTATCTCACTGGGCATAAGGTAATTGCTTTGACTCAGGCTTAAAAGCTGTTTTGTGAGTGGATTTGTATATAGAAGCGAGGCATCCTTTTTATATTATCAAAGGACTCAAAGGGGAAGTGTAAAAAAAAAGTGCGAAAAGTATTTTCGCTGATTTTTTTTTATTTCTACCACAAAGTGGTAGTGGCAGTGGCAACGACACGCTGAGTGGCGTAAAGCGGTTTGCTTTTTGTTATTTTTTATTTTATTTTTGCACTCCACTGAGAGATATTACCGTATGGGGTTTTGGGATTTTCTCTTTTTCCTGATGGCTAACGTTTTTGGTAAAGTGATCACTTTTTGGCTATTTGTGTTTAAGGGAGTTTTATAGCTTATTTTTTCTTTGACTTTGGAATATAAAATACGTTCCATTTGTCGTACGCACTAATGGAAAAAATGAGAAATATATCATTTGGTATATATGTACATAATATGTATATTTTTTTGGTAGAAAATTGAAAATTAATTTGATCGTTAATATTTATTTTCCACTTCCTTTCGTCATTTTAACTGTAATCAATCCGATTTTTATTTATTTGTTAGCATTTATCTACAAACTATTATGTTTTAAAAATTACTTACAAAAGAATAAAGCAAAATTTTAGAAGATAAGTAACTTAGTTTAAAAGGAATATAATTTTGTATTTATATTGAATTCTATTAGATGATAAATCTATTTCTTGTGCATAATTATTATTGAATAAATTAATGCATGTATGAAAAGGTTGAATTAAATTTCATTTTGTAAATTGTAACATGATACCAAACAAGTATATATTTGTAAAAAAATTGAATTAACGTTTTTTTTATAAATCAAAAAAAAAAATGAAAAAAAAAATATTTGTCACCTCGAAAATTTTACGAACAAAAAATGATTTTTGCCTTCCAACTGATTCTAACTTATAAAAAATATTGTTTTCAACATTCGGAAAAATTTTGAGAAAAATAGAAATAACATTTTTTTTATAAAAAATAAAAACCCGAAAAAATGAATAAAAGTTTTTAAAAATTGGTTTTCGGCTCAAATATCTTTTCAAAACTTTGAGATATTGGCTTCAAACGTATTTTATCTCACAGAAAATATTGTTTTCGACATTCAGTACATTTTTTATAAAAATCCAACGATCCGTTTTTTTATAAAAAATTAAAATCTACAAAACATTTGATAAAAATTGATATTCATTTCTCGACATCTCGTGAATAATAAAAGATATTGACTTAAAATTAATTTCATTCATCCAATTTGTATTTGTTTATATAAGAAATAAAATTTTTTAAGAAATGGCAATAAAATTGATAAAAATTGGTTTTCGACTAACAATCTCGTTAAGAAAAATAGATTTTGAAATCAAACTATTTCATTATATGTAAAATATTGTTGGTAATTTTAAAATTTTTAAGAATAATTCAACTGACAACTTTTTTAACACAACACGAAAACCTACAAACTTTTAAGCACGACAAATCGACAGACGGGATGGGAAGTTATCAGTGTGGGTCGCATCCCAGCCTCTTTTTTTTATTTTAAATTAATAAAAAATAAAGTGCACGACTGGGTCGCACGAACTTGCTCCTGTATGCAAAGAGTCTGTTTTAAAAAGTATCTATAAAATATTTAAAAATATACCTGTAAAATAAGTTTGTCTTCAAAGATATATATGCCATTTAATTTGTCGAAAAAACCTCCATTTTTCAATTTTTTGGGAGGGGGTTACAGTTAAAATAATTTAAAAAAACTAACTTAAGATTCAAAATTCTACCTGAAAAATAAGTTTGTCTTCAAAAATTTAAATTCCATTTTATAAATCAAAAAACCCTTGATTTTTCAAATTTTTTTTTTGAAAATCGTTAGAGCGGTTTTTTTTAAATTAATTTGTATATATAAAATTTTTCAATTTTGTTCTAAAAATATTTTTGGTATGCAGTTGTTTAGTGATTGTAAATATACGCTCTATATTTCAATTTCGTAAAAAAATGTTCACCCGTTTTTGAAATATAGAATTTTGAAAAAAAAAATTTAATTTTTTTTTAAAATCCAAACAATAAAAAATTGCACTTTTGATAATCAAATATTGTTAAGGCAATATAAGAGCTCGTTCAGAAAAAAAAATTATTGAAATCGGTTCAAAAGTTGCTGAGAAAATTAAAAAACAAAAAAACGGTTCTATGAGCGGTACCTTTCCTGAGCAATACGAAAATATGTTTTTCTTATTAAAAGAAGCCAAGTTAAAAAATAAAATTTTAGAAAAAATTAAAAAAAAATCTATCGGTTTGTTTTTGAGAAAATTCGAATTTTCGTTTTTTGACCAAAAAAATTTTATGGGGGCCACTGTTAATTTTGATCTTAAAAAAAAAATGAAAAAAATGCCTAACGCAAATCTGCTCAAAACCTTAACTTCCAAGTTTGAACTCAATCGACCCAATGGTTTAGGCTGTAGGAGCGTGGACAGACAGACAAAATTGACCGGACGAAATCGCGAGACCCACTTTTTTCGACTTCTCTACCATCGTAATATCATGTTTGATTAAAATCTCGAGTTCGAAATTTTGCACGAATGCAAAACTTGCCATATAGTTCCTATATGTCGCAAGTAAAAATACTGTCTTGATTATAATTTCTATTGCAATAAATAAAATTTTTGAAATATGTGATTTAATTAAATAAAATGCACGACTGGGTCGCACGAACTTGCTCCTGTATGCAAAGAGTCTGTTTAAAAATGTACCTATAAAAGATTTAAAAATATACCTGAAAAATAAATTCGTCTTCAAAGATATAAATGCCATTTGATTTGTCAAAAAACTTGTGATTCATCCCAAGACACAACTCATCCTAGGACAACTCATCCCGAAAATGAAAAATACTTGTAAGCATACCTAACGAAAACAATAATTGTTTGTGTATTCGACTAGTTAAAAATATTTAAAATTATTAATAATAAAAAATTAAAATAATTTAAAATAAAATAAAATAATTAAAATAATTAAAAAAAAAATTTAAGATTCAAAATTTTACCTGAAAAATAATTTTTTTTTTTAAATTTAAATGCCATTTTATAAATCAAAAAATCCTTGATTTTTCAAATTTTTTTTTTGAAAATCGTTAGAGCGGTTTTTTTTTAAATTAATTTTTTATATATAAAATTTTTCAATTTTGTTCTAAAAATATTTTTGGTATGCAGTTGTATAGTGATTGTAAATATACGCTCTACGTTTAAATTTCGTAAAAAAATGTTCACCCGTTTTTGAGATATAGAATTTAAAAAAAAAAGAATTCAATATTTTTTTAAAAATCCAAACAATAAAAAATTGCACTTTTGATAATCAAATATTGTTAAGGCAATATAAGAGCTTATTCAGAAAAAAATTATTGAAATCAGTTCAAAAGTTGCTGAGAAAATTAAAAAACAAAATAACGGTTCTATGAGCGGTACCTTTCCTGAGCAATACAAAAATATTTTTTTCTTATTAAAAGAAGCTAAGTTAAAAAATAAAATTTTAGAGAAAATTAAAAAAAAATCTATCGGTTTGTTTTTGAGAAAATTCGAATTTTCGTTTTTTGACCAAAAAAATTGTATGGGGGCCACTGTTAGTTTTGATCTTAAAAAAAAAATGAAAAAAACGCCTAACGCGAATCTGCTCAAAACCTTAACTTCGAAGTTTGAACTCAATCGACCCAATGGTTTAGGCTGTAGGAGCGTGGACAGACAGACAAAACAGACCGGACGGAATCGCGGGACCCACTTTTTTCGACTTCTCTACCATCGTTATATCATGTTTGATTAAAATCTCGAGTTCGAAATTTTGCACGAATGCAAAACTTGCCATATAGTTCCTATATGTCGCAAGTAAAAAAACAAGGGGCTGTGATGTGATGCGACCCTCACTGATAACTTCCCATCCATTCTGTCGAATTTTCTAAAACCTTAACAAATTATTAATAATAATGTTTTGTGTGAAATATAAAATATGAAGTCAACATCTTTCTTTGTTCTCTCAATTATAAAGTCGAAAGCGATTTTTTACTAGTTTTTATATTTTTTTTATAGGTTTTCGTGTTTTGTAAAAAAAAAAGTTGTCAATTGAATTTTTCTAAAAAATTAAGTGAAGCAACAATATTCCGCATATAATAAAATAAGTTTAAATTCAATATCTGTTTTTGTCCCCTAGTTTTTTAGTCAGAAATCAATTTTTACCAATTCAAGTAGCATTTTTGAAAGTTCTTATTTAAACAAAAATACCGTTCTGAATTTGCTAAGAATACTATTTTACGATAACAAAAAAATTTAGGACAAAATGAAATCTTTTAGAAGTCAATACCTTCATTTTTTTACGCGATATCGAGAAACAAACATCAATTTTTACCAATTTTGTGTAGATTTTGATTTTGATGAAAAAACAACAGTTGGATTGTAATATAAATTTGATTTAATGTAGAAAACTAAATTTTTTATAAGATTGAATTAGTTTGAAGTCAATATCATTAATTTTTAAAAATATATTTAAATCGAAACTTCAATTTTAACTTTTAGTAAAATGTTTGTTTTAATTAGTTTAACATCTCAAATATCTCGAAAATTTAGATTATTACAAAAACAAATCCATTTTTTTAATAAGAATTTTTATTTATTGCACTTTTTGACAAGTTAGTGCGGTTATAATTTGAAGTCAAATAAAATTTCATATGTAAAATCTTTCATCTTTTTGGTTTTTAATGATATCTTTGATGATGATGATCTCTCAGAAATTTGAATCCATGGTCTTAAGTGTTTCCGTATTTACGGTTTATACGTTCAAGTGACCTTTTTGAATTCCTCAAATTTCAAAAACAATACATTTTTTTTTTGTTTTTGTAGGTTTTCGAGTTTCAAAAAAATATATCATTTGATTTTATCTAAAAAAAATAACTTAAAGTTAACAACAATATTTGGCATATGATAAAATGAGTTTGATTTTAATACCTTTTTTCCTACAAAAAAAAAGGATTTTTACCAATTTTATTAGCATTTTTCGAAAGTTTTTATTTCTTATAAAAAAATACTCATTATATTTTTCTAAATAAATAACGCTAAAAAAGAAATCTTGTACAGAATTAAACAATTTTGAAGTCAATGCCTTCGTTTATTTTCAAAATATTCAAATATAATATCAGTTTTTAGAAAGTATTTTTTATAGATTCTTATGTTTTTATAAAGAAAAATCTGACTTTGGATTTGTCATTAAATTTTATTAAATGTTTAAAACAATATATTGTGTAAGATCAAATTATTTTCAATAAAATATCTTTAATTTTTGCCAATATATTCAAGTCGAAAAACAATTATTACCAACTTTGACTTGTGTTTTCGAAGGTTTTTATTATGTAAGAAAACCGTTACTTCGATTTTTTTCTTCAAAATTTGTCCAGATGTCAAAAACATTAATTTTTTGTTCGTAAAATATTCGACAAATATTTTTTTAAAGTCTTTTTGGTTAAAAAAAAAAAGGTTAATTGATTTTGAAGTTGCTAGCGTTTCGGTTCGTGACATATTTGAAATCAACCAAAATTTTTACTTTTTATAGTAAATAAAAACACCGGCTCAATTTCTTTAAAGTCCTTTTGTTATGTCATTTTCGACAATTCGACAAATCGGACCGATTACAAAGCTTCTTATTTAAAAAAATCCAGCGGTTAATATATTTTTGAATTTAAGAAAAAAACTTCAAATATTTCTGACTCAATTTAAATTTTACTGTAAAGATTATGTTATAAACATATAAGTTACAAGGAAGCGTAAAATATTGTTATGACAAAAAATAATACAATTATTAAAATAAATACTACCCGTAACAAAATTCCACTTTTGGCATCTGGTAAAATGTTTAGAAGAATGTTATCAACTTTAAATTTTTTGTACAAAAAACAATAAAAATCCTTTTAAATAATAAATTAAGTTGTTTTTTAAGAAGTCTATCATTTCAAACAAAACGTTGCCGTAATATATGGCAAAATTATTGAAAATTGGTTAAAACTATTTTTCGACTAGAAAATCCTGAAAACGAATAATCATATTGACTCGGCTTTAAGAAACTAAGATTTTACAATTAATTTGTTTTCATCATCACTAAATTGTAAAGGAATTAATTAAGGGCATGTATACAAATATTTGTTAGGACTAACATTATCACTTTAATTTGTGTGTCTCTTACATGAACAATTGTTTTGTTAAAGTATTCAAAAATAGGAATCCTAGAATGTTTGCCACTCTTGGTACTATTTACACTGAAATGATTTAAAAAATCTACGTAAAAACTCAAACGGACTGTTAGTGTTCATATCAAGAAACTTCTTGTGGTAAGATTTAAAATAAAACCAATTCAATGTATACTCATTGTTGTTTAAAAGATGTCATTATTAATTAATGGCTCTGCCTTGATACCTTTTCGAAAATTAAAAAATCTTTCTTTTGGAATTACATTAATTATACGATTTTTATAAGAACGAACGTAATTTTTATTCAAAGAGAATAATTAATTTATACCCATCTACCTGCATATTTTCTAGAAAAATCTCCTATCAAAAACAAATCAGTAAATCAATAGGTTAATTTCAAGTTAAGAAAATGTATACCAATAGCTTTAAAACCTCTCCCTCTAATGACCAAAATGTCCTCTCGTATCCTAGAAATCAAAAAGCCGTATTTTGTCCATTCAAACATCTAATTGCCTTGTTTTTAACGTGAAATTTGTATTTTATTTTTCCCTGAACAAACCAAAAAAAAAAATGTCCTTGATTCATAATTTTATTTTTGTGTAGGTATAATTTTTTTTTTCTTTAACTTTTGTTTCTTTTACATTATTTCCGAATCATTAAACTTAAGGTTGACTTGAGAAGATTCTCAAGACAAGACAAATGAACCAGAAAATTCGAAAGTAAAATGAAGCAAAAAAAATATAATAAATAAATAATAATAATAATAATTCTTTGTTGTCCTTTCTGCCATCATCATAAGGATCTTTTCTATATAAAATAGGTACCTACATATTTTTTTTTTCAAAGTAATTGGTGCGCATCATGAGCTTTAATTTCCATTTTGTAATTTCTTTTCTTCTTCTTAAAACGACAAAAAATAAATATAAAAAAATTAAGAACACAACAAAAACAAAATATTGAAAAAAAAATTAAACACAAAACGACGTCATAAATTCATAATTTGCCGGCAAAACAGCCTCTTTACTCACATTCAAGGACTTTTTAAGGCATTGCCTCTCTCTTCCCCCCACACAATTCTCCTCCATCAAGGATTCAAAAAATATTATAGCCAATGTATTGATGGCAATTTTCAGAAACACAAAAGACGCGCGCGTTACATGAAAAATATCATACATATAACAACAACAAAACAGGAGCGAAGAAAAAAATATAATCATAAAAAGAAAAAGGACATTATGTCGCAAGATGACAACATCGAGTCAAACAAAACAAAAATACTCCAATACACAAAGCTTCAAAAACAAAAGGCACAATATAGAATGAGGCGGCGAGGTGGAGCGACTACGGGCGGCGGCGGCGGTCTTGAGAAACGTAACACGTAAGGAGCAAGGACGAAGAAAAATATAAACGAAACAAATAAAGACTTATTTATGGTTTCCCATAAATTTAATTTTTCCCAATAAAATAAAAGATGGAGGGTACCTGAACGGAACCTGAAGGAACTTGATAGCCAATTTACATTGGGTCGTGTCTTCGAATAAGGACAAAACAAGAGCCGTAAATATTCACAGAAGAACACAACAAAAAAAATAAGAAGAAAACAAAGAGAAACAAACGACCAGCATTTTTCCTTTTTAAAAGTCTTCAGATTAGATGAAGGACTCTAGGAGCTCTCTCTTGCTCCTTCTCCTTGCAGCGACATAACTGCTTTTGTCGTTTGAAGTTGTTGTTTATTTTTGTCCTTCCTGTTGTCTTCCTTTTTTTTTTTGAACTTTCATTTGCTATTTAGCTTTTCTTGAGGCATCTACCTGTATTTTTTTTTTGCAACAGAAAAGCGACCTCAACAAGCTTCGTTTTCCTTATATCTTAAGGACCTTTTACCGAGGAGTGGTTATTTTTGTCTTTCTTATATTTTTATTCATATTCTTATTCCTTACCCCCGTTTCTTTAGCCATCTTTCAACACTCTTTATTGTATTCCGAAAAAGAACCAACCAAAGGCGATTTGATGAGAAGGATGGAGGCAATTTGTTTTCCTAAATTTGAAAAGATTTAACTTTTTGAATTGCCATTCCGACACTCCGCGGCGCGGCGCGAAGACGACGACGCACGGTGGGCGCCCGCCACCACCAACGCTCCCAGATGTGTTATTTGCTCTGGTGTAGAGGGTATGTTTAATAAAATGAATGCTGCTTTTGAATAATCGATTTTGATTAATCAAGAAATCATTTTGCTTCTTTTAAGAAAAGGTATGGTTGTCATATAGCTATAGATGATGGTACCTATAGGTATCGATATTAATTTTAATTTTATGAAATTGAAATTTCAAAGTAAAAATAATTGGTTTCTCGAAACGGGGGAACGTAGAATTTGATTTAAAAATTCTGTTGCAATTAGAAAAGATTTGAATACAAAGAAGGTGTCTTTGAAAATTCTGATATTTATTTATTTATAATTTTTAAGGAAAAAAAAACTTTTCATTTTATCTATTTTCGTCTTCGACTCGTTTGAATGTCAGCTCAGGTTTCATTTTATTAAATTTCAAAGATGTGATAGTTGAATTGAGTTTTTGTAAGTCGGATATAACGATTGGTGAAAAAACCTATTTGAGTAAAAATAAGCTTATCTCAGACAAAAATATTAATTTGTATGCATTTTGATAAAAACTACTATGTCTTTATTTTAAGTTCCGAAAAAATTCTCAATTTTCTAGCAGACGTTTTAATTAAATATATTAGAATTCACATTTTGTTTTAAAGAAAGAATTTTGAAACACAGAAAGATCAGTTTAATATTTCGTTATTTTTCAGATTTTTAAAACATCTATTTGGCAATGATCAACAAATTTTTAAGGTAAGCATTTAGATATTCAAAATATATAACTTGATATTATTTATTCAAAAACATCTTGATTTATTTATAATACCTTTAGCTAAAAATTTATATTTCAAAATATTGTTTAGTATTTATAATGGGAAAATTATGAAAAATTAAACAATTGTTTTTCACTCCGCTGCTATACTCATCACAAAAAATTGAGGTTAGGTAGAAAATTTATTATTTTTATTTTTGTAATAATATTCATTTGAGCGGTTTTCTTCAAAAATGTTTTTTGTATATAAATTATTTTTCGTAAAACTTCATAACCAAAATAAAAAATGAGGCTGGGTTACGGTACTCGCTCTTATAACTTCCCACCCGTACCCGTTTGTTGATTTTTCTAAAAACTTAACAAAATATTAATGGCAATATTTTTTGTGAGATTATAAAATTGAAGTCAATACCTTTCCTTGTTCTCATAATACTTAAGTCGAAAACCATTTCTTTTGAGTTGTCAATAATTTTTTTAAAAACATTAACTTGAAGTTAGCACTCATGTTTTCCATATGATAAAATAAACTTGATTTTTATATCTCTTTTTGTTCCCTAGAGTTTTAAGTCGAAAACCAATTTTTCTAATTTAAGTAGCATTTTTTGAAACTTTTTACATCTTATACAAAAATTCTTGGTGGATTTTTTAAGAAAAAACACTGTTGTGTATAGAATGAAATAATTTGGAAGTCAATTAGTTCATTTATTCTCTAAACATTTGAATGAAACATCAGTTTTTTCCAGTTTTGTGTAGTTTCGAAAAAAATTGCAGTTGAATTTTTCTAAAAAATTTACAAAATTTTAAAAACAATATTCTTCATAAGATCAAAGAAATGTAAGATAATCGAGTCTAACATCAATTTTTACCAACTTTTAGTAGTTTTTTTTAGGTTTTTATTTGTTTGTTACAATTTTTTGTAAGGTTGTACCAGATTTCAAAAACATAATTATTCGTTGCATAAGAATTCAAAAAGTAATATTAAGTTTTAGGGAGATATAAATTGATTTTCTTAATACTAAATTTTTCTTTAAACAAAGTAAATTTAAACAAAATATATACGCTCTGTACATTTTTGCAAATGTCATTAAAACTTAATAGAATCTTCTATCTCCTATCAAAACCTATAGGTTAATGGTTAACTAGAAATTGGATCTTAAAAACTTTTAGTAAAGTTTTTTTTTCAATCTAGTCGTATGATTTTTGAGAAGCTAAAATAAGGTCTTAGGAAAATTTCTTTAGTGATTTGAATTATGCCAAAGAACTAACAGGCAAATAAGCGTGATATATTTTCTGGTCTGCATCAATACGATGCAAGTCTTATTTTGTTATTATAATTGAAAACTTCCTTTTTGCTCCTATAATTTTTTTTTTAGTTGCAATTAGAAATAATTTTCAGCCGTCATTCCTGAATATTTCTGCTAGATATTTCTTAAAGTGCAAAAAGATTTTTCTTACAAGTTCAGTCGGTGTTTTTTTTTGTTTGTTAAATCAATTTGAAAATGAGCCTGCAATGATACCCACACCCTGCTAACATTAATAATTTACCATTGGTGACCTTTAACATATATATTTTATTTGCAATATTTTTCTTTATTTTACCAAAAGTTAACAACAAACATTTTGTGGATAAATGGTGTTAGAGATAAATTCATCAATGATAATATTTGACACTCGATGAACTACTCTTCACCCGATTGATTTGATTATTTCCGTAACACCATGATAATGGGCTCCATTCCCAGCCCAATGTAATGTACATAAAAGTCGTTGCAAGAGACTTTAAAACATATACCTTTGGCTATTGAATTAAAGTTTATTTACACTTTTAGACAACACAACTTCGATGGTACTTTTCTTTAAAAGAAATCTCTCTTTTGTCGAAAAATCATTTCCGGTATCAAAGTTAATTCTTAGTTTTACTACTCTTTGGTCACTATTTTCAGCTACTTTGGTAAACTCGTCAAAATAAAAAAAATAGCCTATGTCCTATTTTTACCATTATTTACTCCTTCATTTCATTTATATTTGTATTAGTTATCGACAACTTTTCAAAACACATTGTTTTTGCAATTGAAAATTTCTCTTTGCTGACAAACTCGTCAAAATAAAAAAAATAGCCTATGTCCTATTTTTACCATTATTTACTCCTTCATTTCATTTATATTTGTATTAGTTATCGACAACTTTTCAAAACACATTGTTTTTGAAATTAAAAATTTATCTTTGCTGACGAACTTTTCAAAATTCTAAATATAATTTGCAAAGTTCATTGTTTGGTGAAACAAAAAAAAAAATACTCTACAAAATAACACAACTTTTCACTTTTCAGAAAAGTCCTTACACTTTAAAAATTTGAGTTTTGTGAAACGTATTTTGCAAAGTAAAAGTGCAAAGTTGCAAAATTTTAAGTGAAATAGGGCCCAGATGTTGAAAACCTTGGGATACAATTATTCTGGTGGTAATATCATTTTTTTTTTCTTAAAATATTCGAGTTAAAAAATATTCCTTTTTATTTATGCAAAATAAATTTAAAGTACATTTTTTCTACGTATTATAGCGTACTACAGAATTGATGTGAACAGATACAAAAATTAACCTATAATAATATGTACATAAGAAAAAATTAAACAAAAAAATTTTTTTACAGATCAAATATTTTAAGAAAAAACATACGTCAACTTAAGAATAATTGTATGCTTCCAAGATAGACGTTTTAGACATAAGTAATTTTTAAGTTGAAAAATTGTGACGACAGGTTTTTAAAATATAATTCAGCTCTATCTGTTTAGTGGCTTTTCTACGATTTTTTTATTTTAATGTTCCTTAAATTTAAATTTTGCTAAATGAAAATATTATTTTTTGCTTCCATTATTTTTTTTAACACATTAAGTAACAACATGGCAAGTACAGCATTCTCAAAAATATTCTAACTCGAGATTTTAATCAAACATTACGATGGTAGAGAAGTCGAAAAAAATGGGTTCGTTGATTTCTTCCGTATGTTATTGGCATGTATGTATGTATAATGTATATCCTCGCTCCTATTGCCTAAGCAATTAAGTCGATTTTCTTCATACTTGGAAATTAAAATTTTAAGTGAATTCGAGTTAGGGGTTTTTTAAAACCACAAATTACAGTTGTCCTCATTCAAGTTTTGTGGCCAGAAAAAAAAATCGAATTTTCTCATTTTTTTGTATGAAATTTCGTCCAAAATATATTTTCTTAAGAAAGCTTCTTTTTAGTACAAACATTTTATTTTTGTATTGCTCCAAAAGGGTACCCCAAAGAACTGTTATTTTATTATTAAATTTTCTCAGGAAATCTATGTAGGTTTAAACATTTTCGTTTTTCTGAACAAGCTCTTATATTGTCAAAATAATATTTTCTGATCAAAAATATCTATTTTTTTTTAATACTTTTTTTGAATTCCTTATCTCAAAAACGGTTTAATATTTTTAACGAAATTCAAATAAAAAACGAAATATGTAATACCATATCAAAAATGTTTCTAAAAAGAATTTTAAAACATTAAACATGAGAAATTATTAAAAAAAAAACAAACACACGATTTTCGAAAAACAAAACTTAAAAAAATTAAGGTTTTTGAGAAATTTCAATATTTTTTTAATGTAAACTTAATTTGCAGGTATATTTAACAAATTTTATAACACGTGCTCTATTTTGAAACTGACTCTTTGAATACAGAAAAATTTAATTTTTTTTGTGAAAAAAGTTAATGAACTGTTTAACTTTAAGTTAATCAAACAACATTCCACTTATCACTAAAAATAATAAAGCTTTATTAGTAATCAGGTGTTACCCAAAATTTCAAAAATTATCTCTTCCTTTTTCAAACTGATATTGTTTAACAAATTTTAAAGTTTTTCTAAAGAAATACCTAGAACACAATTTTGCAGACACGTAAAGTTTTCAAATAATTTTGTTCAAATGTTTAAAAATAAAAATAAATTGTGAACAAAATTTCAAATATCAATTTTAGAACATTCTCTTTTTTCTCATGTCTAAACTGCATTAAATTAATTAATCTTAGAGAAATATGAACATAACTCCTCTATAGGGTATTATATTTCAAACAATTGCTTTATGAAATAGAATTGAATTGAAAAAATAAAAATTCAAAAACTAACACACAAGAACACAAATATAAATGTTCTCCTATTTCAATTTTAATCTATGCACACTCAGCATGCATAATATTTCTATTCCATCAGAAGAGGAAGTGCATATGTTAGTACATTTGTATGTATGTATGTACCTCTTATTGTTGTATCGAATTTCTCGCCACTGACCTAATTGCCTTTAATTAATTTCAATGAACCAATTTCACAATGTTTTGGCTAAAAAAATAAGCTAAAATATATAAAAATAAATTGGGGAAAACTGAACTCTGACATTAAGATCAAAGCTGTAATCGATCTTTTATTTTTTATTTTAATAATCTTCTAGAAATTGCGCCATTTTGCATCCTTTTTATTTCCTTTTTTAAAACAAAATCTCAGAATTCAATAAAACAATACCAAAATATGGGGATATTAATATTTTCTGAAGCACATATTAACTTACCCTTCGATGGTATCTCTGGTAGAGCAGCAGCACTTATTAGAAATATAATCCAACCAGATGCCCAAAGAACATCCATTTTACCGCACATTTGTTTTAAATATTGAAATTAAAATATTTGATTCACAAAATAAAAAAAAAGAAAACACTAAAATCACATCAATTTCTGAAACACTATCAACATTTTCTTATAGTCCAAAGTATACAATCTATCTTACTCTATCTATCGCTCTATTTTAATTTTCCTCCTCTCACTCTGGGAAAACGTCAGAAAAAGTGCAATATGTGATTATAAATTTAGAATATGAATCGTAAACAATTCTATTTTGTATGTAATTAAAAAATCAGTGTGACACAGAGTGAAAGTTTTATGAATTCCTTTGCTTCTCACTTTAACCGGGCACCTCCCCCACACTAAATTCCGCCTGTTTAATATTTCACACTTAATTCAATTTTTGTCCCGGAACAACACACCAGAGTGCCAGCACATTGCAATTCAATTTATTTTCCAACTTGTTTCCTTTTTTACGGACACATATTTATACACCCCTCTTAGAGCTGGCTCAAGCCCATATACACCGACAACAAAAAAAAGCGAACAGAAAATGCCTTCGTTTCCGCCGCACGCTAATAGCACTCAAAACACTGAAAACCGTACACAAACATTTCACAAGGACGAACCAGGATGACGACCGGTTGAACGGTGGTAGCAGCAGACGACGCTAACGCTAACGCCAACGCCGGCGACCATCAACGACGACGACGACGACGACGACGACGATTTAGACGACAACGAGGACGACAACGAAAATGAAAAGGACGACGATGAGGATGACGATAGTATTTGTCGTCGTATCGTAATCCTTGCGTAGTTTTGTTTTTTTTTGTTTCGTTATTTTCTTTTGCCTTTGTTTTGCTTTTGTATTTTACAAATTCAAATGTCGTGACGATGAGAAATCCTTTTAAAATATTTACAATGGCAAATTATCCGCTAAATTGAGATCCACTCAAGTGGGCACATTTTGTGAAAAGTGCAACAGTGACAGGAAATGAATGACCAAGGATTAGAAATCAGGAGGTTGTTAAAAGACCAGCAAGAACAAGAAGGGAAGGTTCACAAATAGAGTACAAAAATCGTAACTTGAATGGAGATTGAAAAATTATTTAAAACTTGCTCGACTGACACACAAGGGGCAGACACACATAAAAGGCAACAACAAAAAAATGATTATTCGCAATCACACTGAATATTTAATTATATCCTGCTGCCGAGGGAACCCACCAAAGGAACCCGCAAGGATAACTTTTTTATTTGTATTTAATGAAAACAGAAAAAAACACTAGGATGTGACAGCGCAACTCCGTACAATGCTAAACCATACGAAACACTGAATCGTTCGTCGGTAGAAAATAAGGTTTTTCCTCGACATTTCGGAAAATCACGAACCCCGTTGTGATATGAGTGCGCTGAGGGGGTAGAAGGGATAACATAACATGGTGCAGTAGAGGGCTTAAGGCAAGCAAAACAGAGGCAGACAGCACAGCACAGCATAGAAAATCCAGCCAGTGGTGGTGTTGTTGAAAATGTGTACTCTCTATTTTGATTGTTAACTGGAATTTTCACCAACGCCAACTGGAAGAAGAGAAAGTTATCATCACCAGAGGCGACGCAGAATTCTCGGAAGTTATGGGAGATAGAAAATTTCTGGAAATTCTTCTCTTCGTAGAATTTTCGAAGAGTTTTCCAACAGAATAAATATGCATAAACCATAATGCATTTTATTTCGATTAAAAAAGAGAATTTTTAATAATTGTAAGCTGCTTATTTTCAGTTTGCGCAGGCCTGAAACTTTTTTTTTTGATAAGAATGTCAGAACACACCACACAGCTTGATAAGGGGGGAGGGGGTGTGTATTTCGTTTGAAAGAGAAGTATCATAGTTTCAGTATCAGTTTCAGTATCATCAGAGGAAAAGTGAAAAATAAAATGCTCTTTGAGTGCAGTACTAAGTAGGTCACTGTGGCGTATACTTGTTATTTTGATACTCGATTTTATTTTTTTGATTTATTTGACATACATATGTATCTACTGATGATAAATTTTAAATTAATGGGGTCCTTTGAATGCACATTTTAAGGTTTTTCCAAAATAAGATTGTGTGCACTTTGTGCCTTGTTATACCAGGAAATGTACATCGCTTCTACTGGCAGTGCAGTGTACCAATGATAGGGGTTCAATTTGTGGTTGTTTTTTCTTTTTTCTTAATAATTGCCATTTTCGGAATATTTCAAAGAATACAAATTAAAAGTTCTTGAAAATTCAAGTTTTAGGTATGCAGTCAACAATGAACATCATTCAACCTCCATAAAGGCTTTCAAGCTTAAAAATGTAAAGTTAAGCATTTCCTTAATATTTTGCCATTCGTTTGCCATTCTGTATGAAATATATAATCGTTCCGCCACGGCATTCCCCGCCGCCTGTAGCTTCTCTGGGTTTCGTGCTTCCAAAATTTCTAATTTGTCATGACTCTGGAATTAGACTGAATTTGATCGAAAGTATGAATTTTGTTATCTTGTAATTTGGTTTTTGGCTTTTTCACCTACGATTTCAGAAATCTCCACATAAATAATTGTGATGGGGTCTAATAGCATGCTTTCTGTGGCAAACTTGACTTGTTCTTAACCCTCTATAACTCAAGAACTTCAAAACTTAAACTTAGAATCTGATAGGTTTATGAATAAAAACATTTACCTGGTTTTTTAATTTTTTAAATTATTTATTATTTATGAATTATTTTACAAAGTGAGAGTGTAGATAATAGGCAACAATGAGTTACAATAGGAAAGAAAACTGAAGAAGAATGAGAAACGATATTTTGGTTTAAAAACGAAAATAATTTAGGAGACTTGAAAGTTCCTATAACAATTTTATATAATTTAACATAATTTCAACAACTTTCAAGCAAAAATCAGGAGATGCTATGACAGGATTTCCAGAAAGGTTTTTATAAATATTGTAGAGCAGCTATGAGTTAGCCATCGTAAGGTCCAAGTAGTAATAGGAAAGCCATCGTTTGCTTCAGAGTCGTATTTTGTAAATACCCATGTTATTGATGCACCTTGAGTTCTTTTTATCATATCATGAATATTTTTAGAGTTATTTGAACTATATAAATATCGATTACGATAAGGGGTGGATAATGTTTGTTGTATGGCAACGACACGGACACCAACACCCGCACGAGACCTTAGTCTCGTTATCGTTTCGAAAATTGTTAGTTTTGGCTTGATCTCGTGTAATAGAGTTTTTTATTGGACTGGAGCAGCGTGAGTCAAAGCAAGTTTTATTTCCGTCTTATATCGATTCGTCTTGTTTTTATTTCACAAGATGAGACTATGACCAGACCGAGACTTTACTTTGGTTTGTTCTTTTAAGTCTCGATGAATGTAAATACATATAAAAAAAGAGGCTAGGATGCGACCCACACTGATAACTTCTCATCCCATCTGTAAATTTGTCTTGCTTAAAAGTTTGTAGGTTTTCGTGTTTTGTTAATAAATTTGTCAGTTGAATTATTCTTAAAAAGTTTAAAAATTACCAACAATATTTTGCATATGATGAAACAGTTTGATCAAAATCTATTTTTGTAAACGAGATTTTTAGTCGAAAATCAATTTTTACCAATTTAAGTAGCATTTCTTAAAAGTTTTTATTTCTTATATAAACAATAAACGTATACAAATTGGATAATAACCTTAAGTCAATCTCTTTTTTACTCACAAGATATCGAGAACCGAACATCAGTTTTTACCAATTTAAATTTTTTATGAAGAAACTGACCTTTGGATTTTAAGACAAAATTTAAGGAATGTCGAAAACAATATTTTCTGTGAGATAAATTTATTTATTTATTCAATTACGTTAAATACTAACGCTAGGTTTACAAAAAAAAATTTATATATAAATATATTCTATACATTAAAATATACTTTAAACGTTACTAATAATAATATGACACATAAAGCTAAGAATTATCTAAATAGTGAGAGAAAAAATGTATTTTGAAGCTATCTGATTTGATATTTTGATTAATAGAATTAAAAAGAAAATTATTATCATTATACATGCTTATTAACTGGTTAATTGAACTGTTATAACCATAGTTTGATCGGCTAAGATTTGCTCGAATTGGCACTCGATTTCTGAAGTAATTTCGGCTTACATTAAAGTGGAATCGACACAAAACTGGTGGAGATGAAATGGATCCATTCAGAATTCCAACAATAAAGCAGAGTTGCAAATACTTACGGTGACTAGTAAGCGATGGAAGACCTATAAGTTGTTGCCTAACGGAATAGGAAGGCAAAGCTAATTCATTTGTCTGTGGGAGAAATCGTAAAATAAATCTTAGGAATCTTCTTTGAACACCTTCAAGTCTATGGATATGATTCGAGTAATAAGGGGCCCAAACTATACAACCGTATTCAAGGACTGATCTGACAAACGATACATACAGAGTTTTAAGGACATAAGGATCTCGGAATTCCCTGCCAAATCTTTTTATAAAGCCTAGTGCCTTATTAGCTTTTTTCACAATGTGGTTGAGATGGTCAGTAAAAGACAGTTTTGAGTCCAAAATGATACCTAGGTCTGAGAAGTGAGTCAATTTTTCGAGGTTTGAAGAATTTAACCTATAGTTATAGTCAAGAATACTGTGTTTACGTGTAACACTCATCGTTTTACACTTATCAATGTTTAACAATAAACGATTTGTATTGCACCATTCCCATAGACGATGTAGGTCATCTTGTAATAGTTCGCAGTCCGTTAAGGAATTAATTTTTCGAAATATTTTCACGTCATCAGCGTATATTAGCGTCATAGAATTTCTTAAGATATTAAGAAATTAACTTGAAGCCAATATTATAATTTTTGAAAAGATATTTGAGTCGAAAGTAAATTTTTACTAAGTTTTAGTATTGTGGTTTTTATTTTTTTTAAGAAAACTGTCTATTCGATTTTTCTCAAAATTTTATCAAATGCCGAAAACAACATCTCAAAGTTTTGAAAAGATATTTAAATCAAAAATTAATTTTTACCAACTTTTATTTTTTTTTTCTTAGGTTTTAATTTTTTGTACCTACAAAAAACTGTGAATTCGATTTTTCTCAAAATGTTGCTAAATGTTGATAACAATATTTTTTAAAAGATAAAATTAGTTCAAAGCCAATATCTCAAATTTTTGAAAAGATGTTTGAGTCGAAAATCAATTTTTACCAACTTTGAGTAAAGTTTTTCTTAGGTTTTTATTTTTTATAAAAATAACTGCCAATTCGATTTTTCTCAAAATCTTACTAAATTCGAAAAAGGTTATTCTTCGTTTTGGAGAAAAGATCATTTTTTTTTGTAGAATTTTCGATGTGTCAAATATTTTTTTTTTTTAAATTGCTATGGCAAAAAAACACCCACTCAATTTTTTTGAGGGGGTGTAAGGACGTACGGACGTACGAACGTACGTACACACGCACGCGTAGACATCTCTCTAAAAATCTTTTATTTCGACTCTTGGGACCTTGAAACGTCGAGAAATGTCAAAATTTTCCATTCGACAAATCAGACCGATTACAATAACTTCCTATGGGAAGTTAAAAAAAGATATTTTACATTCAAAAGTTGATGTAGAAAGATTATTTTAAAAGCTTTGTCAATTCAAAAACTGTTTTTGGGAATTTCTAAAAGTGAAATATAGGTAATTCAACCAAAAATAACCAAATTTTAAAAATTTAACACTTCATAACAAAATTCAAAAACAAAACCAAACTCATTTTATAAAAAAACCGAAGCTAAAAAAATTCAAGGTTATAAAATAACCATATTGATAAAATAACCCAGGTTCTTAAGTAAATATGAACTGATGATGCTTGCGCCATATGAGACGCGGTCTTCCTTTACTGCACCGTTCCTCGGGATTGGATTCGTCGATCTTCCAGGACGAAGCGTTGATGTCCTTTCACTCTACATTATCCAGCCATCTTACTGCTGGAACACAATGCAAAATCGGAGCCGGAGTCGTAACTGGAGTCGGAAAAGTTATCGTACGTTTCACAAAATTACGCATACAATGTGTCGTACAGCTTTTTGATGTTATTTGGTATATTTGCAGTTTACAACCACATCAAATTTCTCAGAAAATATTTTTTTGTTCACTTTTATTTCTTATTTAAATATTTTTCCACTTTTTTATTGAAAAACTATTAAAAAAAAATATGATCACGAAGTTATTCACTTCAAAAATGGAAACGTCACATGTGTCGTACGTCAAAGTTAAAAGTTAGTGAACTCTTCCGACTCCGGCTGCGGCTCCGATTCCAGTTGCGTCGCGTTGTGTTCGTACATTTGCATTTGCGTACATTGAATACTTTGACAGCTATTCCAGTTACGACTCCGACTCCGGCTCCTACACCATTGTGTTCCAGCAGTAAGTCGTTTACCAGAAAAATTTGTCTCTCGCAGCGTTCTAAGATGTTCTTATCTTGCCTTAACAAGGTCAAAGCCTCAGCACCAGAAATGAGAACCGGGATGATGAGTGTCTTATAGGGAGTGACTTTAGTTGCTCAAGTTACTCAAATACCTTCTTAATCCAAAGAAACAAAGATTTGCAAGATTTATTCTCCGTTTGATTTCAGCGCTGCTGTCTTTGTCTAAAATTATAGCCGTGTCTAGTTAGGATCTCAAATAGATTGATATTTAAAAATTTGTTTCCATGCAAAAGAAGGCTTCATAAAGGTTAGTATTTGTTTAATTTCCTTTCTTTTGAGCTCAGGATGTGGTTTTAATGAGTACAAACTCAAGTCACTATACATAAACCGTCAATTTGTAGTCATACGACGTAGAAAGAAGATTTTATTGCATTTATACAATGTTTAGAACTCCAAACAAATATATGATAATATAACAATGTAGATGATTTGATACTTTATATTATAAAGCTGAAGACTTTGTTTGTTTGTTTGTTTGAACGTGCTTATCTCAGGAACTATTGGTTCGATTTGAAAAATTCTTCAGTATTAGATAGTTCATTTATTGAGGAAGGTTATAGGTTCTATAACATCACGCTAAAACTTATACAAGAGGAGCAATAATAAAGAATTTTTCAAAATCGGGTATTTTTCCCTTTTGAGAGCTTCCACTGCGTGCGGTGTGTAAACAGTTAAAGTTTTGCTAAAATAATCTAAAATATAATAATGTCTGTCTTTTAAAGTTTAATCACTATAACCTTTTTTATTCTAACCAAATTTGTTAAAAAAATAAAGCCTGCGAGTAACGGGGCCGGACCAATTAGTTTCAAATAAAGTTGTGAAAAAAATCAATTTTTAAACTTGTTTTACCCTTTCATTACACAAAATACATTTTTTTTTCTAAAGAAAACATGTTAAAAGTAATGAAGGGCCTTTATTTGACAAAGACCTTAAAGTGTTAGATTCACCAATTGGTCGAAAAAGCAGTTATCAAGAAGCATTTCTCAACTTTTAAAGTTTATATAAAATCTTAAACTCAAAAATAAACCTTAAAGAATCTTTAAATCATCCTGCAACTTCAATATAAGAAAATTATTATGCAAGTCACAGGCAATCACTTTTCCCAGTGGAAGTTTAACTCATTCACGTCTCGTCTGTACACAGCACACACACAAACAGAACATATAAACTATATTTTATACTTATACCAACATATTATTATGTTTTATAACAAAACCTAAATATTCAATGGCAGCCATCTCTATCATCAGCATCCGGTATATAATATTTTCTCAAAGATACTAAAAGCGTATGTTTTGTTTGTGTAAAATAAGTGTGTGTTTCATGCTTGAGGCAGTTTTCCCATTTATACCAGTAGATACGGATACGGAAACAAAATTGAGCCATTTTTCTGGTGTCTTTACGTGTGATGTTTCAATTCATGATTTTAACAATGGAAATTCAAGAAAATACACAACGACGACGACGGAAAGGGGGTACGGTGCTGTGAAGAGAAGAGAAGGAAAAGAAGGTGTACAAAAGTTATATGGAAGAAAATTGCCCTCGACACAGAACTCGATTCCCCAGACATTTAACAGACACAATTTTCGTAGAGGAAATCGTGTGAAAAGGAATTTAATATTGTGTCGAAAATTTTAAAGGCTAAGATTCTCGTTTAAAGTACGATTTTAGAAGAGAGAGGATAGGGTATACCTATTCTGATTAGTAAGTTCAAGTTGCTAAAACTTTTACATGTTGTTGTTGTACTTAATCTTCAAAAGTTAAAAGTTTCTTTAACGGCTATACCAAAAGATACTTTTAAGGAAGTTTTTTTCTTTCATTTAATAAATTTGTATAAAACTAATTATACTTTTGAATATAAAGGATGGACCAAAATTAATTTTTGTCCATGTGTTTTAAGGCTCTCTTAAAAAGGCAAAAATGTTCATTAATTATTGAACACGACTTCGTTCAAGCGGCTGCCTCGGCAGGCTCTCTAATTTTCCAATACCTTGTTGATGGTTTCAAGCTATGGCTCACGGATTGCTTAAATCGTTTTGGATTACTGGCATAATATTAGTCTTTCACGTTTTTAGGAAAAAAGAAACATGGGGACACATAACACAATTTGTAGAATTTGGTGCGCTAAATATAGATTGTGAAATGGGCTGTTTAGAACAGAGGACTTTCCTGCAGAAAACAAGGGTTGTAAAAATCTATGTCTTCAATTTCAAGAAGAAAAAAGTCGGTTAACATGGTTTTGCAACTGTCATCTTTGACCGAAACTTTTTCTCAGCCTCACATTCAAAGCCAAATGGTATAATAATGCCACCACTCCACAATCCGAACCGAATGTTCATTATCTGTGAATGTATTCTCCTCAGATGTGAAAATTTTATTTGCTGAGGTAGCTGCTCTAAGCCCCAAACTGAAAAATGTTAAAAAAGCGAATTTTGGTGCTGAAACTAGCAAGAAAACAATTCTAGATCTTTTTAAAGAATTCTCCCCAGGCTAGCTTGTGAATTGTTGAACTAATGGGATCGTTGACAGTTCGATGTTTGTGAATTGAGTTTCTAACTCTCGGCACACCTCATTTCGTTCCGCTGAGTTTTAATACTGACTTTTTGTTAAGATTTCAAGTTTGAAACTGCTGTCACTACATGGTGTACCTTTTACATTTCTAATAAAATGGCTTACAAGACTCAAATAGCAATTTTTAACAAATATGTAACTCGAAAACTAAAAAATTCGAGACATTTTTAAGTTTTTGTTTTATAAAATGAGAAACACTTGAAAGAAAATAAATCTAAAGAAAAAGAAAAAGAAAAATGTTCTGATACATAAATATTTGTAGATATAATTAAAATATTTGAAATTCTTTATTTTTGTACATTTGAATAATATAGAAAATATTTTTTTAGTATTTACATATAGACCGAGAGCTGAGGGCTAATTTTTAGCGTAAAAAGCGTATAGGTGGCCGCATTTGTCTTGCAAAGGTTGCCAAAACCCCGTTGTTTTGGAGGTTTTTAAAATTATGGAAAACTACTTGAAATTGGTCTCATCCAGAAGCCCTTGACTATATGATTGCAAATATTTGACAGACGTCTAGGTGGCCGCATTCTTCTGACAGACGTCATTAAAAATGTTTAAATAACAGATAGTAATCAAAACAAAATGCATAACTGGGTTCCACGAACTTGCTCCTGTATCCAAAGACTCTGTTTAAAAATAGTTCTTATATTTTAAAATAAAAAAATTACCTATAAAATAAGTTTGTCTTCAAAAATTTAAATGCAATTTAGTCAATCAAAAGAACCTTGATTTATACATTTTTTTTCAAAAGAGCTGTTCGTTTATAAATTAGTTTTGTATATGAAAATTTATTTGGTTTTTCGTAAAAATATTATTTCTACACTAATATTATAAAGAGTAAAGATTTGTATTTTTGTATGTAACGAATAAACTCAAAAAGGACTGGACCGATTTTAATAATTTTTTTTTTTATTAGAAAGCTACATTATCACTGAGTAACATAGGCTATATTTAGTACTAGATTACTATAGAAATCTTTAGAAATTCCTATTAAAACCAACCGAAGGTGTAAAATAATTAGCCATAAAATGTCTTTCTTCGCATACGCTGCGAAGAGTATTAATGATAGGACAAAAAAATGTTTTCTAATTTAGTGATTCATGGTCGTTTTAATTAGCATGGCTATAACTTAAATATCTGTACCTATTTATGTATGTCTACCCGTGCGAAGCCGGGACGGGCCGCTAGTAATTAATAAATACGTTTTGCATTGCAATTTCGTTAAAAAATGTTGTCCCATTTTCGAGATATAGAATTTTGAAAAAAAAAAAGAGACTAGGATGCGACCCATGCTGATAACTTCCCATCCCGTCTGTCGATTTGTCTTGCTTAAGACCTTAACAATATATTCATAACAATATTCTATGTGAGATAAATTATATTTCCTATAAGATGAAATTAGTTTGAAGCCAATATCTTAAGTTTCGAAAAGATACAGTGCCGTTCGAAAAATGTTGGTCAAACTTTTTTTTTCGATTTTTTTCGCATTTTGTCAAATGTGTTGAAATAACAACATATTTTTTATAAAGTTTGGTTTTATTATGCGGTTCAAATCTTTTAATAATACAATAAGAGTTTTGAGATTTTTCTAAAATGGTTACGGGAGCAAAAAGTGATTATGCCGAAAAATTAGTTTTTTATTTACCTGCCTCATTTTTAAGTATTAAAGAAAAATACTTTATTGGTTATGTTGTATCTTATTAGTACTTTGTTGGATCTCCTCTTGTTTTTATAATGACTACACATCGGCGAGACATTGAATGAGATAGGTTTTTCCATGTGGATGCAGGTATCGTGTTCAAGGTCCGGGAAGTAGTTTTTTTAATTCATCACCTGACTCTGGGCGCTTCTTCGCAACCTCGAGTTTCATTATAGACCAAATATTCTCAATTCGATTGAGACCTGGACTGTAGGGAGGCCAACTTAGTACATAAATATTATTTTCTTCGAAGTAGGTACTTTTTAACCTAAGAAATAAGAAAAAAATCCAAATACTATTTTTAGTCATAAAAGTTTTAGCTTGTTTTAAATCTTAATATTAGTCAGTAATTATAAAAATAAAAACAAGTTAATACTAACAATTTTGGCTGTATGACAAGGAGCATTGTCCTGTTGAAAAATGAAACTGCAAGTGTCCCCAAAAAGTTCTAGCACAGTGGGATCCAATAAATTTTTCAGGACTCGAAGGTAAACTTTTGCATTGACTTTGGATTTTAGAAAGCTCATTGTACCTTTTTCAACTCCAAAAAAGCATCCCCACACCATCCAACGTTCAGTTGTGGGGGGCATCAGCAAAATGCAATCATAGCTTAGTCTTTCTTTCGGTTCTCTTCGTGCAAGGATCCTCCCATCTCCAATAGGAGCTTGAATTTTGATTTATCCGAAAAGATGACATTGTTCCACATGTCTAAAGTCCAATTTAGGCGCTTCTGAGCCCAGATCAATCGTTTTTCTTCGACTCTTTTTTGGAAAATTCGGATTCAGTACCGGCTTGAGTGCTCTAAGTCCAGCTTTTACGAGCCTTTTTCTCACTGAGCTTGACGAAATTACTTTGCCTGTAGCTCGACACAGATCGTTTTTAAGGTCCACCAAAGTCCTGAAACGATGCCAACGACTGTACAATGTACATGTACAACGCCAAAAAACGATCTTTCACTGGGGTCTTCTTTTTTTGGCCTCCCTGAGCCTTTTTTCCTGCTAGTAGTCCCGGTCTCACGATATTTTTTCAAATTCCATGCCAGAGTTTGTTGAACTATAGTCAGTCTCTTAGAAATTTCACGTGTTGTCAAATTGAGACGTGACAGACACAGAATATTGGCTTTATGTTCCGAACTGATTTTTCCCATTTTTTGTATTCAAAGAAGCCAAGTTAAGAAAAAAAAAATTAGTGAGACTCTAATAAAAATCGATGGATTTGTTTCTGAGAAAATTTGATTTTTCGAGTTTGGAACAACATTTTTTTTGATTTTTGAATTCGTTTAAAACTTTGAATTCCAGGTTTGGGCTGAAAGTTCGAGGACAGATAGACGGATGAAATCATAGGAGCCACTTTTTGACCAACTTTATGTCAGATTTAAAAAAAAAATTCTCGAGTTTGAAATGTTTTACGAATGCATGAATATGTCGCAAGTAAAAATAAGTTTGTAACCCATTGGACAGCACACTAAAAATCGGGAATATTTTCACTTCAATTTTAAGTAATAAGAATTTGAGAGAAATCAATCGTGCTTTGAAGAAAGATAGTAACTTCAATTGCAATTTACATAAATTTAAGATCTAAAATCCCAAAAAAATAAAGTTTAACTAGTAGAAGCTTTAACCAAACCAAACCATAGAATACCGCATCAATATATTTTAGAGGTATCAATTGTATTTTAGAGGTGATTTGTTGAAATGTATGTACTTTAAAAAGGGTTTTATTCCTAAAAATTTATTCCTAAAATTAAAATTTAAATTAAACCAACTTGCTTACTATAGCTATTTAAGTCATGAATGATATTTTGTATGTATGTAATTAAATTGTAAAGGTAATGTTTTGAAATCTGTGTCAAAGAAAGGGTTTGGTTTCCAAAAATTAAATTCCCACTTTTGGATGTCGAATTTAAGTCAAACTTTTGAAATTTTTTAAAGTAATTTTGTAAAGTATAAATACAAAAATATACTTGTTTGGCTTTACGAATTTCAATTGACAACAAAAACATCAGAAATACAAACAGTTGAACTCTCGACATTAAGAAGTATTTTGAAGCTAAAAAACTGCAATGTGTCAAACTGTAAATTTAAAGGTAAATATTCTTTTCATTGATTTTCATTCCACCATCTAATATTCAAGAAAATCAGAAAAACGTCTGAATTATTTGAATAGACATAAACTATATTTATTTTGATTTAACATTGGCACTTTTACCATGATTTTGGAATTCCATTGAAAATACTTTAAAATGCATTGATTTCCCTTTTGTCATCTAAATAATTAACTACTTTTAAGCTTACTTAAATCCAATAACAACACATTGTTGAAAGCAATACAAAATATTTTGAGTTTTATGCATTCGATTAAATTAAATTCTAATTGTTTCTAGTAATTTAATACATTTAACATTGCAAACACATCATTAAAGTGCTAACTAGTTACATATGAACTGAACATACAGATTGCGAATTAATACAAAATAGTTTTCCAGAACAACCCTCTTTAAAGTTGAATCACTTTAAATAAATTAAAATGGGAATAAGTTACTTATTTTGAGTTGCATACAAAATATAATTGGGTTAAAATTTGAGAGTTGTGTTTAGAAAAATATTCTTCGAAAAAATTGCATTTCAACCAAAAAAATACAAATCAATTAAGTTAATAGAAATCTTTTTTGGTTGGAAAAATAGAAAAATATTATTTTTAGACAAATTTCTTGGAAGGAACAAAAGACTAAACTGGATATCTGAAAATTGGATACCTTATGTTTTAAGCAATTTCCACCATGGTTATATATAACGCAGTTTTAGTAAAGCTATTCATTTGAAATTTTTATATTGTAGCTTATAGCTTTTAGTCCAATCAAAGGAATTGCTCACGAGTTTCTCTAGAAAAATGAATGTTAGTCGAATAACTAAAATTTTACCAAGCGGATATTCTAGGTAGGAGTATGTTCAAAAATTGTATTTAATAAACTAACTTTCCAATTATTTGGCTTAATTCATCGTATCATCGATCAGCAAACCACCGCTCCGTACGAATTCTTCTTAAATTGCCATGAAAAATGAATTTTATTTCTAACGACACTAACTTTTATTATTGTTATTTTATTGTACTATTCGTACTAGAATGTCAGCTTGTTAGACTTGACCATTCTTTATTCCGTCAATTTCATTGAATGTTTGAACAACAACAACAACTTAAAGGTGCTACCACTCATTGTTTTGGCTGGTAATATACTAACTAACTTTATTTACTTTCCGTAAGAAGTTATTGTAATCGGCTGGAATTGTTGAATTTAAAATGTTTATATTTCTCGACTTAATAAAAGATTTTTAGAAAGATGTCCGAACCTTTTGGATACCTTTCTTCGTCAGCCACATCTCAAGAACCCTGAAAGGCATCGACTTTAAACAAATTTTATTTCACAGATACTGACGTCAAAAGATTCAAAAAGCATGTTTATTTATTATGTGAAAAATTTGGTTGGCCCCAAATATCCCTCGAACCAATATAGCTAGCGACTTCAATTTAATGTTATATTAAACATTGGGTCGTATTAACTTTTTGACATGTGGTAATTTTTTTTAAGAAAAATAAAAGGGACATTTTTTCTTTCAAACAATTAAAACCTAAAAAAGAAATACTATTAAAAATTAAAATCAAAATTAATTTTGACTCGAATATCTTAGCAAAAAATTAATGATATTGGCTCCAAAAGAAATCCTTTAATTTCTTTTGCAAACATTTTTAGAATAGTAACAGTTTTTCTATAATTCGTTAAAAAAATACCATTAAAATTTTTTTATTAGAAATAAAAACTTGTAAATATTTTTAAAAATTGGTTTTAATTTAAATATACCACAAACAAAAACAGATATTGAAATCAAACTTATTTTATAAAATTCTAAATATTGTTGTCAACGAAAAGCTACTAAAATAATTCAAAACTTATTTTAAGTGGTTTTGTACTAAAATGTTTTGAGAACAAAGAAAGATATTGACTTCAAACTTTCGGCTAAAATGTTTATTAACTTAAAACTGTTCAGCGAACACACGACGACAAGCTCTTGAGTCAGTTGGATTTTGTATGAGTGCAGGCCCAAATCACGACACATTTTTCAACATGTTGTGGTCTGCGACAAGCCAAGTTCTTGTGAGCAATGCGGGCTTGAATGCCTCGGATTCTGCTGCACGAGAACAACCATTTTAATAATTAAGTTTTATCACTTACACATGTTTCCCGACGCTGTTACTTGCCATCATGATTTGTTTTTAGGGACTGATAAGAAAAAGAAGATATTTTGACAGAAAGTAAAAGAAACAATATGGCTGCCACGAGCTGTCAAAATAAAGTCTTCCCTATTGGAAAACCCTATAGACGTTATTGAGATGTGACGTTTGTTTTCTTAGACTGTAAATTAATAACTTATTCTACCTGAGACTTTGATTTGTATGAGGTCTTTAATGTCAATTTTATTTATGTGACAGCTTCTAAAAATCTTATATTGCAAATTTACTAAAGTTTTGTTAATAATACGTCTCAAATATGAAACTGATATTAAATGATTTTTAAGATCCAATAAAATTATGTATGTAAATACTAGAGATCCACTGCAGGTAGTAATGTCATTTACATCTTGCATCTCTGTAATTTGCAGATGTCTGTTTTGATCGGGGAGAATGTAACTAGAAACTGTGTTAGTTAGTAAATTTCAATACTTTGGACCCTTATATGATGACGGCTTGTATTGTAAAAGAATATTTATTGAATTCTAATGAAAATAATGTGAGTTATTGAATGCTATTAAATGTATACTAATATCTTTTACTTTTCTTGAGAAGTCTGTTATCTTCGACTGTAATTAACTGACGTCTACTGACTAAGATTGTAGCTTTGTTATATATATCATCTTTTTTAAAGTATAATACACTTAAGTCTACTTTCTATTGTCTACTTTTAATCAAACCCTGATGTCCAATATTGTCAACTTCTGTTTTATCACACTGTAATTTGTTGGCTTTTTATGACAAACTGTAATTATATGATTTCAGATGAGACATGTCGTAATAACTGTAGGAGCAGCTATAAAAGTCTGTAAATAAGTGAAATGAACCATTTTAGACATAAAATAAATAACATTTTTTATAATCATGGTTTTAAAGTTCTGAAATCCACTAAATAATAATGAATACGTGCTGTCTATCTTAGTCTGTTTTGTTAAGATTTTTTACATGGAACATAATATGTAATTGAAGTTTAGTAATTCATACTGTAATTAATGAATTTCCGAAGTCTGAGATTGTACTTGTGAATTCTGATGTCCAAAACTGGAATTGAGACTGCGCTTCAATGATAACTGCATTTTTAATCATCTTAGCTAAAGATACATTTTATCGGTTGTTCTTAATTACGTAAATATCTAAACTAGAGTTTACTCTTACTGTGTCATTCATTTTGTGTGTTTGAGAATCTAAAATTTGTTTTCAATATTGTGAGCTTGCAAAACTTTTTATTTCCTTTTTAACTATTTTCATTAAAATATGCTTTTCTTATCATTATCTCTGTGCCTCACCTTACATAGATAGGGATTGTAAAATCCCTAAATTTTAAGTTTTTTTTTTTAAATCAAGTAATTTTTTCCATCGATTTTGAATACATGAAAGTAATAAGCCCTTGTTTAAATTTTCAGGCAATGATATGCATAATGGTGTTTCAAGGTATACCATAGTTATATCCCAAAGGTAAAACATGTTCAAAGTAAGACAGGTTGTTATATGTGGTTGTGTTTATTATCATGAACAATAAATTCCGCAACTGCCTAGGGAACTAAAAAAGGCGTTAAACCTTGACTTTTCTGCCCCCGCCTCCACCCGTTCTCTCTTTCATCCATCACACACCATCAGACATGCCTTTGCTTTATTGTCATGTCAGCGCCAGAAATGATCCCATTTATCATTATTATTTCTTACCGTCCCGTTTCGTTTGTTGGCGTTATTGTCGCGTCACGTAGAACCTACCTACCTAACATAGTCTCACTATATCTAGGTGTATAGGTTGGTCATGGCAATTTTGAGCGGTAGCGTTCCAACAATAATAATTTGGAAAGGTGGTGGCAGGGCAGCATGTGGCAGCGGTCGGTCGGTACGGTAGTGCCAGTCAGCGGCTATAGAATGAGTTTCCTCTTTCTATTAAAAGTCTATACGAAAGGATACAATAGTTCATTTTCTCGTGCTCGTGCTTTTGCTTTTGCTTTAGCTTGTGCTCGTGCAACGCGAAGACGACTACGAAAAAGGGTTTTCGTTCTAGTTCTCCTTTTTGATTGGAAGGACTTCAAACATTGGCAGCATATGCGGCTGGCTCAGCGGCAATGGCGGTGGTGGTGGCGGTGAAGGTGACGGTGGCAATGGCTGAATGCCTCTCAGGCTCTGTCTGTGTCTGTTCTGTTGCCAAAAGACCAAATCAGGACACAACGGTAACTAATGAAAATTGATGCTCGGACAATTTGCGAAGGCTAAACATTGTCTGAGAGGACTAAAAGGATAGAGAAATTTTGTTTGTTTTTTTATTTTTGTACTTTTATATGTATGAAGGTGTAGAGATATGGCGGACAGAGACAATCATATAACACCATACTATTGCACTATTTTGATAGTCATCATCATCATCAGCTGGGGTGTTGGATTAGCAATCATGAAATGGATTATGTTTGTTTTTGAAAATGTAGTTTTTTAAATTAAACCTACCCAAGCAAAAAGGACACAGATACGTCCATAGTCAATAGACAGGTTCATAAAGAAAGAAAGAATCCTGAAAAAGGACATTTACATTTTAGTTATCAAAATTCTTTTTAGCAGAGTTTATTAATCTTTCTATTTTTTCATCACCACCTGGCCCCATTTGCTTGACAGTTTTTTTTTCATCAAGAATTTTTTAAATTGCTTGGAACTTGAGTTTTTAGATGAAGTATTTGAGTATATTTGATTTTTAAAGTGAGAAAAGAAGCTGGATGACGAAAAGCTTAAATAGGAAAACTCTATTATTGCTCTTTAAATGAGCCGTTTAAACCAATTTTACATAACAGTAGCTGCATCTTAGCAAATTCATAATTAACCTAAATACAAATTTTGTTGTTTTAACATTCCTATACCTCGAAGAGCATAACGTATCATTTTATTTTGAACCATTTCCAATCGATTTGTGTGGCTCAAAGTATACCACCACCAGACGAAAACAAGATATTATGAAATGGGACAAATATGAGAACAAAACCCTGCGTTAAACAAGCTTTCGAAATAATAATGGGAGCAAACTATTCTGGAAGAAAATACAATCGTTAATGGATTTAATTTCCATAAATACTTTGAGAACATCAGATTAGATACAAATATAAAGTGTTGTAAAATAAAATGTACAATTACCAACTTCTATTTACTTCCTCCCTCTGATATATTAATAAAGCAATTTCAAAATATTTCCATGAAACCCATAAGGTTTTAACTTGATTCATAGAATATTAAATTAAACTCTAATAAAAGTTTTTCCATTCAATATATACGGCTAAAGACA
The DNA here is from genome assembly GCA_951509635.1 of Eupeodes luniger. NCBI lineage: Eukaryota > Metazoa > Arthropoda > Insecta > Diptera > Syrphidae > Eupeodes > Eupeodes luniger. The sequence continues at coordinate 102,835,121 of OX608073.1, read as the reverse complement.
ACAATCCCGTCTTCCCCACTTAGACGAAGTAAAGATTGCCATATCTAAGCTGAAGTGTAACAAAGCCGCTGGAGCAAATGGCTTGAATGCCGAGCTCTTTAAAGCAGCTGGAGATAAGTTGGTTAGGAGCATGCACGAACTTATCTGGTCAGAATAGAGCATGCCCGATGAATGGAACCTCAGTATTGTTTGCTCGATACTGAAAAAAGGAGACTCTTTAAACTGCACCAACTATAGAGGCATCAGTCTACTTAACATCCCTTACAAAATTCTCTCTGCCGTAATATTTGAACGTCTAAAGACCATCGTCAACAACCTAATAGGTCCTTATCAGTGTGGTTTTAGACCACGAAAGTAAACAATCGATCAAATATTAACATACCGGCAGATCCTGGAAAAAACCCAAGAACATCAAATCGACACCCACCATCGTTTCATCGATTTCAAGGCCGCGTATGACAGCATCTACAGACGAGCTGTATGGAGCCATGTCTTGTTTAAGCATCCATGCCAAACTTGTCCGTTTGTGCATGATGACAACGTCAACACTAGAGGCACTATCTTTCAAAAGTCTGTTCAAATACTAGCATATGCTGATGACATTGACATAATCGGATGAACTCAGCGTGATGTCAATGGGGCTCTTGTGAGTAATGAGGCAGAGGCGGCAAAAATGGGTTGAACGGTTAATGAGGGAAAAACAAAGTACATGCTGTCGTCAAAAAAGGTATTAGAACACCGACGTCTCGGTCAAAACGTCACCATCGACAGACGTAACTTTGAGGTAGTCAAGGACTTCGTCTACCTAGGCTTCGCTATTAACGCAGAAAACAACACCAGCGCTGTGATCAAACGAAGAATAACTTGCTAAACGCTGTTTCTTATGGCTTAGAAAGCAATTGAGTAGCAATGCCCTCTCTCGAGCAACCAAAGTGGCGCTATATAAGACCCTTATCAACCCCGTCCTGCTATACGGTGCAGAAGCATGGACTATGACAAAAGCGGATGAAAGCACCTTGGGTCGTTTCGAGAGAAAAGTTCTTCGTGTGATCTACGGTCCCGTATGCATCGAAGGGGAGTGGAGGAGAAGATAGAACGACGAGCTGTACGGGCTGTACAGCGACGTAGACTTGGCCAGAAGGGTAAAAGTCCAACGACTAAGACGGCTGGGTCACGTAGAGCGCATAGAACCCAATGCTCCGGCTGGAAAGTCTTCGAATCAACACCCTCAGGACAGCGCAGTAGAGAAAGACCGCGGAACAGGTGACGGAGCTCGAAACTGGAAACATCTTGCTAGGGACCCAGCTAGATGGAGAAGTTTGTTTGGTGATGCCCTAGTTCACACAGGACTGTAGCGCCACCTTAACTAAGTAAGTAAGAAAAGCTTTTAAAAAGTCAGTATACACAACATCTATTTGCCCTTGTTTTTCTTGATAACAAATACAAACATTTGTAAAATCTACTAAAGGAGGTGCCCCATTTTTGAGCTCAGGGCGTACACCTAAGAGACTATTACCAAATGTAAGTTTACGTTCAGCCCAAACTATCTGCCAAATATTTTTCAATTTTGACGTGGGATTTTAAGATAATTGGACCTGCCTTTTAGTGTTGGAAATGGGAAAAATCTTAAGTTTTTTTCAAATAATGACGTATACCTACTCCAAAAAGTATAGCACGTATGATAATGATTTAGGTATTATAAGAAAGATCATAAAAATATCTTTGATATCATCAAACTTTTTTTTAAATGTCTTATATTTCGAAAAGAAGAACCTAAAACTAAAACATTTGTGATTAACGATCGCCAGGTGTATGCCTTGTGCAAGACTTCATAGAAAAGTGGGGCATCTTCTTTTCACATATGGATATACCACTTATAATACCATGTTGGAATTCAGATGTTGGGATTTTTCCATCAATTTTGCAGGAAGCCTTAGAATTTTAGCTAAATTAGAAAAATACAATTAATATATTAGGTGGAGCAAGATTCCGTTGAGAACTACTGCCCAGTTTTCAGGGATAGAGGGACCTAAAGTTTTAAGCCAAATCTGAACGGTTAATTTGAGAATACACTTTTCATGACAAGAATTACTCTTGAAGGATTTGTCAATTCCTTGCAAGAGGCATTACTCGCTAAAAAAAAACTAGATGGCACGGCAGGGATTAAAACCAAGACCTCTGTCATGACAGTCCTACGCACTAACCATCACTCCACGGGTAATTCTTGGAAACTGATTTATTTTTTCAACTGTATTAAGAACCCGATATATAAAAAGTATTAATGCCCTGAACGCTTCAAAACGTCTAAACACACTTAAGTACCCTGGGATTGAATAAAAGTGTTCTATAAAGATCCTGTACAATTTTTAAAATTAATAACATATTGCTTATGATAAAATATGTTTGATTTCAATATCAGTTTTTGTTCCCGCGATTTTTCGCACAAAATTTTCTTCAGAGACGTATTTGGGGTTCTGAAAATCCTCAAGTAATTGAAAAGAGGCCATTACATCCACAAAAAGTCACTGTTTGGTGTACTCTTTGGTCTGGAGGTGTGATTGGACCTCACTTCTTCGAAAACGACAATGGAACGACCGTCACTGTTAATTCGGAGCTTTATGGTCATATGATATACAATTTTTTTTTTTTTGCCGTTGAAGAATACGACTTGGAGAATTATGTGGTTTCAAAAAGACGGTGACACATGCCACACAACTCGAACGAATATGCCTTTATTGCAAGAGATATTTACTGGACGGGTAATTTCTCTACGTGGCAAAATTAACTGGCCACCAAGATCATGCGATTTGATACTGCTGGACTTTTCGTAGGGTTACGCGAAATACCGTGTTTATGCAGATAAACCTTTAACTCTTGAACACTTAAAAACCTGAAATACCGCCCAATATGTGTCAAAAAGTGGTCGAAAATTACCTCAAAAGGATCAATGCTTGCAACAATTCGCGTGGTGGTGAAAAAATGTCAAACATTTCAAATCAACAAATCGGATCGATTATAATAAATTGATATGGAAAGTTAAACATTTTTAATTATAATTTTTACCCCAAAACCGACGGACATGAAACCTTAAATATTTGTATATTGTTCCATCAATATTTTGGAACATACAAAATGATTCATAAAATGCATTTCCGGATCCGTAACTCTGTTTATTAAATTTTGTATAAGTACCAACAAGTAGAAGCCATCAATGTGTCAAAAACTTCAATAACACGCAATTAAATCCATCTTGCAGCTCGTGTACAGTACAGTGGCTTGACAATTTGTATTTTTTTGTGATTTCGTGCTGCTTGCAAGATGTTGGTGTTTGTTTCACCGTTTAGTAATATCACAGTGACATGAATACAAAATGTATGTCACGTACCACGTTACACAAATCGATTTTCATTTTTATATTGTTTGACAATTTGTCTTGATACGTTAATGGTTCAAAATACGCCTATTCTAAACATATATCCGTTACGTTCCTCTTATTCTTCTTCAGCTACACACAAACACCTAACCTTAAAATTGCCACTTCAATCGTCATGCAAACATAGCTTTATATAATTTTCTATCCAAATTCACCCAAGTAGAAATTTTATTGAGATCCCCACGAAGAAGGATGCAAGGATAGCGACAGCGAGCGAATGAACGAACGAACGAACGTCTCTCGCTCTCCAATGTTTGCATTCGAACCGGAAGGAATACCGATTTCGGGGTAAGAAAAAAATGTCTGCTCACTCTTCGTTTTCGTCCATCAAGGATCCTTGAATACAACCAAGCCAAAAAAACCACACCCCCGCGAGCTCTTTGTGTGTTAATTTCTCCGGTCACTGATTTGTCATAAAACTCAAACAAATAACCAAAATCACTTCGTGACATTTGAATCTGAATAGAATGTTTTTCAAAAAGAGTTTCTTCCACTCTTGTTTTGTTCACTTGATGGCAAGAGAAAAAGGATACCTTACCTACACACATATATCTAAACCTAGTAAGAAGGGCTAGGATAGCATCAGAAAGTGAGGTTAATTCATGGGTCAAAGTAATTCAAGGTACTTCATGCAAAAAGTGTTTACCTTTACTTACCGAGCTTATATTCCTGTTTAGAGAAAGCTATAGGTACACATCAGGTACAAGCTTAAAAGTTGACATTATAACCAATATTCAAGTCACGTTTAGGATTTCTCAACACACAAAACTCACACTTGAAAATTGAAGGATATTTTTTTGTGTATTCGAAATTTGTGTTCAATTTTCTAATTTTAAACTTGTGGTGTGCTTTACGAAGTCAATTATTTGTCCTTCTAATAACACTCTGGTATAGTTTGAGATTTATGTTCTGTTCTTTGATTTTTATTCTATTTAATTTCGGATTCGTCTTAAAATGGACTTGTTTCATTTTGTTGGGTTACATTGGGTAAAAAATAAAAATGTATTTATGACTTCAAAATCGAATTTACACCTCAATTCCCTTTTATTTTTTGAGGGAGTGTAAAAACAACAAATTGAAAGCATATGATGATTCAAGAACGTTTATACTCGTATCTTGAAAAGTATTCAAATCTGGTATTGGTATTTTTAAAATTTAACCTTGGATGAATTGATGAAGAATTTCATTGAGCATTCAGAACTAAGCTTACAAATAATTATAGACGAATAAAAGCAAGAAATCTCTAACAACTTGAAATGTTCAACCATTAAACACAATGTTTCTTTTTCCTTAAGGTTATGTAGAGCGAAGTGATGTCATTCCTTTTCTAAAATTTTCAAAAATGCTGTTTTAAATACTGTTTCAAGATTAAAAAAGGCGTTAATCCCAATTATCGATGGTATAGGTTTCGATTTGAAAAATAAATAACAATTACTTTTATCGGTTCCGGAATGAATTTTTGTTATCAGTCTGATTCCTCGAATTGAAAATTTTGACATTGCTCGACGTTTCAACGTCCCTAGAATCTAAATCAAAGATTCGTAGAGAGATGCCTGTCGGATGGATTTTTTCGTCGCCCATATCTCAAGAACCAGTTGTGATATCGACTTAAAATAAATTTTGTTATGCAGACAATAACACAGAAAAATACAGAAAAGAATTTAATTGCACTGGATCACACGAACTGAACCTGTGTACAATTTATTGTTGTTTCTTTCTCTGTTTGAATGTTCAAATGTCTTTTTGACTAATGTTTTTGTGAATAAAATCTTTAAATCTGGTTATCCAATATGGTTAGATAAAGTTGAAGTGGCTGTCCATGATGGAGTAGGACACACTTAGGGCAGTTGTTGCCCCTTGCGATACCACATGAATCTTGACGCCTTTTTCTCAGTTCAATAAAAATTGAGATTGTTATAGAAGAATTCTCTTTACGTTTTTAAGGTAGAACAGGGCAAGTACACAGGAAGTGAAGAACTTTTTATTTCCCTTCCTTGTCTATACTGCTTTTGCAAACGTTATTTGAGAATACGCCTAGCCGAGTGGCGTTCTTTTCTATTAGGCAGTGTCCAGATAATCCAAATGGCTTATTTGAGAAAACACTTTTCAAGACAAGAATTACTCTTGGAGGATTTGTCAATTACTCGCAAGAGGCAAGACTTCTGGCATGACAGTGTTACGCACTAACCATCACGCCATGGGTACTGCAGTGTACGGTCATAACAACAAAAATTACCGAAATTAATAAAAATTTAATTTGCGGAAAATTCCCTTTCTTGTGAAAGCTCACTTTTTCAATTTGAGAACTTCTATTAATCCTTGAACCAATAAAATTATTAAAACTTATTTCTAAAATCCTCTTTTAGACCTCCCTTGATTGCAACCTCCAGACCTTCCTTGAAATCCTAGAACTTCCTTGACATTTCAAGGCTGCCCTTTTAATCTCCAGACTTACCTTAAATTTCAAGAAATCCTATAAAATCTATAGACTTGAATTAATATTTCAAGACATCCACTCAAATCCTAAGACCAATCTCGTTATTTCAAGGCTTCCCTTTATATTTCAAAACTTCCATTGGAATGTCCAGACCTCTTTTAAAAATCACTAGACCCTGAAATTTCGGGTCAATCGCAATATTGTATGAATAAAAATGAATTCGAAAATGCAACACCAATAGAAGGCTACTTTTAAGGCAGGAAATTAAGAAAATGTTCCAAATTTCCCTCAAATCGACTATTACTACTGCTAAAATTGAGTCTTTAATAGTTCAATATTGAGGATCGAGCAAGGAAAAATCAAACTGTTCCAAGTAAGTTGTATGCACTACTAGGAAGCGTTGCTTATGGAAATAAATTTACTGTGTAAGATTTTCAAAATTAAGAGTCCAAAAAAGAATAAGATCAAGGACAAAAACTGTCTTTCTTTAAATGAGATATACTGCTAAAATCAAAACTCTTGTTTTAGCTAAAAATTACAAAATTCAAAGAGCCCAGGTTAGGTAGGATTAGGATGTAATGAACAGGACACACTTAAGACTGTTGTTGGCCCACTGTGATACCTTATGAGGTTTTCTTCTGAACTGACCAATGATGTTTGTGTATTTAATTGTTTACATCGTTCTAGAAAAATTATCCTAGGTAGTTCTTACTAGACCTTTTTAGATACAGAGGAGGATGTGTTTCGACTTAACTGTCTGAGAAAATCCTGGTAACAGATACTGATATCACGTTTTCCTTAAACCAGGACAACCCTTTTTTTACCGCAAAAAGTTCTGAGAGCCATAATTCTAGTCGTCTAGAGTAAACACCTCCAATGCGTCACAAGCTTTTTATCCCTTGGCATACCCGTATCGTGATGGTTAGTGCATTGAACTGTCATGCAAGGGGTCTTGGGTTCAATCCCTGCCTGTGCCACCTAACTTTTTTCACGGGTACTGCCTCTTGCGAGAAATTGACAAATCCTCCAAAAGTAATTCTTGTCATGAAAAGTGCTTTCTCAAATTAGCCGTTCAGATTCGGCATATAAACTGTAGGTCCTATCCATCTCTGACAACATTACTCACACGCAGGAATGGTTAAGAGTTGTAAGTCACTAGGCCCTGGTTCTCTACGGACTCTACTTAATATTTCAAGTGATATTTCAAGACCTCCCTTTGAATATACAGACTTCTTTTGATGTTTCAAGACCTCCGTTAATAATTCAGAATCTCCCTTGTAATCTAATGACCTCCTTTAGGTATTACGTTATTGCAATAGAGCTGAGCAGTTACATGTAGAAGGTGAAGAACTGTTTCCTTCCCTTTTTTCTTGTCCATACAGAAAAGTCATTTAAGAAAACATGCTTTCCTATTTGGCAGTATCCGGTTATGCCACCAATTATTTGGAATATATGGAACCTATACGCACTTTGAGCGTATCCCAGAGAAAATCCAAATATCAGATGTTGATATCACGTTTTCTTTAAGAAAGTACAAGACTTCCTTCATAGCCAAATACTGAGAGGGTTAATTCTAGTCGTTCAGAGTACACGCATCCAGCGCTTCGTTAGTTTTTGATACCTTGGCATCTCCAGATTTCCACTGAAATCTGCAGAACTCACAAAGTATTTCAAGACCTCCCCTGAGATATCCAGACTTTCCTCACAATTTCAAGACCTCCCTTGATATTACAAATCCTACCTTGGAATCTGCACACTAACAATAAAATCTCAAGTCCTCCCAAAATATTTCTCTGCGTTAAAATCTCCAGATCTCACATTATATTTCAAGATCTTTCTTGGAATCTCCAGATCTCCCTTAATATTTTAAGACCTCTCATAATATTTCAAGATCTCTCTTGGAATCTGCAGACCTCCCTTGATATTTAAAATCCTCCCTTGATAGTGCAAGGACCTCCCTTGATATTTCAAGATCTCCTTTAGAATCTATAAACCTACCATGATATTTCAAGACTTCCCTTGATATTTTAAGACCTCCCTTAATATTTCATTACCTCACTTGGCATCACCAGAAATCCTTTGATATTTCAATTGGATTGACTTCGCCTTTCTATCTCCCAAGAAAGATCTGGAAAATATAGAAATATGGAACTGTAGTTGGGTGATTGTGTAGTCTGTGTTCTATAGAAATGATTCTATATACTTTAGTATTACGAAGCAGCCAATGCTTTTATTAGTCCACTGTGCAAAAGAAACTTTGAATACACTAAACCTCTCACCTACCCCAATTCCTGTAGGGTTTCTAAGTGGGGGTTTAAAGGGGACACACCTCACTGTTTATACTTAATGTAAAAATAAGTTGGTCTTATTTCTCAAAATAATTTGACTTTATTTCACTTTGTCAAAGTATAATATGACGAACTTCTGAAATTGTCTCACTTTTGTAAAGTGGGGTGAAGCCAATTTTTGAGAGTTGGTCTTATTTCACTTGGCTTTATTTAACGACACCGAAATTTCAAAAAAATAAAAAAAAGGCATCTAGTATTAATTTCACTGCACAGAGATTTCTACGAAATTTTCAAAATTTGTGGTCAAGTAGCCATTAAAATGTGACATTTAAAAATATTTGAAAAAATTTAAATGCTACTCAAAATGATGATAAACCCTGTTGGTGATAATTCACTTTCTCCCTTAAAAGCTTTCGGCAGCAGCGACCCGTTTCATTAAGCCATTACATTCTTTTTCGATACAAATATGCATCTAAAAGTTAGGAAAAGTGACACCTGATGACTTGATAAACGTAAAAAGTCAGTTTTGAAACATCAATCCATATGTTCTGATTACATCTTACACTTGCTTCCTCTAAAGTATAAACTAATCTCCACAAAACCCATACCCTGTTTTATTTCTAGCTTAACTTCTTTTTTCTTTCCATTAACACCGAATCAATAGCTGCCAATATGTATCTTCTAAGATATCACAAGATTTATTGGTCTAGCACCAGGGTCGATGCAAAAACATCTGTGTGTTCCTTCTTCTTGTCCTTAAAATCCCTTCAAATGACAATTTATTGTACCTATATATGAGTATACATTGTACACTTTAGGCAAAAATATAAACACATAGAAATATAGACATCAGGTCCTTACCTTATATATTATATTTATTATAACATAAGGCTTAAGGGAATGAAAATTTTAGTTTAAATATCTGCCTATCAGCAAACTATAAGTTCCGCACATTTAAATTTAATGACGTACTTGAGTTTGTTATGGAATCCTGATCCTGATTCTGATACTAGATACTATATGGATTTGGATGTTGATGTTGATGTTAATGCTGATGCTGATGCTAAAGCTGATGTTATATGCCCTCTGATGTGATGCTGCTGTGTCCTATTTTTGCTCCAATATAGTACTCGTTTAGTCATGATGTGGATGTCCCTCGTAGGTATACTACTCGTAGCTACGAGTATATCTCAAGAGTTTTTGAGAATTGTGCGATGGGAGAGTTTAACATATTATTTTGAAAATCTAAACATGCTGTTGTGCCATTTTCAAGTTCACTGGAGCGTATTATATTTGAAATTTGATGCAATCAAATGGGCTTCATCGTTTCGGTTCGTCTACATATGTATATGTAGATATAGAACAACCCCACCTTCTTCTTCGTCACCACCCCCACCACATTCTGTTTATATATGTGCTTTAAAATTCTTTTATATTCAAAAGGCTATTAGGTTTGAGTATTATATCCTCTTTCTCTATTATATTAAGTACCTACTGTATATCGTATATTTGGTTCAGTTTGTTTTGGCAGGATATTTTTTCGAACACATCAATAATAATAAACCTGGTTTATAATTCTTTCTTTTTTGGTTCGTTATAAGTAAAAATGCATAAAAGGTTTAAAAGTTAAGTAGCCTTTTTTTTTATTTTATATTGTGCGCTCACTAAAAAGTTTATGAATGCCCTTATAATGATTAGACACAGTGCGAGCAATTAGGAAAGAAGAATACCGATGGACATTGGTTTTAAATGTCTGCACATTGTAATGAGTGGGACATAATGAGTCTGGTAAAGCATTCCACATTCGTGTAGTGCGGCTAAAGAAAGAATCTCTGTACTTAACAGTACGTCTGAAATCGGGCTCATGGGTAAACTGATGGTCATGCCTAGCAGTACGGTTATTACGGTTGAATTGTTTAAGGGGAGAAATGTAATTGTCTATTGTACTAGCGAATTGTTTATAAAAATAACGAAAAAATAATGATAGGCATAAGACCTTACGGCGGTGTTCAAGAGGCAAATGTCTCGGTAAGAGAACGATCTCCTATAATTTTTAGAGCTCTCTTTTCAATTCTATCCAAAATACTCAAGTACGTTTTTTGGGCACCAGCCCAAATACAAAAATTATAATCGAGTTTTGAACGAATAAAAGCTTTGTAAATTTTAGCCAGATCAGAAAGGATAAAAAACTTCTTGCATCGTCTGAGAAAACCTAAACACTTAGCAGCATTTTTGGCGATTTCGAATATGTGATCACTCCACAAGAAGTGGTTTGTTATACACATACCTAGAACTGAAAGCTGTTCAGTCTCCTCAATTCAAGTAACACCCATGGATAGTGGCATTGGGAGAGGGTCACGCTTTCGAGACAGTAGAGAGCATTGAGTATTCGAAGCATTAAACTCTACACCATTTTCTATTCCCCATTGGACAATGCTGTCAAGATCAGAATTTTACTAACTGCCGTTGGTAGTCCACATCCGAGAAACAAGAATGAGAATCTACAAATGAATATGAAAATCTGAGGGCACTGTCATCAGCGAAACAAACGAGTGGGTTGAAAGTTTCAGACAAAATACCATTTGTAAAAATAAGGAATAGTGTCGGAGATAAAACGGAGCCATGGGGCACTCCAGCGTTTATTTTGTGGATATCAGATTTGATCCCGTCCAATACTACTTGAATTGAACGGTCCGAATGGTAATTTCTTGAATAACGAAGAAGAAATTCATCAATACCAAAAGCACGCATTTTCGATAAGAGAGCTTGATGCCAAACTCTATCAAATGCCCTTGAAATATCAAGTGCAATAATCTCACTTTCTCTTAAACGATGTAAGGATTTGTTCCACTATTTGGTGAGATAAACCATAAGATCAACAGTGGATCTATTGCTACAAAAGCCATACTGCCGGTCATTAAGAAGATTTCGTTCTTCAAGGTATTTCTTGAGCTCTCAGCGTTTCCATGGCCTTGTAAAGAAGGGACGGGAGTGCAATGAGACGATAGTGCAATTAGACGATAGTTAGAGAATGAGGAGGATTCCCCTTTTTTAGGAACAAGCTGGACAAATGCTGTTTACCAACCGCTTATAAAGAGACCTGTAGAATAGAACAGATGGAAAAGCTTACGCAGTGGTTTGTGCTATCGTTGAAGAACACCTCTTCAGAACAATAGTAGGGGTACTATCCGGGCCAGTAGATTTGCGAATGCCAAGATTTAAAGTAATATAGCAACTGGACAAGTGTGAAAGAAGCTTCTTCCCATATAATCGTTTATGCTTTCGAGTACAGGAGGAGTTGACTTTAAAAGAGTGTCATTGGAAACGAGGGTAGGAACTGGCGATGATGTAGTGACCAGAAATTTCTACTACCTTTTTGACATTGTTGTATTTTTTGCCGTAATTTCTGGTCATGCCAAAATTTAATCCGTTGAATATGTTCGTTATAGGTCTTTGTATAGCTTGTTTGAACTTCTGAATTAAAAACGTTTTGTTGTAAATCTACGAGATGTGATGGTTCCCAGTCAAGAACTTTCAATTTTTCACCTTAATTGAAAATGTTTGTGGTTTTTTTTGTAACACTATATTGCCATTTATTATTTCTTTTTTAATTCAATATTATCATAAGAATAACCACCTATATGATGTGCACCATCAAATAGTTAAATATAAATTATATAATTAAATTTAATTTTATTGAAAACTCAACACTTAAGCCCTACCGCAATTGAAATGATTTCATGCATTCCTACTCTAGATGTAAAAAAGAATAATTTTCAAATAAATTATTATTTAATATCAACCACAAATGATTAAATTAAAAATATTGAATACAATTTAATTTATAAAATTTGTCTTTTTTTTTTTTTTTTTTATTTTTAATAAATATCATTTTTTATTATTTACAATCAAAAAAATGTAAAACAATAAAATAAGTAGGTAGATAAGCACACGTGTAGATATAATATTAACATTAACCATCAACACCTGATTCAATTTGAATACAGTATGTCCTGTCCACTGTGCATGTCCTTTTTCAAACCAAATCCAGAACCCAGAAACCCAAAATTTGCACTTTATCCCTTGACTATTATAAATATACCACCACCATCAGGACCAAAACCAGAACCAGGACCAGTTCCAGGTAATATGTATATGCATTGCATATGCATTTACAATCAGATTACAATCTCATTAAGTGATATTATCTGTTGCTATCAGACCATGCGATGTAAATGATTGACATGATAAAAAAACGCATTTTAAAAATTAATAAACCATTAAATTGAAAGGGGTAAGTGCAGGAATACAAAATTAACCACCCGCCGCGCCGCCCACACTCGTTTGTGGTTCAAAGGAATGTAATTTAATTTCACAATATAATTGTTGTATTCTGTTTTATTTTTATTTTTTCTTGTCGATTTTAATATTACTATTGGAATAATAAACGAGAATATTTTTGGCTGCTGCTGTTGCTAAAAAAAAAAAAAAAATCATTTACAATAATTTGGTGAAATAAAATACAATTTACTTCAATCATAGGAAATGGAGCAATTTAAATATGTTTTTTTTTTAGGTATAATGAAAGATTATATATGTATGTATGAGTGGGTTGGAAATTGGACTAATAATAAAGAATATTTAAAAATAGTACAAATTGAGTTACTGAATGTTATTTAAGTTAAAACCCTCGAAACCATTTAATTTTTTTAAAGTAAACTCTTGAAAATTAAGTATCTATTTTTATCTATTGGGTTATTGGTTGAATTTAAACCGCAAATGCAGATAAAAATATACAACATTTTAAATTGAATGACGGGAGTGTCACGTTTTGTTTCATAGTTGTTTTTTTTGGGCTTATAATTATGTAATGTGTATTTATTCTTATCTTATATATATAAATGACGTGCCACGTTGTTTGTCCACGATAGAGTCCTAAACTACTTAACCGATTTTAATCAAATTTGTACAGCGTGTGCAGTTTGATCCAACTTGGAAGATAGGTTACCCTTCATCTCAAATTTATGATAGCAATATTATTTTATTGCAGATTGTCTGTCTATTATTTGACAGTCACAATTATCTGTTATATCCAAACGATAAATGAAGACATCTGTTGACTGAATTGAGTAAGTATTCAATAGATGGGGCTATGCCAAACTTCCAAATGTTTTATGTATGTTTCAATTTAATATCACAAACCACTATGCATCCACCAGAGGTATGCAAAATTTAAACGGCAATGATAAACCTTTTGGTGGTGCTCTCTTACTTTTGTCTGGTGATTTCCACCAGACCTTAACAGTTATACCTCGCTCTACTTTTGGGGTTGAGATGAATGCATATTTAAAACAATCATTCTTATGGCGAAGTGTTGAAACACTGATGTCTTTTAAATCTATCGATACTATTGTTAATGAAAATGATTTTCCAATTGAATTTATAAATTCACTAGATATACTTGGAATGTACGAAAATGTGGATCAATTGTGTTCAAAGTTCTTACTTTTTAAATAAAGTCCAACGTTCAGCTTGCATGTGTATAAGCGGATCGGTTCGCACGACCGGACCCCATCTGCGGCACTGGATAGGACACCCTATTCTACCTAACACCTCTTCATATATTTAGCAAACAAAGAGCTGAAAGCTCTCCTCTTCGCCTTTAAGCTTCGTCGCAGTGGATTAACAACAACATTGGCCACTCCGTAATTCTTAGGTATTTAGAATCAATTCCAAAGCACAAAGACTACACCATTCCCCAACTGCAATCCGACAGAAACTTCCAGATTTCTATACCTTCCAGATCTTTCTGGGAGGATAGAGCATTCCGGGAAGACGAGTCAATCCATTTTTATACAGATGGTTCAAAAACAAAAGAAGGGGTTGGTGGAGGTGTGTACGCTGAACGACTGAAATTAAGTCTTTCACTCCGCCTTCCCAATCGTTGTAGCTTGTTCCAAGCGGATCTTTTGGCGATCAAAGAAGTCTTGCCCTGGCTTATAGAAAACGTGATATCAACATCTGATATCCGTATCTTCTCAGGTAGTCAGGCCGCTATCAAATTTCTGGATTTTGCTTCTACAAACTCTATAACAGTCCATAACTGTCTCTAATAGAGATGGCACAACAATTTAATATTTGCTGGGTGCCAGGCATAGAGATATTCCAGGTAACTGTAAGGCAGATAAATTCGCCAGGAACGGTACAGTACCACGTTTGGCTAATGCTGGCATACGTCTCTCTACATGTAAGCTATTGCTAATGCAGGACGCTATGAATAAGGCAACACCAGGTGGAACAGCATCACCACATGTCAGGTCACAAAAAACATCTGGCCAACACTAGATTTAAAGCGATCAAGATGCTGGCTATCTCTAAGCAGATCGCATATAAGCTCGATAATAGTTGTCATAACCGGGCACTGTCTAATAGGAAAGCACACCACTTGGCTAGGCGTATTCTCAAATGACTTTTGCAGAAGCTGTATGGATGAGAAAGAGGAGGAAACAATCCTTCACCTTCTCTGCACATGTCCAGCTCTAGGAGAATTATTCCATAACGATCTTAACGATCTAAATTATAATATTAACATAATCAGCCTCTCACGTTTCGTAAGAGACTCCAACTGGTTTCATTGAGCCAAGAAGAAAGTATCATGATTCATGTGGTATCACAATGGGCCACAAACTGGCCTAAGTGTGTCCTACTCTATCACGGGCAGCTACTATAACCTAACTTTACCTAACCTAACCAGGTTATCAATTATAAATGGATTTAATTTTTCTTTGAATAACATAAACTAGAGTTTAGTTTAGCAGAGGCAAAATCAGGATTTTTTAAAGAACTATAAATATGACAGACAGTGTTGTTAACATTTGGTAAAATGTTTGGAGAAATCTAAAAGGCAGTTTTTTTTTAATCTTTTAGAAAATGTTATTATTAATGTTATGTAAGCCTTTTAAAAACATCCTATATTGGAAGTAAATTCAAAACTTATTAATTAATTGAATTTTGACTTAAAAGTTTTGTTATAAAGAGAAGAAATCAGAAAAAGTACTGCACGCAATAAATAAAAACTTATGTCTACTCAAAAAATCGAAAATAAATGAGGGTTTCGGCTTCGAAAATCGTTCATCCTATATAAAATATTAACTAACTGGAAGACAAACTATGGAATAAAGGGTATGTGGAAAAGTTATTAACAATTTAAGATTTGCAAACAATATACTTCTTATTTCTACAAAAACTACACACATTGAAGACATGTGGCGAAACAAAACACCTTGTGTAAAAATATTGTACTCCAAATAAACAATTGGAAACATAACATTGGACAATACAGAAATTGCGTACGTTCAAGATGACACATCTTTGGGACAACTAAATTCATTTAAGGACAAAGAAAATAAAGAATTTAACAGACGCATCATAAATGGCTGGAAACAATTGTGGAGTCTTAAACAAATGTTACAATTGGACCAAAATTCAGACACAATGAAATATATCTTCTCCTCTGCTCTTCTATGGATCCTTACTTACGGACTACAAACAATGAGCTTGACTGCAAGAACACTTGACCAGCCAAGGATATGTCAGACCAAAATGGAAAGGAAAATTCTGAATATACGACCAAGTCAAAGGGTTCGGATTGAATAAATTCGCAATAGAACCGAAATTATTGACGTCATAAATAGAACAAGATGGCTGAAATGGAGCTTACCAAGTCATTGATCCAGACTTCAGGACCAAATATTGAGAAAAATGACACCGAAATGGAGACCAGAGAAAAAGAAATGAGCAGGACGACCCAATAAAAGATGGAGAGACGATCTATCCTATATAAGTGCAAATTGGTACAACGAACCCAAAAATAGAGACACATGGGCAGACTTGGGGAAGGCTTATGTATGATAATAACTTTACTAACTTTTAAAATTTGTACCTAAATATTTTCTTTTTTATAATAATGCTGAGCATTGTTTCGAAATTTATTTTTGAAAATTTGGATCATTATGAAAACTTCTCTGCAAACACTATTCAGACATTTCAAATCATATACAAATCTTTATACAAACGTATGTATTGTTATGGCCTTTTCAGAATTAAAGATCAATATAAGAAATATTAGTTGTTTTTATTTGATCTCTCAGTTTTCGAATGAATCTTAAAATTAAAATTATATATGACAAACTCAGCTTATAATATATAAAAAAATAAAAAGTATTATTGAATCAAAGTAAATTTAAAACAGGTACTCTTACAACTCGGCCATCCTGACCATTTTGATCGACTCGATCAAGTTGTAAATGTTAGAATTTTACAATCAAATTTAAAAATTATTTAAAAAAAATTAAATAAAAACAAAAAAATAAAATTATTTTAAAACAATGTGATATACCTAATCTAAATGTATTACCTTTCTGAACTAGAATTCAAACTATGTGAATCCCTCCAATCAACCCAGGAACGTATACGTGAGGCTTCAATTACACCGTCATAAGGAATTTGAGTTAACTGACAATTTTCAATATCTCTGATTACGTATCGATCATTTGGGAGAGCTTTATGCACTTTGTATGGACCGCGGAATTTAGGGATAAATTTCTTGTTACTACCAGCTGTTGTATCAATGTTTCGAATCATTACAAAATCTCCTTCTGAAAATGTTACGTGTGGTTTATGCACATTTGCATAGTATTCAGACATTTTGTGTTGATGCAACTCTATACTATCGCAAGCTTTCTTTCGTAATGCAGCTAAGTCATGTTCAGAAGTCAAAAATAGTTTTTCGTCTAAATATTCAGAAAGTGTGTCAACATCACGTCCACGTTGGTTTACACCATATAATAATTGACAAGGGGAAACACTAGTAGTAGAATGAATAGAGTTATTAAGAGCGTATTCAACTCTTATCAAAAGTTTTGACCAATCGGAATGTTGAATTGGTTCAGTTATTTTAGCTAACATCGACTTAAGAATGCGGTTAACACGCTCAACCTGACCATTAGCTTGAGGTGAGGCTGTGGCTATTTTAACATGTTCAATATTGTTTTGAAGTAAATATGAACCAAATTCAATTGACGAAAAACATGAACCACGATCACTAATAACTCGACGAGGTCGACTATAATATTCGAAATACTTATCTAGACAAGCACAAACTTAAGTTTTTTTTTTTTTTTTTTAAGTTTTTTTTTTTATTTTTATTTCAAGTTTCAAGTTTACAATATTTACAAGTTTCACATATATTTTACAATTTTTCTATACAGTATCAATTATCAAGGAAAAATTAAATAAGAGAACATAGTTATTCAACCATGAACAATAATTGAAACTAATACACTTTGTGGCAAGAAGTGCCAGTATCAAGTGTTTTTTTTTTAAAGAAGATTTATAAAAACTAATATGTCATACGGAGCCGCGCAAGAAGAAAAAGCGATTGTTTTTTTGAGATTTGAAATGGAGGCGAAAAAGATTTTTTTTTATTTATTTTTTTTAGGAGAGAAAAGGTAATTATTTTGGATTGTAATGCGAAGTTAGTTCAATACTTGTATCAATATTTCTACATCATCACTATTAAGTAGCCATGATCGAAGACGGCTGAAAAAAATTGATTTACTATCTATTTGCTTGCGTATATCCCATGGTAGCTTGTTGTAAATAAAGGGAGCAATTATAGTGACAAACCGTCTATAGTGTTCCGTCCTTACTCTAGGAACTACAACAGAGTTTGAATTACGTAGTGAATGAATTTCATTCATACGTTTGTTGTGATATCCCCCTCGTAAAAAGAATATTCTCAATACCTTAAACACATATAAATAACGAAGTGGCAAAATGTCTAGGGTTTTGAACAATGGGAGCGAGGGCTCCCATCTAGGTTTGAAAACCATTACCCTTAGAACCTTTTTTTGAGCAGTAATGAGTGGTTGGATGTTGCTTATAAATGCACTTCCCCAGCAGGTTATCCCATACTCAAGTCGGGAATTTACAAGAGCATAGTAGATTGTAACTAAAAGATTCGATGGTACAAATTTACGAAGATGATATATTTTATTCAAACTTATATAGATTAACTGTTTTACATTAGCAATGTGGCTTTTCCAGTTTAGCTTACTATCCAGCGTAACTCCTAAGTATCTGAATTCACTAACCGGTTCAAGACTTAGGCATTCGGCACTGCAATTTAAGCGATCACAACCTGTGACGTGGTGTTCTATTTCATCCAGATTAAGAGTTTTTGAGAGCGAAAATGACATGACTTTAGACTTACTACTAAGAACCATATTATGATATTTAAACCAACAGTTCAATGAATCAAGATCTATATTTATTTGTTGCTTAAGGTTTACTATATCAACTGCAGCGTAGGCAAGAGCCAGATCATCCGCAAATGCAACAATATTTCCATTTAGAGGCAAATTGAAAACAGAGTTTATATATATTAAAAAGAGCAAAGGGCCAAGCACTGATCCTTGGGGAACGCCAGCTTCTGAGCAGGGTAATACCTCACTCATCATTGCATTTGCAGAAACATATTGCTTTCTATTCGAAAGATACGAGGATAACCAACAGAGGATATTACTTCTAAAACCAAATCTATAAAGTTTACGTACCAAGATCTTATGGTTAACAAGGTCAAATGCTTTGGTTAGGTCAAGGAACATACCAGCTGACAATTGAGATTTGTCTAATGTTTTATAAATATTTTCTAAAAACGCTATAATCGTGTCTTCTGTAGATTTCCCTTTTCGAAATCCAAATTGACTATCATTTAAAAGCTTATATTTATCAATAAATTTGATCATTCGAAGGGAAATAATTTTTTCAAAAACTTTTGAAAATGATTAATTATTTTGATAAATCTTTCAAAACCGGCTGAAGGACAATTTGAACTATAAACTTGAGACCAGGATTCTTTTAAAAGATAGTCATTAAGTGCACGAAAGTTAATTTTTGTTGTTGAATTTGTATTATTGCAGTATTTTAAGCTTTTACCAAGAGTATTTAACAGATCAGGAAACAAAACAACGGTAGCATAATGGTCAGTAATATCCCAATCAAGTACAAAAGGAGTTACTTTTAGATTATTATTTATAGCGTTGAGAAATATGTGATCAATACAAGTTTTCGTATTTTCAGTTACCCTAGTAGGAACATTTATAAGTGACTCGAAGCCCATCGAGGACAGAAGGAGATAATAGTTATCGCTACTAGACGGTAAACCCAAAATATCGATATTTATGTCACCCACAATGCAAGTGTTTTCATTGTTTAATAAAGGTATAATATCTTCGATGTCTTTTAGGAAGACCTCCCTAGCAACAAACTGCATACGATACAAGCAAACGTATGCTTACCTTAAGTACAATACAGTCGGCACTTTCAAGATTCGGTGTAGAAACATTTTCTATAACAAGTGTATTTTTGACAAAAACAGCTATTCCGCCCGAAGGGTATGTATTATTACAATTAGCCAAGAGATTATAACCCGGCAACGAAAAATAACTTATTTCATGGTTGAATATCCAGATTTCTGATAAAACAATTATATGAGGTAACTCAACAAAACTATTTTGCAGATGTTCAAGATTCAATCAATAACATATACATATATTTAACAACAACAACATATTTCATTCACACCTTTTATTTAAGTTTATTCAATTTAAAATAACTATAGAATTATATTTGTTAAAACTTGCCTACAAAATGTTTATCTACCCTAATATAATAAGAATAATTCTTTTTGCTACATGATAACAATTGTCACTCAACTATTTATCATTTTTACCTTTCCTACCTCTTTCGTATTTTGAATAACTAACCTTGTGTATTAGACAATCAATATATAACTTTCTTTTGGATTTCAACCGGCAAGCAGTGAACAGCGATTCCTGGTAACTTGTGTCATGTTATATTATTACATATATATCTGATTTGTATAATTTAAAGAATAATTATAACACTAATCAAATGAACAATTAGTCTTTAATTGATTGGCTTCGGTTTTAATTTGAATCAAACAATTCTATCGTTCGTTTATTCCAAAACATATTGGTCCTTCGTCGTCGGATTTTATAGACAGAAATCAATAATAAATTAGTGATCGCAATCTCCAAAACTAAATCGTATATACATATATGTAAATATGACTGTGCGCTCTATACGGGATTAGTGATCACATGCAAATCAATTACTGAAGATCGCTTTGATTAAATTAATCGTTTCTAACTAACTCAATCGAATAGAATTCGTGCAAATTGAATTGAAATTAAATTAAATTAAATTTCACTTCGATTAAATTAATCGTGAAACTCAATCGAATAGAATTCTTTTTTTTTTTCGAACAAATCTATATCAAAGAATTTATATTAAGGTTTCATCGAATAAATTAATTTAAACTTAATCGGTGAATACACACATAACCTTTTTAAGTAATTTGTGTGCAATGTCAAGTGCATTAAAGGTTAAATGTGGGAACGCCAAGGGGCGCTTAACTCGGGCTGCAGCATTCGTAGATACAATCGATGATTCTACAACGATTGAAATGTTGCAAATTCGATTAAATAAGTTAGAGATCACGTGGTCTGAATTTTGCAGTTTGCACAATGAAATTCTCGAAAGTTTTAAAGAGGACGATGTTGATGGAATCGAGGAAATTGAAACTGAGTTTTCCGCTTATGAGACAAAGTACTTTTTTACAAATGCACAAATCGTTAAATCCATTCGTGATAGGGTTAATTCAAAGGGAAAAAATGAAAATTCTTCAGCTATAGACCGGTTAACTGAACAGCAATCTTCGTTTCTAGAAAAATTAAATTCATCTTCTTCGGAAAATAATTCAGGTACTTCTAAACTGCCGAGTATCATTGTGCCACCATTCAGTGGAAGCTATAAGGACTGGCCTTCCTTTCGGGATCTTTTTCTGGGATCGGTCGATACAAAGAAAAACCTCAACTCGACTCACAAGTTTCATTACTTGAAGTCGTATCTTCGAGGTGATGCGGCAAATTTAATAAAACATATTTCTATATCTGAAGCGAACTATGCCGAAGCATGGGATCGATTAGAAAAGCGGTACGATCGCAGTCAATTAATAGTTCAATCATTTATAGAAACTTTTCTGTCGCTTCCTAATTCTAATATAAGCAACGTTCAAACGCTTAGAAAAATCTCTGACGGAGCCGATGAAGTCGTGCGGGGACTTAATGCATTGGGAAAAAATAGTCGCGACCCATGGCTCATTTACTTATTGTTGAACAAACTCGACCATGATACAAAACAATCATGGGCAGAGCATATTGGTTCTCGGGAAGACTGCACAATTGCCGAATTGTTAGAATTTTTAGAAACACGATGTGATGCCCTCGAGGCATGCCAATCTCTAGGTAGTCGATCAATCACTTCGCGGGCTAAACCATCAAATAACATTCGCGCTCATTTAGCTGGGCCTTCAGATTCTAAGGTCCAATTAAAATGCCCAATGTGTCAGAGTGACCACATTTTACCTCAGTGCTCTAAATTCGTCGCGCTAGACACTGACTCACGCCGAAACTTTGTGAAAACCAATTCACTATGTTTTAACTGTCTTCGTGTTGGACATTCGTCATATAAATGCAAATCTTCGTTTCGTTGTCGGGAGTGCGGGGCACGTCATCATTCGTTAGTACACTCTGCAGATTCCAACACAAAACAGGAATCACCCTCTTTAGCATCTTCTTCATCATCTTCGCCAAAATCACAGCCTTCGTCATCAAACTCTTCTTCACCAGCGCTTCCAATCGTCAACAACCACTCGCTTGAATTTACTTGTCGTAAAAAAACACTTTTGCCAACTATTTTGGCCAAAATTCAAGACAATCAGGGAAGACTCATAGATTGTCGGGTTCTTCTTGATTCCGGGTCCCAATCGTCATTCGTTGTGGAATCTCTCGCTCAACGACTCGGTTTTCAAAGAACACATGCTAAAGTTCCTATTCTCGGTTTATCTTCCAAGGAAGTAGGATACACAAAGGGACGCATTTCATTTAATCTTGTTTCTCGTTTCAATTCTGCTAATTTGTTCGTTGATGCTTATATACTTGATAAGATAACTTCGAATTTACCTACTCAATCTTTAGATGCTTCTTCGTGGTCTCATATTCCTAATCTCGAACTCGCGGATCCAAATTTCAACCTTGTTGCTCCAGTTGATGTTCTTTTGGGATGTGATAAACTTTGGAACATTTTGAAAGACGGACAAATTCATGGCCGTGACGGTTTACCTCTCGCCCAAAACACTTCGTTCGGTTGGATCATTACAGGACAATTCCTTGAATCGGAACAATCACATGTTTGTACTTCTCTTCATTCTACTCTTGGCATAGATGCGTCATTACAACGTTTTTGGGAACTTGAGGAGGTAGCTCCAGTAAATCCATCGTTAATTGTCGATCAGGCAGAAGAGCATTTTAAAAGGACATTTTCTCGGTCTTCGGATGGGAAGTTTGTAGTGCAACTTCCTTTCAAAACCTCAAATCCTTCCTTTCAAGGAACTCTATCGTTAGCCATTTCGCGCCTTAATGCAATGGAACGTCGTTTTTCACAAAATTCTAAACTACAGGAAATGTATTCAAACTTTATGCGTGAATATATAAATCTGGGCCACATGACACTTATTCCTAGTGAAGAAATAGGTTCTTCTAATGGCAATTGCTTTTATCTTCCCCATCACGCAGTTCTGAAACCAGACAGTTCGACTACAAAACTGCGTGTCGTCTTTGATGGTTCAGCCAAGGATTCCAGGGGGATATCCTTAAACAGCACTCTGTTGATAGGTCCACCTATTCAACGAGACCTAATAGGTGTGTGTTTACGATTTCGGCAACATCGATTTGTGTTCACTGCAGATGTTGTGAAAATGTTTCGCCAAATCTGGGTAGACGATTCACACTCTGATTATCAACGCATTGTGTGGCGTGAAGCTCCTTCAAAGGAGATAGAACACTATCGGTTACGCACTGTGACTTACGGTACATCATCTGCTCCATTTTTATCCGTACGAGTCCTGAAACAGTTAGCTGAAGATTATAAATCTCAGTATCCAAACGCATCTCGTGTTCTCTTAGAAGATGTCTACGTTGACGACGTTATGACAGGTGCTAAATCTACAAAGGAGCTCATCGCACTGCAGTCAGAAGTAGTTACTTTACTTTCTATGGCTAAACTCGAACTGCGCAAATGGAGTTCAAATTGTTGGCCTCTTTTAGCTTCTCTTTCAAAGGAAGAATGTGAATATTCAATATTTGACATAGAACGTTCACAATCGTATATAAAGGTCCTTGGTATGCATTGGAATCCGTCCAGTGATGAGTACTCTTTCCGCATGTCAAAGATTCTTCCAGCAATAACTGCAACAAGGAGATCGTTACTATCAGAGGTTTCGAGAATATTCGACCCATTAGGACTTTTGGCACCATCTGTCATACTATTCAAAATCCTTTTTCAGGAGCTTTGGTCATCAAAATTAAAACTAGGGTGGGATGACCCACTTCCTTTAGAGCTAGCTGATCGATGGCTTAGGTATAGACAGGAACTAGCATGTTTCGAGCAAGTTAGGGTTCCAAGAAACTTGTTTTCATCGTCAGACGGAGTCGAACTACATGGATTCTCGGATGCATCCTCACTCGCATATGCTGCTGTTGTGTACACTCGCTGTAAACTCGCTGATGGTAGCTACAGGGTAACGATAATTGCAGCCAAAACGAAAGTTGCACCATTGAAACCAATTTCGATCCCGCGTTTGGAATTATGTGGAGCTTTACTTTTGTCTCGTTTATTAAATCTTATAAAATCATCGCTTTCAGAAAAGTTTTCGAAAATCGTAACTTGGTGCGACTCTGAAATAGTGTTGCACTGGCTGTCTTCGCCTCCTCGTCGCTGGACAACTTTCGTCGCAAATAGAACCGCTGCTATACTCGAGATTGTTCCAAGACATTTTTGGCGTCATATTTCATCAGAATCAAATCCAGCTGATTGTGCGTCGCGCGGTGTTCTTCCGTCTAATTTGCCAAGCCATAATCTCTGGTGGAATGGTCCATCGTGGCTATCGTTAGAAGAAAACAAATGGCCAAAGCCGAAACTAACAACACTAAAATTGGAAAATAACGAACTTTTAACTGAACAAAACCTACATCCGCATCAAGTTCTTGTGACAACATCCAACAAAATCGACACAATTGATTATATAATAGACAACACATCATCTTGGCTTCGTATGCAGAGGAAACTTGCTTACGTAATTCGGTTTATCTACAATTTTCTGAGTCCAGAATCTAATCGTCGAACTTCGTATCTAACCATAAAAGAAATTAAAATCGCAAGAATAACCATTCTTAAAACAGTGCAAGCAACTTCATTCAGTGCCGACATTCGCGCCCTAATTGACAAAAAACAGTTACCTCCTAAATCTACATTGTTAAAATACTCTCCATTCCTTGATAGTAAGGGCCTTCTGAGGATTGGAGGGAGAATACATCATGCTAATATATCATTTAATATTAAACATCCTATTATTCTCCCAAATAATCGCTTTTATAGAAGACATTCACGAAAGGTACTTACATCCAGGGGTCTCCGCAACATTCGCCATCGTTAGGCAGCAATATTGGATTTTGGGATGTCGTAATATTATTCGACAAATGGTCTTCAAATGCAAGAAATGTTTCAAGCTGCGAAGGAACACTACTTGTCAACTAATGGGTGATTTGCCACGTTCACGAATTTCACAAAGTCGTCCTTTTTCGCATTCTGGATGCGACTATGCTGGCCCCCTTAACATCAAACATTCTCGGGGTCGTAATCCTAAAATTACAAAGGCCTACATATGTTTGTTTATATGTATGGCCACGAAGGCCATTCACCTGGAGCTAGTGAGTGACCTTACCTCTGAAGCGTTTCTGGCAGCCCTACGTCGATTTGTTTCTCGACGTGGACTTTGTTCGAACATATATTCGGACAATGGCACTAACTTCAAGGGGGCAAGGCGATGTCTCAACGAGATGCACAAGTTGGTCTTGTCAGAAACTCATAACGAAATCGTTGCTACAGCACTCGCTAAGGACAACATTGCATGGCACTTTATCCCCCCATCATCACCCCATTTTGGTGGTCTTTGGGAGGCTGGCGTCAAATCCGTCAAATTTCATCTACGACGAGTAATTGGTGACACTCTACTTACCTTCGAAGAACTGTATACAGTTCTTACCCAAATCGAAGCTGTTTTAAATTCCCGCCCTCTTTTTCCTATTTCTGATCATGATTTAAATCCTTTAACACCTGGTCATTTTCTTATAGGTGAACCGTTGACTGCGGTACCTGAACCAACCACACTAAACACACCTATAAATCGTCTCTCGCACTGGAATCATCTGCAAAACATGGTCCAAGGATTTTGGAAACGGTGGCATGCCGAATACATCACCTCACTTCAAGAACGACCAAAGTGGAAGAAGGTAAATCCAAATCTAAAACCTGGTGACCTGGTAATCATAAAGGAGCCCAACCTCCCACCAACAAAGTGGCTTCTCGGCAAAATCGAAACAACAAATCAAGGATCTGATGGTCTAGTACGAGTTGCTACAGTGAAGACAACTGGTGGTACATTTGTTCGGCCAATTACCAAACTGGCACCGTTGCCTATGTCCTGAAACCCGTTCCAGGGGGGCCGGGATGTTCAAGATTCAATCAATAACATATACATATATTTAACAACAACAACATATTTCATTCACACCTTTTATTTAAGTTTATTCAATTTAAAATAACTATAGAATTATATTTGTTAAAACTTGCCTACAAAATGTTTATCTACCCTAATATAATAAGAATAATTCTTTTTGCTACATGATAACAATTGTCACTCAACTATTTATCATTTTTACCTTTCCTACCTCTTTCGTATTTTGAATAACTAACCTTGTGTATTAGACAATCAATATATAACTTTCTTTTGGATTTCAACCGGCAAGCAGTGAACAGCGATTCCTGGTAACTTGTATCATGTTATATTATTACATATATATCTGATTTGTATAATTTAAAGAATAATTATAACACTAATCAAATAAACAATTAGTCTTTAATTGATTGGCTTCGGTTTTAATTTGAATCAAACAATTCTATCGTTCGTTTATTCCAAAACAGCAGATAAGAACAAAAAGAATCAAAATTTTTTCTAATGCTTCTAATGTTTTGATGAAAAATTATGAAATCATTATGACTAGCGTTAAAATTTGAACCGATAAAAATCTCATTACAATTACTACAATTTTCAAGATCAAAAATTTCGTTTGTATTAGGCATGATTGAATTATAAAAATTAAAATAAATAGAGTGACTTAATCTCTTAATCATCATGATTCTCCCATTTCTCACCCATAGATATTGGTAGCCTGAGTTCTTTTTTGCCTTCTTCGCCTCATTGAGTAGTATTTTTGACTCAGTTGATAGCCAGTCGTTGACAAAGATGTGTCCCTCAGTCGATGAAAAAACTTCTTTAGCATCTATTGGTCCTTTTTTTGCATATACGGCAGACAAGATGCGCTCCTTTGTTCTTTTACTGCGTAGCTTTACAACAATAGTGCTTGATCTATTGCCTTTGATTTGTTTCCTGTAACACGAGTCTAAGTCCACATCAGTAACATCGACTCCAACACCATTGGTGATGACATCAATCGCTGTGGTGTACACATTTTCGTTTTCGATGTGCGGGACATCGCGCAGTTCAATGTACTTTTCGTGGATTAGCTGTTCGGCACTATTTAGCTTCACTATTGTTTGATTTAGCTGCGATTTCAGCTGCTCGTTCTCTTCTTTCATTGTGGCTAGCATTTCAGTGGCGTTTTCTAGTGCTTCAAGTTGCGTTTGCATTGCTTTTAATGATTCCGCGGTCGATGTTATTGTAGATC
Source organism: Eupeodes luniger (assembly GCA_951509635.1). Lineage (NCBI taxonomy): Eukaryota > Metazoa > Arthropoda > Insecta > Diptera > Syrphidae > Eupeodes > Eupeodes luniger. Next base: position 102,808,013 of record OX608073.1, on the reverse strand, counting down.
GTAAGGCAATGACCTGCTGGTGTATACCTTCCAGAGTAATTTTATTCGTAGAACTTACACTGGTCGATAAGAATGATAATCTACGAGAGTCATTCAATTTAGACTTTGCACAAGCTTCACAGCACCACGGGTCTTTGTTTTTTACAATATGCTCCACTTCCGCGGCTTTTAGCTTAGCACACATAGCATGTAAAGTACCGCGACACTCAGTGCAAGTGATTTTACTTGCATCACGTCCGATTTTTACTTTGCAGGTTTTACATGCAACCATGGGGAAAAACACGTCTTTACTCTTTGGCGGCTCAAACTAAACTCCAAACTTCTTTGGTACTTGTTGAATTTACTGCATATAATTTTACATGTTTTGTAAAAGCATCTACAATGACAAAAATGTGTTTTCTTTTAGAAATAATTGACGGGAGAGGTCCAAAATGATCAACATGAATGGTATCGAATGGTATAGGCTTTTTTGGAATTTGGTGAAGAGTGCGATTGGAAGAATGTGTTGGCACAGAAAACGTTATACACTGAACACAATTTTTTACATACTTTTCAATTTTTTCTTTCATTTTTGGAAACCAGTAGTGTAATTTAATTTGGTCTAGACATTTTGAAACACCCATATGACAAAGTTTTTCATGAGATAACCTTATAATTTGTGATTCCATTTCTTTCGGGACATATAACAATAAACTTCCATTATCCAACTTTCGGTAAACTAAGCCATCATCAAGAACAAATTTTGGAACTTCTTCTTTTTCTAACCGATCCCGCATTCGAACAATATCATCGTCTCTGTTTTGAGTTATTTGCAATTGCATGTCTATATCATCCGGATTAATTACTGAAATAACTTGTTTAAGTTTTTTGGAAGTTTGAACACAAGCTGAAGGATAGCGACTCAAAGCATCAACATGACCCATTAAAAGGCCACTTCTGTGTTGAATACTGTAATCATAGTTCTCAAGTTCAAGTGCCCAACGAGCTATTCGAGCGTTAACACTTTTACGGTTCAAAGTCATCGTAAGAGAGTTACAGTCCGTTACAATCTTAAATGGAATACCCTCTAAATACACACGAAACTTTCGTAACGAATATATTATTGCTAGGGTTTCCAATTCAAAACTATGAAATCGAGACTCAGAGGCAGTTGTACGTTGTGAAAAATATGCAACTGGATGAAATTTGTTATCATCTTGTTTTTGCATAAGTATTCCCCCAAAACCATCAGCACTTGCATCACAATGCAATTCTGTATCGCGTTTTGGGTTATACAATGCCAAAACCGGTGACGTTATTAACTTGTCCCTTAAATTAGAAAATGCTGAAAGGCATAAATCATCGAAAACAAATTTAACACCTGGTTTTAAAAGATTTCGTAATGGCATAGCGATATGTGAAAACGACGGGACAAACCGGCGGAAATATGAAAATAAACCTAAACATTTTTGGACTTGATCCTAATTTTTCGGAATGGGAAGATGCTTTATATTTTCAATATGTCTATTATTGGGACGAACACCCTTTTCATTGATGGAGAATCCCAAAAAATCTATTTCATTATAGCCGAATTGGCACTTTTTGAATTTAAGTTCAAGTCGAAATTCAGCAAGTCGTCGTAATAATCTTTGAAGTACATCTAAATGTTCCGAAATAGTTTTGGTAGCAATTGTTATATCATCCATATATACAACAACAGTCCCTTCATCAATAAATGGACGTAAAATATTATTAATGAATCGTTGAAATACTGCAGGTGCATTTTTTAAACCAAAAGGCATTTGCAAATATTCAAATTGTCCATCTGGGGTTACGAATGCTGTATATTTAATTGAATTTTCTGAGACTTTTACTTGGTGAAACCCATTTTTTAGATCCAAAGTTGTAAAATATGCCTTGCCTTCCAATTTCTCTAGACAGTCATCAATAAGAGGTAATGGATAACTATCCCTTACCATGATTTTATTCAGAGGTCGATAGTCAACACACATTCGTTTCTCGCCACATTTTTTTGAAACTAGAACAATTGGAAATGCATAGGGAGAATTACTAGGTCGTATTTGTTTATTTTTCAAAAGGTTGCTAATCATATCCCTGACAATACGCCGATCTTCATAAGAAAGTCTTCTAGGTGCTGAGCTTATTGGAATATCGGAAGTCAAATGAATTTTCATTTCATATTTCTCTTCATTAGAGGTTGGAATATTTGAAAGGTCAAGGTAATTAGTCTCAATAATTGTCTGAATCTCTTTCCGATAGAATTGATTCAAATTAACATTTATATCTATACGTTCAGAAAGTATTTTATCTACTTCAATTGCAAAAATGTCCGGAACAAAATGATCGATACCTAACAAAGTATTGGTCGATGCAACATGATTTTTATCATTCATGTTCGAAGCTTGACATAGATCACAAGTAGTTAAAAGATTTGAATTCTCATTTTCAGTGGAACTATACACACAATGCAATACTTTATTTGATATTTTAATTTTATTTTTATTCGAATCATCCAAAATTTCAACATTTGTTTTGGGAATTTTATTAAAAGTTAAATCAATTATCATAAATTTTATATTAAAAATATTTAAAAAGTCCCGACCCAACAAAAGTGGATATGGAATAACTGAATCAGGAACAACAAAGATATTAATTAATTTAGTTAACTTGCGAAAGGAAATTTTAATTTGAATTTTTCCAAAAGTACATAATTTTAAATTTCCCAATCCTTTATAACCAGAATATTGAGTCCATTGGTTAACTAAATCATTTGGAACAGCAGATTTTCTCATTAAACTAATCGGACTACCAGAATCAAATAAAGAAACGAAAGTATTACATCTATGCATAGAACCATTAGTCAAAAAGGTAACACTTACATCATTTATTTCGGAAATATGATTATTAGCTTCTCTATTTGTATTTTCGATATTCTTGAACTGGAAATCATCTACTAGGGCCACTCGTTTAGTAAGTTTTTTTGGACAGTCCTTTAAAATATGTTCTTTAGAACCACAACGAAAACATGAACCTTTTTCTCGTTTGGGATGAGGACATGAACTTGCAAAATGCCCAACATTTGAGCAATTGTAACACAGCATCTTTGAATTATCAAAGCTCGGTTTCAAAACTGGTGCTTTTGTCTTAGTTACGTTTGTTGTAGACGGGGTCTTAATTGATGCTTCATTTGATTCTCGTTGACTACGTAATTGGCTATAGCGATGTGATAGTTGTTTGAGATGTTGTATATTAGAAGCCGGATACAACACAGCAATGTTCACAGAATTATCTTGAAATCCCTCTATTATAAATTGAATGACTTGCAATTCATCAATATTCGCACGTGCTGCCAACTCTTGCATTTTGAGAATATATCCCATAACAGAGAGTTTCGAAGAACGGAAAGTGGTTTTTCGTAATTTGTCAATCACTTCTGAAACAGTATACGCATGACCAAAATTTGACAAAAAATTGTTACGGAATTGAAGATAATTAGTAGAATTATCCACACGGAGAAACAATTCAGCAGTAGAATCCGTTTTCATCAAACGTCGGATTGACTTAAGGCGGTAAACATCGTCACCATTTACCGAATCACAAGCTCGTTCGAAATTTTCTAGCCATTTACGGGCATCATAAGCTTCATCACCAGCAAATGGAGTGATATAATGTTGGATATCTTCGAATTTTGCGTTAGCCAAAACATTCGGAGTGGAAGCCAGTTCTTGTTGTAATTGTTTCAACCGATGGCGTTTTTCCAAAACTCTAAGCTGTGCATCAATATCAGCTTCTTCTTCTCCTAAAGATGCAAACCGATTAATGGGAGTATTTTTTGAAACTTGATCATTGTTTTGAAGTTCTCGCTGAAATACATCTTCTTCATTATTTCCGGAATTATCTGAATTTTCATTTTCGACGGAATTGTTATCCCTTTGATTTAACTCCCTGAATTTTTCATTGTACAGCTTCCGCAATTGCGTCAATGTAGCTGTTGTTGAAAAATCAACGTTTTGCTTCTTGAGCCAATCTTGGATTTCAGATTTGTTCATTATCAGAATTCTTTATAATATAGGTAAATATTAATAAACAATTTTCGGAACTATCCCACTTCTGAAGTTGTTATGGCCTTTTCAGAATTAAAGATCAATATAAGAAATATTAGTTGTTTTTATTTGATCTCTCAGTTTTCGAATGAATCTTAAAATTAAAATTATATATGACAAACTCAGCTTATAATATATAAAAAAATAAAAAGTATTATTGAATCAAAGTAAATTTAAAACAGGTACTCTTACAGTATGTACATATATGTGTTAACCATTTTGATTAAGATTAGTTTTAAAAACATTTGACCAATCAGAAATATGAATTGATATTTATTTTCTCCACCGACGCATGCTACCACGTTGTATTTAAATTTGATGAATCTTAAACTATCAATATAATTTTTTGAAAACTTTGGACTATTTGTACTGAATGGTGCGATTACAGGCGACGAATATGGAGAGTTTACCTTTATCAGCGGGCAAGGACAGTCAGTGATCGATATTTGCGCAGTATCAACTGGGTGGCTAAATACAACCCCAAACTTCAAAGTCGGCATAGCGAACTTCTCTGCACACCTTCCAATAGAAGTCAACGTTAAATTTTTTGATGTAGCTAGCCAAAGCATCTCAAATAATTTCCAAAAGTTAAGGTGGAAAGAAAACAGTGCTACCATTTATAAATTTCTCCTGGATCGTAACTTTAGCTCCCTCCCTCCCCATGCCACAACCGGAGTAGAACATTTAGATGAACGAATAACAAGTGTAATTCATATCTCAGCGCCATTTGCCATTAGAAATAACAACTCTAACTCTTTTACTCCTAAAAACTTATGGTTTGATAATGATTGCAAAAAGCTCCGCAACCTATCATTTGTGTATCTCAAACTATTTCGATCCACAAATGCATTGTTTTTCAAAAGTATTTGCCTTCACGTAAATAAGGAGTACAAGACTTTATGCGCAGCAAAAAGAAGAGATTACAATACTAGTCTGGCGAAGAAACTTATAGATTGTAAAAACTCAAAAGTTTTCTGGGATAATATTCGTGAGCTAGGAGGACGTTGTCGACATTCGGTGAATACTCTCGCAGCTGAGACACTAGCGACTCATTTTAAAACGCTTTTGTCGGCTGACGTGAATCTCCATACCTTCTCTTATGCTCTCCCCAACTTTATAGTCGATGAACTGGATGGTCCAATACTATTACGTGAATTGGAATCAACTTTACAAAAAATGAAAAATAATAAAGCACCTGGTATCGATGGAATTCCAGTAGAATTTTACAAAAATGGTACTGAGCAATTGAAAAATTATCTTCTTCTATACTTCAACCGATTATATGATGAGTCTCATGTTCCAAACAATCTAAACAAAGCAGTTATTTTTGCAATTTATAAGAGTGGAAATGTGAACCAGCCAGAGAACTATAGAGGCATATCTATTCTTAGCTCATTAAGGAAGATCTTCACTTCAATACTCTACGAACGGCTGACCAATTGGATTGAGGACAAAAACCTTCTCAGTATGTTCCAAGCCGGTTTTCGAGCGGGTTACTCAACACTGGACCATATATTTGCTTTAACAAGTATTGCCAAGAAATGTATTGTTAAAAAGAAAAAATTATACGCTTGTTTCGTTGACTTCAAAGCTGCATTTGACAAGGTGAATAGACAAGCATTGTTGTACAAGCTTTCAATGCTTGGAATCTCTCGGAAATTCTTGCAGCTATACTTCAACCTCCTTATCTCGTCGACTGCTTCGGTATGGGATGGGTCGCATCTATCAGATTGGTTTGATACGACAGCAGGTGTCCCACAAGGCTGCATTTTAAGCCCAATCCTCTTCGCTTTATTTATTGATGATATTTCCGATGTTCTTCCAGGAGGAATATCTTTTGCCGACATACAAGTAAAAGTTTTACTCTATGCTGATGACCTAGTATTGCTGGCGGAAAACCCTTTCACTCTACAGCTGCAAATAAACAGGTTAAATACATTCTGCGAGAAATGGGGGTTAGCTATCAATACTAGCAAAACTAAGGTGATGATATTTGAGACTCGTCAAAGAAGAAGGCTTCCCGAAGAGAAATGGCAACTAAATAATGTTGCTATTGAAGTGGTGCAGGAATTTAAGTATCTGGGAGTTTTAATCACACACAACCTTAACTTCGCAAAGCATGTTAAGAATAAAAGTAATGAGGCTAAATTAGCTTTGAGCATAATGTGGCCCAAGTTCTTTGCGAACCAAGAAATTGATCTGTTGTCAAAATACCGTGTGTTTCGCGCGACTGTGAATACATGCATGTGCTATGGTACCCCGGTTTTCGGACATACTTATATAGAGGCGTTCGAAGCAGTACAAAGATATTTCTTCAAGCGCTTATTTAGATTGCCAAATTCAACGCCAAATTATGCCATCTACGTTGAATCTGGATTATCGCCTCTTTACATTGAAAATCTAAAATCAAACTCTGACTATTTAATAAGAGTTATGAGAAGAAGCGGAAGAAGTCTTCATAAATCAATCATGGTAAGATTGTTGCAAACGAGGGCTTCACCATTCAAGGATTGGAACGAGTTAGCCCTAGCCCACGGAACTAATCTTCCCCTAAGTGAAACAAACGTTGATGAATGGCCGGGGTTTTTTGCTAATGTCATCGCTAAAATAGATGAAAAAATTTACACCCAGTATCTATCTAGAGCAAATGAAACTACATCTAGAAATATGTATAAGAACCTCAATCACCAGTTACCCTCGGAAGCGAATTATTTCTGTACTGAATTTTCGGCCGAAGCTATAAGCTACATATTCAGAGCTCGTGTCGAATTGTTAAGCTTAAACTTTATGCCCCACCGAGCTGACTTGTCACAAATTTGCGAGCTTTGCAACAGAAGAGAGAATGAAGATACAATCCATTTTATTGCGATCTGTCCAATGCTGCAGGAAATCCGACGATTGTATTTCGAATCAAGTCATCTCACCCTAAACCGACTCTATGAAATACTCAATGGAGAGCTAGGATGGTCTACCCTCTATAAGTACTGCAAACACGCCTTAGCATATCGCAATAGTTATGTAGCTGAAAGCAGCAGTTGTTGCAGTTCAAGCACCAAAATTTTTGTTGATATCTTTTGTGTTTCAAATCACTTTAAAATTGAAAACGTATAAATATATTTGTGTTTCAAATCATTTCAAAATTGGTATCATTTTGTGTTTCAAATCATATTAAAATTGTTAAATTGCTCAATTGAATTGTGTAAATCTAATTTTGAGTTACTTTATGCTTTTTTGAATTTGTATACACTTTAATCTCGTATTTGAAAAAAAAAAAAAAAAAAAAAAAAACTTGTTACTTTTATTTATTTTATTTCATTTTTATTCTTTATAACACTAAATGAAATGTCATATCAGGCAGACGGCAGAATAAGCCATGTCATTATTCTTAAGGAAAGAAAATATTGTTAATCAAAATTTTTTGTTAATAAAGAAGTTATCTATCTATCTATCTATCTATCTATAATTTTTATAATTTTCAGAGAATAAAATGCAAATTCATGTAAAGTAAATGAAATTTATAAACACTTACATATGTCTGAAATTGCACAATTTAACATTCATTTTTTGGCAGTTTTAAATTTTCGACCAGTTTACCGACGTAATTAAAGAACTTCTTAATGTAAATAATATTTATGTATCCAAAATTTCCCAACACATCATAAAATTGTTACCAAATTGAACAAATTTCTTAGTAGTTATCTGATTTTTTAGCAATATTCAAACCACCAGGTCCAATTTGTCGAATTGAAAATGTTGACATTTCTCGACGTTTCAAGGTCGTAGAGTCGAAATAAAAGATTTTTAGAGAAATGTCTGTGCGTGCGTGCATTAGTACGTCCGTACGTGAGCGACGTTTTTTTCGTCGTCCATAGCTCAAGAACCAGAAGAGATATCGACTTCAAATAAATTTTATTATACAGATAATAATGCAGAAAGGGCTCTCAAGAAAATTACGTGGGTGGTTTTTTTTACCATACCAGTTTAAAAAAAAGGTGAAAATTTTGGTTAAACCTAAATATCTCATGAACCAATTACGCTAGAGACTTGAATTAAATTTTATATTATATATTGTAACGTGATACAAAAAAAGTATATTTTTGGAAAAAAATGCAATTAACGGTTTTTTTATAAATCAAAAAAAACTGAAAAAGAAATGTGTCATCTAGAAAATTTTACGACTAAAATACGATTTCATCTCCAAAACAATTTTGTGCAACGAAGAATAATGTTTTTGACATCCGATAAAATTTTGAGAAAAATCGAATTGACAGTTTTTTTTTTATAAAAAATAAAAACCTAAAAAAACATGACTCAAAGTTGGTAAAAATTGAATTTCGACTCAAATATCTTTTCAAAAACTTGAGATTAACGCTTCAAACTTGTTTTATCTTATAAGAAATACATTCTAAAAATATTGAGAAAAATCGAATTGACAGTTTTCTTACAAAAAATAAAAACCTAAAACAAATATTAATAAAAGTTGATAAAAATTGATTTTCGACTCAAATATCTTTTCAAAACTTTGAGGTATTGGCTTTAAACTTCTTTAATCTTTCAAAAAATAATGTTGTCAACATTCAGTAAAATTTTGAAAAAAATCGAATTGACAGTTTTTTTTACAAAAAATAAAAACCTAAAAAAAAACAATACTAAAACTTGGTAACAATTTACTTTTGATTTAAATAGCTTTCAAAAATTAAAAATATTGGCTTCAAACTTATTTTATTCCACAGAAAATATTGTTTTCTATTACTGAATAATTTTTTATAAAAACCCAGCAGTCCTTTATTTCATAAAAAAATAAAATCTACAAAAAATAGTACGCAAATTTGGTAAAAATTGATACATTGACGAATTTTAAAATATTCGTCAAGAGCTGGTGTAAGACATGATTTTTTTGATAAATGTAATAAAAAGTCCCTTTACTTTAAGTAAATAGGTGTTTCGGGTTTATAACTTCCATACTTAGAGTATTTGAATATTAATAATAATAATTTGGATTGAAAATCTTCTTATTTCCATTTTCAAAAGCATTCAATTGAGTGTATTCGTATATAGTTTGTAAAAGTTTCAACTTTCAAAAATTTCCTTTGAAAAAGAATATGTAAGTTATTAAATATTTCAAATAAAACAAATTGTTTCAATCTTATGAAATTCTATCCACAAGCCACAGCTTCAATCCTGGAAATTATTTTAAATAAAATTGCTGAGTTAAGCAAAATGATCTCTCTATACTCTCATTCCATTGTTATATTATGATTTATGAATCAGGAATTAAAACAAAACAACTTTTATGCACAAAACTGTTGTATACAATGCATCACCTATAGTTCTCATAAAGTTATAACAAGTTATAGCACAAAAGCCGCCTATTAAGTAGGTTCAGAAGGGGGGATAGAACTTTGAACAATATTATATATGAACAACAAAAAGTTAGGGTGTTGTTAAGGGTGTCATCTTTTTGTGTATAGGTGTATAGTTAGAAAAGATGCTACTTCCATACTTACTTAAACAGAAAGATTTATTATATGGAATTTATAAAGCTTCTGGATGCCCCTGGGCTATTTGCTACTCATACCTATACGGAATGTGAAAGAGTTTGAAAGGTATTTTTTGAAAATTAATTTGTTTGACAAAAATATAGATAGCGGGATATTACATGATGGTAAAAGTTTGAAGTTTGAATTTATTATATAAATATATAAAAGTATGCACAAAATAGGTATCATCTAAATGATACCTATACATAAACATAATATTAAGTCGAGGTATTTTATAATTAAATTCCATAACTCTAGGTTTGGCAGGAGATTTTGTCTTAAATTATTATGAAACTATATAAAATGGAAAAAAATATTGTAGGTGTTGAAAAATTTGTTTAGTTTTGTCTTTGATAAATTTCATATTTTTATTATCAGTTGGAAAGAGACTTTAATGTATTTAATATTTACCCATTTGAAAACATACAGCAAAGATTTGAAACCAAAGTAAAAAAGAGGCTGGGATGCGACTCACACTGATAACTTCCCATCCCGTCTGCCGATTTGTCTTGCTTAAAGGGTTTATAGGTTTTTGGGTTTTGTTTAAAAAGTTGTTAGTTGAATTATTCTAAAAAATCAAAAATTAAAAAACAATATTTTGCATCATATGCAATTTGTTTTATTTCAAAATCTTCTTTTGGTAACGAGATTTTTAGTCAAAAACTAATTTGTACCAACTTCTTTAAAGTTATATTTCTTATATAGACAAATACAAATTGGATGAATGAAATTAATTGGAAGTCAATATCGCCTATTGTTGACGAGAAATCGACAACCACACATTGATGTTTACAAAATTTGAATACTATTTTTTGAAGATTTTATTTTTGTGTGAAAAAACGGACTAAATGATTTTTATTAAAAATTTACTGAAGGTCGAAAACAATATATTCTGTGAGATAAAATTAGTTTGAAGCCAATATTTTTTATTTTTTGAAAAGATATTTGAGTCGAAAGTAAATTTTTACCAAGTCTTAGTATCGTTTTTCTTAGGTTTTTTTGTACAAAAAACTGTCAATTCAATTTTTCTCAAAATTTTATTGTATGTTGAAAATAATATTTCTTTTAAGATAAAATTAGTTTGAAGCCATAAACTGACATTTTTGAAAAGGTATTTGAGTCGAAAATCAATTTTTACCAACTTTGAGCAATATTTGTTTTAGGTTTTTATATTTTGTAAAAATAACTGTCAATTCGATTTTTCTCAAAATTTTACCAGATGTTAAAAACTTTATTCTCCGTTACACAAAATTGTTTTTGAGATAAAATCATTTTTTGTTCGTAAAGTTTTCGAGGTGACAAATATTTTTTTTTCAGTGTATTTGTTTGGGATAACGTTACAATATATAATATAAAATTTAATTCAAGTCTATAGCGTTATTGCTTCGTGAGATATTTAGGGGTAACCAAAATTTTCACATTTTTTTCAAATTGCTATGGTAATCTCAATTTTTTTGACAGTTCTTTCTGCATTATTATCTGTATAACAAAATTTATTTGAAGTCGATATCTCTACTGGTTCTTGAGCTATGGACGACGAAAAAACTCGCGAACGTACGGACGTACTGACGTACAGACGGACGTACGGACAAACGTACACACGCACGCATAGATATCTTTCTAAAAATCTTTTATTTCGACTCTAGGGGCTTGAAACGTCAAAAAAAACTAAATTTTGAATTAGACAAATCGGACCGATTACAATAACTTCCTTTGGGAAGTTAAATATAAACTTTTTCTTCATTCTGCTATTTGTTATTATACTAAAATTTTTAATAATTTTTTTATGTAATTAAGGTGCCTACATTCAAAATTCAATAAATTGCTTAATTTCAAAAAAAAACATAGCTTCAAAAATAAAAACAAACGAAAATGAAAACGAAAGCAATTATTTTTCAAAGCGAATATACGAAGCTTAAATAAAAGCCCCTATAGGCAACCTGATTCCAAATGGTCGTAATACCCAATTTAATACTCAATGCAGTATCCTCTCACACATACTCGTAAACAAACAACATAATGTATCTACGACCGACAAACGACGTATTACATCGCATATTGTTGTAGTTCCCCGGGTGAAATGCAACATACGAATATAACTGGACTTACTCAACAATAAAACCAAAAAAGGAGCACCCAAAAAAACGACGAAATTGACTTAAAAACTCGTTGAAATTTCAAACATCAGTGCGTCTCATTTGCTGCTACTGAGTTCCGTCACTGCCGTTATAACACCAGCATCCACCAAAAACTTTCAAATATTCTACTTCCATTATTGTGTTTTTTTCTTCCTCATTTTTTTTGTTTGAAAAACAGAGGGAGAGAGAGATATAGAGTGGGAGAAAGTTTTCCCTTTTTCCAGTTAGTTTGGTGTTTTCGTTTTTTTTTGTTGCATTCTTATTCAGATATTTTGATCCTTGAAGGATATAGCGTAAACCATAACCATTTAGCAGCCTGACGATGCCGATGCGATGAATATTTGGTTGGTGGTTGCCATATACGGAAATGGTGAAAATCACAAAACTTACATCCGGCTTTTTCCTCCTCATATAATGCAACGCCATCAGCCATCCAGAGCCACATCCTAGCATCATTGAAAAGGCTTAAAGTTTTTGACTCACTCACAGCACAGAATATTATACATTTAAGTCCTTATGCTGGATCACAGCTGTTAATAATGGTGTACACCAATCTGGGATGAGTATACCTAGGTTTTTTATTTCTGAGTAAGGATGATGCAGAGAGGTGGTGGCTATTAATGCTAAAATTCCATATGAAAAGGAAAACTTAGTTAAGTTTTTGAGAGAAAAAAGAAATTTATAAAAAAATTATAGTGTGACAGCTCGTGAAAAACTCAAGGCATCTTGTGAATTTCAAACATCAACTTTTCCTGTAAGTTTGGGTATTTTTAGGCACAAACTATGACAAATCCAAACGGCTTATGCATGCATAACTTTTTTTTCATTTTCAAGAATTAGGTACACACTTTTTAGGCCACTTAGACTGAGAACTAATTTGCTTGATGAATTTGTAAATACCTCAATTCAAATAAGCAATGCAAAATGTTGTCTTTTTTATAAGGTCCACGTGATTTAATTCAAAACCAAAATTCCAATAATTCTTGAAACGTGTCCAATAGAATAGGGTTAACTTCAGAATGATCTCTATTAACCTCGAAATTTGTATAAAAGGTCAAATAAAATGTGGTGTCTGCCTCGTAGGTTATGTACCACCAAGTTAGCAAAAACCGTGGTTACTTACTTACTTACTACTTAAGGTGGCGCTACAGTCCGGGGCGGACCTGGGCCTCAACCAACATGCGTCTCCAGCCAGCTCGGTCTCTAGCTAGCTGTCTCCAGTTTCGCACGCCAAGTTGGTTGAGGTCTTCACCCACCTGAGTGCGCCACCTGAGTTGCGGTCTTCCTCTACTGCGCCGCCGTCCCTCGGGATTGGATTCGAAGACCTTCCGGGCTGGAGCGTTGATGTCTATTTGCTCTACATGACCCAGCCATGTAAATCATTGGACTTTAATTCTGTTAACCAGGTCAGTGTCGCTGTACAGCCCGTACAGTCGTTGTATCTTCTCCTGCATTCGCCATCTACGAGGTGTGTTCAAAAAGTACCCGGAATTTTCGTTTTTTGCAAAAAAATATTTATTTATTCGTTTACATAAATGTGGTCCCCTTCAAAGTAGCCCCCCCCCAGATATAATACACTTATGCCAGCGTTTTTCCCAATCTTGGAAGGACTCTTGATATTCACTTTTTGATATGTCCTTGAACATTCTCAGCAATTCGGCCTTTATTTCTTCAACCGTGGAAAAACGCAGTACTTTCATGGGTCTCTTCAACTTTGGAAACAGGAAAATGTCACACGGAGCCATATCTGGTGAATATGGAGGGTGGGGCATGACTACGGTATTGTTTTTGGCCAAAAAATTACGAACAAGCAACGACGAGTGAGCAGGTTTGTTATCGTGGTGCAAAAGCCATGAATTGTTTTTCCATAAATCTGAGCGTTTTTTTCGGATTGCTTCACGCAAACGTCGTCGCATAACTTCAAGGTAATACTCCTTTTTAACCGTACGACCTTCTGGTAAGAACTCTTGATGCACTATGCCATTATAATTAAAGAAAACAGTAAGCAAAACCTTCACATTTGATCGAACTTGACGTGCTTTTGTCGCTCTTGACGTTGGATGCTTCCAGGTGGACGATTGTGCTTTGGTTTCGACATCATAACAGTACACCCATGTTTCATAACCAGTTATGACCCTTTCAAGCAAACTTGGATCATAGTTGGCGTCATTTAATAGCTCTTGAGCGATGTTCATGCGATTGTTTTTTTGGTCAAAATTCAGCAGTTTCACCAAAAATCGCCGAGCTCATAACAACACGTCGAACCTTAGGAACTCTACCACAGACGAAGTAAACAGTGAATATAGCTGAAAAACAATAAAAACAAATTGACCTTTGGACTCTCCAGACCCTCGGAATTCAAAAATTCCGGGTACTTTTTGAACACACCTCGTATGCAGACGGGACCAAAAATCACCCGAAGAAATTTTCTCTCGTAACATCCTAAGATGCTCTCATCTTTCTTTGACAGGGTCCAGGCCTCAGCGCCATAAATGATGAGTGTCTTATAGATGGTGATTTTAGATGCTCGAGAGAGGACTTTACTTCTCAATTGCCTTCTAAGTCCAAAGAAGCAGCGATTTGTAAGAGTTATTCTTCGTTTGATTTCAGCGCTGGTGTCGTTGTCTGTGTTTATAGCGGTTCCTAGGTAGACAAAGTCCTTAACTACCTCGAAGCTGTCCATGGTGACGTTTTGTCCAAGACGTCGTTGTTCAATATCCCATTTTTGATGACAGCATAAACTTGGTCTTGCCCTCATTGACCACTAAACCCATCTTCTTCGCTTCCGTCGCAACATTCAAAAACGCTACACTGACATCACGACTTGATCTTCCAAATATGTTAATATCATCTGCGCATCCGAGTAATTGTATGGACCTTTGGAAGATTGTGCCTCTAGTGTTGACAGTTGAGTTTTGCACAATTCTTTCCAGAACGATATTGCAGGCATCAAATGCATCGGTGAGATCTTTTCCGATCTTGATGGAGCAGCGTGCATTCTCCATTGTCATTCTGCACAAACGGATAAGTTTGACAGGGATGCCAAAACTAGACATTGCTCTGTAGAGCTCTTCCCTATGGATGCTGTCATACGAGGCTTTAAAATCGATAAAGAGATGGTGGGTATGGATTTGAAGCTCCTGGGTTTTTTCCAAGATCTGCCGTAGTGAATATTTGGTCGATAGTGGACTTTCCTGGTCTAAAGCCACACTGATAAGGACCTATCAGGTTGTTGACGAACGGCTTCAGACGTTCACATAATACGGCAGAAAGGATCTCATATGCAATGTTAAGGAGACTGATCCCTTTGTAGTTGGGGTAATTTAAAGGGTCTCCTGTTTTATGTATCGGGCAAACTATGCTGAGATTCCACTCATCGGTCATGCTTTCTTCCGACCATATTTTGCAGATGAGTTGGTGCATGCTCCCTTTCAAGTCATCACCTGCTGCTTTAAATAGTTCGGCAGCGATGCCGTCAGCTCCAGCAGCTTTGTTTGACTTCAGTTTAGATATACATAGCTATCTTCACTTCGTCTAGGTCGGGTAGGCGGAATTTTGATCTGCGTCGCCTAGGTTGAGTGGTTCTATCTCCCTTACAGCGGAATTCGGTTCGTCATCGCCGAAAAAAACCGTGGTTATCTCCTTTTATATAGCTAAAAAGGTGTTAACTTCTTCAGCTCAGTTTTGAAAGCCCATACATTCACATAATAAATTCGAAAATATGAAGACAGAGTATTTTGTTGTTCAGTAAAGTTTTTTTTTTTTAGTTTATTTTCTTTTTAATTGAAATAATTTAAAAATTAGTTATTTAAGGCATCAGGGTAGATAGTACATATGAAACCATTTTTTAACTTTACAAGAATTAAAAACATGGTGTTAGCACTTGATGAATTTAGGATGCTGGCGCAAATGTTGGGTACATTGTATGTGAATCTAACTGTTTGTTGTGCAATAGGATCCTTCACTAAAATGTGCCAAATTTTAAAAGTTATTCCAAAATTTGAGCATTCCTCTGAAGCCTCATGAGTATACAAATGTTTGCTTGTAAACAGGGTTTTTCCTACTCTGACTTTAAATATTTGTATGCAATCTTTTCTACTTAAAGATACATTATACGGGATAAGAGTGATAACGGGTTGATGTTTTTAAAGAAAAGCATCTGCATTTCCTCATTTGGTGTAATTAAGGACATTTAAGGATAAGAGGGTAGCGAACAGCGTTATTTGCTGAGGGTATCCACCAAATGTGATGGTTCTGTGGTAGTACAAGCAGTTTCTTATAGTTTTGAGAGATGGACGTTATTGCATTTTTTAATCCTTTTAGTATACCTAGGTTGTCTCTTAGGGCTAAAGAACCTGCCGAAGTTTGTTGGGCGACAGAAATGGTTTTGTAAATTGGGGTTAGCACGGATATTTAACTGCCCGCATATTCTAGAAGTTAAGCCTGTTGAACAACAGAGGACTGTTCATAAAGTTTACAATCAACTGTAGCATAGGAGCATCATTGATTTTCTTTAGAGATATAATAAGACCATGTTAGTTAGCGCAGATACAGAGTTCTTGTTTGACTTTTTGGTTGAAGAGGTACCTTTTTCGATAGTTCGAACAACGATTGGATTAAGTACAGCCTTACTGATGAGGTTGTTGACACTTCTTTTGGCTAGATGTTCAAAAGGTACATATCCACCTTCGACTCTTAGGGCTTCCACGTACGTCGATCTAGGGGAAAATATTACTGTTCTATAGCATTCGTTTATGATTGCGTCAATATTTGAAAGGTTCTTTTTTGTAGTCCACATTAAAATGGTTAAGCTGTGTTGAAATATACCTTCCACAAGGGCTTTTGCTATTGGGATTGATGTTTCTATATGTGGCCCTTTTTGTTTTGAATATATCAATTTGAATGCGTTGTTTCTTGATTTTAAGGCGTTCACAACCTTTTTAATATGTCTATCCCATTTTAAGTTCCCCAAGAATTCGCCAAGAATCTTTGTTTCTCTTTTCAAAGAAATGTGAGTATTCCGCACAACTGTTGGGCAGCATTTTTTCAGCCCAACTAAACATTGACAAGTCCATTGGTTAAAGGGTATCTTTTACCTGATTAGAGTTACCAGAAGCGACAACATAGATGTTATTGGCGTTAACTTCGATAAAATTAAGATCATAGGTCGACCGGGAAAGTTCATCTATATCAAAGAGTCTATGTACGCATCGTACAGAAAGCGGTGAACCTTATGGTGTACCGTTGTCTAATTTCTTAAGTGTAGAATCGGGCCCGTCCACATTTACTTTAAAAGTTCTATTACTTAAAAAGAATATTATTATCTTTAATAATTGTTTAGGTACACACTATTTAAAACGCTGCTCAATTAATGGAACTAAAGTAACTCTGTCGAATGCTTTTTCTAAGTCAAATGACTTTACTATACTGTGTTTATTTTTTGAGAAGTTTTCTGCTAATGTGTGTTTCAGTAGATGCAAGAACATTGTAAATCTTCTACTTGATCTGTAAGCGTGTTGTTCGTTACTAGGCTTTTTCTCTAGTAACCAACTTATTCGTCTTGCAATAATCTTTTCGAAAATTTTGGAGAGAACGGGAAGGAGAGAAATCGTGTGGTATTCATTAAAATCATGACGATTTTTTGCACTTTTTGGAATCGTTTTAAGTTTTGCTTTTTTCCAGTCATGTGGATAAGTCCCAGTCGTTAGATTACCGTTTAAATACACACACACTTTTAAGGTTGGTATCGCTTAGTTCAACCATATATGCGATTTTATCATCACGAGGGGTACTTTCTTTTGCTGTGTTAAGGGTCGTTTCGAGTTCGATTTATTCTGTTGAAAGATCGCAAGAGTCTTGGTTTGTCAGAAGGGTTTGTAAAGTGATGTTTACCTAATTTTCAATAGTATACCCTTGATGTGAAATATCAGCTCTGTATGATGTCCATTTTTTGAAAAGATGTTGGCCAATTTACATAAATCTACTTCCAGTTCTTCGTTCATTTTCGTGTAAGAGAATTTCTTATCTGAGCTTGGCATGCGTATTACTTTAAGGCAACTTCATAACGTTCTCGTGTCAAGGGAAGGATGATTAATTGTATTAATGAATGTATCCAATAAAGCTCTGTTAAAACGAATAGACTCTAGTCTAACTTTAGTAGGTGAAATTTTCCATACTTGGGAGCCTGTGGGCTTTTTTCCAAGTTTTTTTTTCTCTGACCAATAAGGATAACATTTTTGTAAACCATATAAGGTTTGTCTTAGTAGGCCCAGGCTGAGTTATAGTGATGGATTTAGATGCTGCTGTTCTGATGATTTTCTTAATCTTTGACGCCTCTTGGCTGACGTTGGCTGACTGGCCTACATGCGTACTTAATTTGTTTGTTTCTGCTTAATACAGGATCCAATTTGCCAATTCTTCTTGATGTTGTAGGCTTTATTTTTGACTAACTCTTTGTTATCAGGTGGCAATCTCGAGGAACTTTCCATCGTAGAAAAGGTGCTAGATTCTGTGTTGCAAAAGTGGCTTCAATGGCAGACAAATTTCTGTATAGTCATTTGCAAATGTTAAGTAACTTATGACGCAGACAGAAGATTGTATGATACTTTCTACGCAATATTTAAGACACCAAAAGAATTGTATTAACAAGTTACTACCTCCCATTCTCACATTCTGAGGGGAAACCCTTATTTAACTGACCAAAGGAAAATGTTCCTTCTAAAAATTTGTTTTCAGCTTTTACCTTAATTGGTCGTAAAAAAGATAAAAACTGATTGTTGAAAATATCGAAGAATGATAAATGACAAGAAATCTCGAAAAAAATGACATTCCAAATTTTCTAAATCCCGACTACTGCTCATTTCATTGACCTTAAATTCCTTCTTTCTTATCTTTCTGCTTAAACAGCACACACAGAGGATCTAGAACACAGCTACTAAACACACACATATACACATTACACACACGAATGAATCTATTGAATTTTGAATCCCCTATTGAGTCATTATTTTCTAATATCTGTCTTTCTACCTATCGTAGATAGTACGTAGTACACACATATGTATATGACTTTGAATTTGGAATCCTTTGAACCAAAAATACCTTTATGCACCTACAAACACTCGTATAGATGAATATACCTATAACTGATTGACTGGTATGATTGTGATAACAAGCGCATTCCATTTGAATTCCTGATGGTTGATGTTTTTCATTGTTTTATATGGCTTATTTAATTTTCAAAGGAGATATCATGCGATAAAAGCTTACAACCAACCCAGATGCAGAAATTAAGCATATATGTATATGTTTGACAGCCAAACGCATCAGAAGTGAAGTGATATCTGATTTTGTTGCACATGGACGCATCGGGCAAATGATGATGATGATAATGATGATGCGGACGTGGTTGCATCATCAAAGCACATCATCGTATATCTTATTTCATCAAGGCTAATTATTATTTGCTGGTTAATCGGGAGTTTATATTGTACGTGATATACGATTGTATTGTATAAATTAACAATATTTGTATGTACAGTTGTGGTCATATAATTAAGCCCCAAAAGGAAATAAACCTACTTTTATAATAAACATATTATTTCGTTAGTAAGTCCCTTTTTGCCTGCTCTTAGTGTAAGAGTGTAATTTTCACAAATAGGGTTTTAAAAGAATGAACATGTTTTGCAGACTATGCAATTTGTATTTTTATTGAATAAACATTTATAATTTGTTTTAAGAAATTTAACACTTTCTTAAAATAAATATATGAAATACTGGAAAAATAATAAATCAAAATAAATGGTTTGTGTATTTGAACGAACTAATCGAATGCACAAACCATTTCCTTCGATGAGATAATTTCCCTTTATTTCATATTTTTTGGGATGAATTGATTGTTACGTTAAAATCTATCTTGGGATGAGATAAACCATTGGAAAAAGCCTGCGGAATGTTTTGTCTCGTAGTCGGTGTAAATGCAGCCTATCTCATCTCTTCCCGGATATCCCATATCCGAAACAAAAACTCATGCCCTTTTTTTGCAGAAATTTGAGTTATAATTTCCCTAATGGGTTTGTTTTATTAAAGGAACTAGAATAAAAATCAAAGTTTCTGGTGATTACAACAAATTATTTCTTTGCTCATATTGATGAAGACGGGCAGGTACATTTAGATAATAAAATGAGGTAGGGAGATATCAATGGTGTTGGAAAATTTTCAGGAAGGTGTAATGTGGTATTTATAAAAGGTTTTTAAATTAGAGCGGGTAGAAATTTTGCGCCCCGTGGCGGCCATTTTGTTTTGGTGACATCTGTCAAATGTTTTGTTTATTATTCATTTGCTTATGACAAATCATCATGGCAAATTACACTATTGAACAGCACGTTCAAATGATAAAAACTTTATTATCAAAATGAGTGTTTGTTAACGCAAACGTTGCGCGCATTGCGCCCATTTGGTGGCCCTTCACAGTCGACTCTTCAACGTTTGGTGGCACAATTTGAGACGACCGGTTCAGTAAACAATTGGATGAATGGCTGTGTTAACAAGCAAAATTGCCGTATATGGGACGACACTAACCCGCGAAGTTCACCAGGTGATAATGCATGCTCAAAAAGTTACCGTTTGGTGTAGGTTTTGGGCCGGCGGCGGCGGAGTAATTGGTCCGTACTCTTTTGAAAACTACGTTAGTGAGGCGGTCACCGTTAACAGCGAGCGCTACATAACGATGATAACTAATTTCTTATGGCCCAAATTGAACCATATGGGCCTAGACGACATGTGGTTCCAGCAGGACGGCCGCTGTGCTACGTGCCACACAGCAAACGCTACGACATCTACACACAACATCCGCCCTTATTGAAAAACCTTGTATAAGTACTATAAAGTTCGGGTGCAAAAATGTACTTGTGGGAAAGCACTATACTCTACAATTTTTTGATTTTCGCAGCTTGAAAACGGTAAGTGAAATATAATTTTTTGACCAAATATTAAACTGAGTCAAGCTACGGAAATCTTGAGATATGTAGGATATTTCAGTTGAAAAAATCATGCTGACAATTGAGTCCGTAACCACTCATAAAAGTTCGGATTTTTGTGTTGGAAAACCCTTTGCCTATTGAATATTGTATTCGTATAAAACATCTGGAAATGCTATTGAAATACCAAATTGTAAGATTTTTTCCTCAACCGCGCTTTATATTTTATATTATCAAATATTACCAAATTTACATCAAATTACTTTTTATGATTTATAACGAGCTAAGTGGCATAAAACCACTCTTTTTCTGGATAAAAATGCTCGGTTCAGCAAAGCCGTTCCCATCTTGGCTTCAGTTTAAATTAGACCCCTAATATAGATGGACTGCCATCAAGAAATATCGGAACAAAATACAAGTGAGTGATTCACGTTAACAAGAGGTGTTGAAATTCAAAATATTAATCAAAGACACCGTTTCGGGCAAAAACATCTTCACATAATTCCGTGTGTATGAAATTTTATCATTTCAAGTTACGTTAGTAAACTTAAAGTGTTTGGAAATGATGGAGAGCATGTCGGGTCATTTATTGATACTTTTAGAATGGTTCACTATTAAAGTTTTAAGTTGGCCTGATTTTAACCCCATAGAAAATGTATGGGGTCCTATGAAAAGGATAGTTGAATAAAGCCTCATTTTGGGGAATATTTCGTTCAGTGATTAAGATGTCCTAAATTCGAACTTCGCCTTAAAATTTTCATCTAAATATGCTTAAAACAACCAAAAACGGGGTTTTTAAGGCTAAGTTAAAACTCACAATATGTCTTAACAATTAATTGTATGACGATTTCGCAAAGTATAAATCTTTTTCTTCTAACTACAATTTAAATCATTTTTCTATCTTACAAAGTTTCTGGAAATTCTCATTAATTATGAGTATTTATTCGACCCTATAGTCCAGTCAATGAACGAAAAAAATTGCCTTCACTTATAAAAAAAATTCAACAGTTTTGAAACTTGGCACACTTACTAAGGGATGGCTGGTAATGACCCAAAAAAAAGTCCCCAAGAATCCGAGGTGAGCTCTAGCGGCAGTTAAGAGAAACATGGAGTTTGTTTCAGTTTTTCACGTTTATCTCGAAAACTATTTGTCGTACTAAAAAATGTTGTTCCACAAAATTAAAGCCTATTAAATTTTATAAAAAAAAGCTTTCATGAGTTTTTTCGTATCTCTTATAGTTTTTAAAATAACTCTAGCGGCAGTGAAGAGAAACATACGGATTTTTCGGGTTTATCTTGAAAACTATTAGTCGTATCAAAAAATAATCTTCTACAAAATTAAAGCTTATTAAATTTCCTATTATTTTATTTTACAAACTAAAACAAGTACGAACAAATTAATATTATATTCCTCTAGGAAATTTAATAGGCTTTAATTTTGTAGAACAACATTTTTTGATACGACAAATAGTTTTCGAGATAAACGTGAAAAACTGAAACAAACTCCATGTTTCTCTTAAATGCCGCTAGAGCTCACTTCGGATTCTTAGGGACTTTTTTTTTGGGTCATTACCAGCCATCCCTTAGTAAGTGTGCCAAGTTTCAAAACTGTTGGATTTTTTTTAGAGGTGAAAACCTTTATTAACCGAACTACTATATGAAGTTTTGAGAAACCTTTGAATTTGTTACTTTCATAGTTTTGATAAAAAGGTTTTGGTTAAAAAAAAGGATTATAGATTTGAAAAACCATCACAGACTTTATTAAAAACAAGCTCATTTATATTATGTTTAGATAGCCTCAAAAAGCTATACACACTCGTACGTGTTTTTTCAAATTTTTAAAAGTAATATCTCAAAAACCTGACGTGATACTTTAATTTTGGTTTCCTATTTGAATTAAGGTCATTAAATCGCCATCATGGAAAGTGAAATCTTATTGCCAGGAAAAAAACCTTGCCGGCCAGTGTTATTTAAATAGTGTATAGATAAAAAATAAATTTCCAAGAACTGCTAAATAACTTTAATTTTAGTGGCTTAATTATATGACTACAACTGTATGCAATGCAGTATGTGTTTATATAAATCATAATGACGATAATATGCTATTAGACGTATTTGAGGTGAAGTTTGAAGTAAATGAATTTTGCATTGTTTTGAAATATAAAGGGTGAAATTATGCTTAAAAACCAAACATCAATAAAAATTTTGTCTGTGTACTTTCCTGGTGGAACTTCTTCTGACCTCAAAAGAAATTGGTTAACCCAAGATTTAAAAAAGCTTTTTACAATTAGCGGTAGTTTCTTGATAGGCGGTGACTTTAACTGTCGCCATAGAGACTGGGGATGTTTAAGAGCTAACGCTTGGGGAAATATCTTAGCAAGTCTGCCCTTGTCAATTCCAATTAATATTTCTTACCCTCCTTGTCCAACATATTATCCTTCAGGTTCACGTGGTAGTCCTTCCGTTCTTGATTTGTTTGTGTCAAATGTACCATGTCTTATAACCCAACCAACTAGTTTCCAAGCTCTCAGCTCCGACCATAATCCTGTTTTTTGTGACCTTTTATGGTCGGGTGAAAAAAATGTGCAATACTTTCAAGATTTAAAAAAAGCAAACTGGTTTTGCTTTAGAAAGAAAATCAATAGGAAAATCCAAAGTTATCCTACACAGCTCGAAAATATTAACTGTAAAGATGATGTGGATCTTCTGATTCATGACTTTACAGAAAACATTAACTCTGCAATAGATGAAAGTGTGCCTAAAAGAGTTAAGAGAGAAACTTTACATAAGAAATTACCATCTAACATACTAGAACTAATTAAATTAAAAAATCTTCATCAAAGGAATTGGCAACGTTATCGGCAACCATTCTCTAGACGAATGGTTTCTCATTTCAGTAAGATGATTTCAAATGAGCTTATGAAACATCGCAACCATGAATGGAATAAAAAGCTTAGTTCTCTAAATAAAAATGATAAACCATTTTGGAATATCATTAAAATCGTTAAAAATAAAAATAGAACTCTTCCATTTCTAAAGGACACGACGTCAATATACTTCACCGACAATGAAAAGGCTGAAGAACTTGCTAGGAATTTTTCAAAAAACCATTTGGTTTCACAAAGCTTAGGGGACAGGGAGACAAATGAACTCGTCAAAGTCCAAATTCAAAATACAAATGCTCTAAACGTGACAACACCATCAAATGCTTTTGTTAACGAAGAAAACATAACGAGTATTATTAAAAACCTCGAAACACGGAAAGCCGGAGGCTTAGATGGTATTAAAAATGTTTATTTGAAAAACCTATCGCAGAACGGAATTAGGTACTTAACATTTATAATCAATTCATGTCTTAAACTTCAATATTTCCCTAATGTTTGGAAAAAAGCAAAAGTTGTACCTATTTTGAAAGCTGGTAAACCTCCAGATGTTTCTTCAAGCTACAGACCCATTAGCTTATTAAGCAGCATAAGCAAAATATATGAAAAAGTCATAAAAGATCAAATTTCAAAGTTTGTTTCAGATTCAAATCTTCTTCCTGACGAGCAATTTGGTTTTAGAAGTTGTCACAGCACATCCCATCAAATACAAAGAATTTGTAACCATGTTAAAGAACATCGTTTACATGGACAGTCAACAGGAATGATAGTGTTAGACATAGAAAAAGCTTTCGATTCTGTATGGCACGATGGTCTTGTATACAAAATGATTAATTTTAAATTTCCAGTGTACTTGTGTAAAATCGTTCAAAGTTTCCTGTCTGGTAGATGTTTTCAAGTGCATGTCAATAGTGGTATTTCAAATTTACGTTTTTTCTGTTTCGGAGTGCCACAAGGATCCGTCCTTGGACCGTCTCTATACAATATTTATACTTCTGATTTCCCAGTGCTTCCTTTTTGCAAATCAGCATTATTTGCTGATGACACCGCAATTTTTTCATCGCATGAATTTTCTCTCAATATTGAGACAAATCTAAAAAATGCGATTGAAATTTTAGAAATATATTATAGCAAATGGAAGATTAAACTTAATGCTGGAAAAATGCAAGCCATCTTTTTCTCCCGAAAAAGAAAATCTTGTTTCCTTCCCAGCAGCCAAATCCATATTAATGGAAATATAATCGACTGGAATCAGACTGTAAAGTATCTTGGAGTACATCTAGATACCAAACTTACCTATAGGGTGCATATTCAAACCACATTAAAGAAAATTAATCTTGCTATCAATATGCTTTATCCATTTATCAACAGAAAATCACCACTATCTAACAAAAATAAAATACTAATTCATAAACTTATTTTCCAATCAATACTGCTATATGGTTGCCCTATTTGGAAAAATGCAGCAAAATCTCACATTAAAAAACTACAAATCTCACAGAATAAGATTTTGAAGATGATGTTAAATCTTCCTTGGCATCATTCCACCCTTGATTTGCATAATAGAGCGAATGTCGAATTGATTTCCGATAGGATTTGCAAGCTAACGAATAATTTTTACAACAGTTGCGAGATTTCGGAAAATCCACTCATACAACAGCTTACTTACCTGTGATAATAAACAATTAACTTATTTCGTTTTGCTCTTTCTACATTATATATTTTTGTACTATATGTGCTACATGTTCAATTGATGTCATCTATTTATTTTTTTGTATCTATTTGTATCATTTATTTATTTGTTTATTTATCTATTAATTTATTTATTTATTTATTTATTTATTCATTTATTTATTTATTTATTTATTCATTTATTTATTTATTTATTTATTCATTTATTTATTTATTTATTTATTCATTTATTTATATATTTATTTATTTATTTATTTATTTATTTATTTATTTATTTATTTATTCATTTATTTATTTATTTATTCATTTATTTATTTATTTATTTAATTATTTATTTATTTATTTATTTATTTATTTATTTATTTATTTTTTGTTTACTTAATTATTAATTTATTTATTGATTTTCATTCACGTCATTTATTTTTTGTATGCTATTATGTACATTGTTCATTTGCTGTGTATTTCCTTATTGTATTTATTAATACCTTAAAGTTATTTATTGTTTCTATTTTGTTATTATTTATTTATTATTTATTTACTTGTTATTTATTTAACTAGTATTACGTTTTTATGGTTATTATATAATAGTAATATGTACTTTTGAGCTATAAACTCTTTAAATATCATGTATACTAGCCTATACAAGTATGTATATTAGCGTATACATACATATTATTTTATTAATTGAACATTTTTTTTTTCTTAACTATATGGAGGTTTTTCAATCGTGTTTTCCTTCTATTAAAAAATTTACTTTATTATTTGTTCTTTTTCTTTTTTTAAATAATGTTTCAGTAGTAAGAAAATATATTTCATATCTCTGAATGTAAAACGTGCGGTCATAGGCTTTTGAAAAAATTATCACGAAATAAAAAATAAAAAAAAAAAAAAAGGGTGTTTTTCAAAGGTATAGAACTTAAAAATAAATTAAAACAAAGATTCTTCTGCGTCTTTATTGCTTGAAACGAGAGTTGATTTTTGAAATTGAGTCCCACACTGGCACAATGTGTTGTGAGCCTTTTACCTAAGGGTTGCGAGATAGTAATTTGGTAAGAGTAATTCGTATAATGTGTGCCCACTCACTCCCACCGTCTTTACTTAAAAGAACCTTGTCAGATAACTTCTATGCTATAAGCATCGGGACAATCACACATTTTGCCCTACCATTTAAAACAGAAGTCCAGACTAATTGGGTTTTGTATATTTATTTGCTTCAAGCTAAGTATTTGTTTTTCTTGTCGAATTTACTATAATATTAACATTTAAATTGATGTTAGTCTATCAATTTACACTCCATCCATTTCGATTCCAGACGGAATTTCAATTTAATTAGGTATTTTTTCAATTTGTTTGTCTGCCTTTTGTCTGGTGCAATTATTTATACATATATAGAAGATTTATTTCTAAAAGAAATTAACAATGTTTTGTATTGTTATTAAAAAAAATAAAACATTAGATTAGTTAAAAATACTTTCTGTTTTTTTTTTTTGTAGAGCATCAAAAAGTCTTTAATTTTTTCCTTAGCAACTAAGCAATATTATTTTTTGATTGTTAATGAAAATATTTAGAGAAATGAATGATTTATATATAGAATTAAATGTCAAAATACATAAGTACGTACATAGGTACAAAAATGTTGATAAATTGGGTCCATCCAACAATGAAATAAGATTTATTTGACATTTCTTTGTTAGAAAAGTGAACAAAAAGTATGAGCATAACGCACGTCATTTAAACTGAATTGGTTATTTTTGTTTTCGAAACATTGTCAAAAATAGAACATGAATGAATATTGATAATTCTCTTAATTGGTTCAATCAAACCAAATAAAGACAAAAATTATTATTAAGTTATTGGGAATAATGTTATAAAAGGTATTAACCTTTGCAATGGACTTAAATTCCAAGTGGAAAATAAAAGAATGTAGAAAAGAAGATGGGTAGCTGATTTTTTTTACATTCAAAAAATTTGATTTGGTAGCACTACAGGTAGTAGAGAAGTAGGGCCTACAACTTTAAAGCAGAAATCTCACTCAAAAATTGAATGGACATAGAGTTCTTACGCCCAATCCTAACAGCTAATTTTAGGAGCATTGTTTAATGGCAAAGATCATTGTCAGTTATTTCCAAGAGGAAGTTTTAGTTTAGTTTTAGTTGGCACATGTAAATTTAATCAAAAAATGTTTAAACTTAATTTTACACAAAACATTTCCGAAAAAAGATCAGTGATAAGTGAAGAAGATGGGTGTTGGGATACCGTTTTTTTTTAATGTATTGCTATCCCGGATCGAATATTCTATGCATGATATTTTATTATCTGTGAAGAGAATAATTGAAAGATTTATAAGAGTCAAGGCATAGGTTAAGTTAATGGACTGGCAATTGATCATATTATCGCCATGCTCAGATGAATTAATATAAGTGATTTTCTAAAGTACTGTAACTCCCTGACAGTAAATTTTTAACCCATGATATCTATAAGTTGTCATTTTCCAAACATTAAGAGGCTTTGATGAAACCTTTGACTTCTTCAAGATTATTGAAGAAATATCTACCTAAGAATATATATCTTTTGTGGCAGAGTGCTGGGCAGTTGCATAGAAAGTTTGTGATGTCTTTATGCTCTTGTTTATTGCTACAATCTCTACATCTGCACATGTCTTCTCGGTATCGAGCTTTCTGTGGTAAGCTAAAAGGTTTTTCTAGTATTTTTCTACCAACGACCTATAGGGTTGCTTTTAGTGAGGCTTAACAGGATGGTTCCATGTTGGACGATTATCATTATTTCCCTTCTTTTTCCCAGGCAAATCACTATAAGGATTACAAAAGTCTGAAGTTTTCCTCCCATTTGTAAAAAGCACTGAATTTGTTTCAAGGAGGCCACTGCTTTTTGTTCACATGCAGATATTAGACAAGACGTGCAGTACACATATTATATGTATAGTATATCACATTATCACTGTTGATCTGTCAGCGTTTTAAAACACACATGATCCAGTTTGTAATACTATTTTCTACTTCAAGATCCATTAGGGCTTTTTTGACTGAACTATTTTGCACATTGTTAAAATGCCCTACTTTACAATGTATTCTATGGCCATTTGTACACTTTTCTATTTAAGGTTTTAAGAATAAACAATGTGAGGATAGTGGGTGCGTAGTCTGGGTTTTCACCCGGTGAATTGTTTGCATCTCAAATCTATCGTCTCTGTATCGGTCCAAAATAAGGCCAGTCATGAAATTAAACCCATAAAAACTGTTTTCTAATCTCATTTTAAATTTCACTCTCAACAAAATATAAAAAATATATTTTCAAATGATATTTTTGAAAGAAGTCGGTTTTATTCTCAAGATAAATTGAAAGGTGGATATGCAATCAAAACTTTAAGTATAAGCTGTTTTCTGTGGAAACATATTTGAAGAGTTAAATCAATATATTTTCAAAGGAAACACTGTCTTTGAATACTACAAAACATTATTATCTTCTTTTAATCTCAAGACATTTCACTCAAAATTTAGTATTTATATATTATAACTTTACAAAATATTAATAACAAATATTTGTTTAAGATGAAGAAAGTTTTAATTTAATAGTCTTTTTTTTTGTTCTCAAGATACTTGAGTCGACTTTGAATTTTTACCAGTACTTAGTTATTTTTAGCAGACTTTCGTTTTTTGTAGAAAAAATTTATAAATGTTAATCGAATTTTTTCCAAAAATTATACAAAAACAATATTTTGAGAAGAATCGAATAAAAAGTTAATACCATCATTTGTTTTCGAGATATTCGAATTAGAAATCATTCTTAACCAAATTTTAGTAGTATTTTTATAAGGTTTTTAATTTTATTTGTAATCATTACATAATATTACAATATTCTATATAAAATAAAGTAACTTTAAAGGCAGCAAAAATGAAAACACTAATTTTCGTTAGTGTTTTTGTAGGTTTTAGTTTTTTAAGAAATTTTTTTTTAAATTCATCAAAGGTTAGCAACAATAAGATAAGACAAATTTATTTTGAAGTCAATTTCTTTCTTTTTTTGCATATGTGTCGAAAATCAATATAACAAATTTTCAATTGTAATTTGCTTAATAATAAAAAAAAAAGTTAAGTAGATTTTTCTAAAATTTGTACCAGATATTGAATACGCTATTTTTCGTTACATAAAATTATTTTGAAAGTAATTTCATTTCTTGTTTGAAAAATATTCGAGGTGACATTTTTTTAAAATCCTTTTTATTTATAAAAAAAACCGTGAATTGACTTTTTTTTTCAAAATGATACTGCTCTAGTATAAGGATATAATTTAATTTAATTCAAGGTGCTGGCATTATTGGCTCGTGAGATATGTACGGTCAACCAACATTTTTAATTTTTCAAACTGCTAAATTAAAAAAAAACACCCACTCAATTTTTTTGAAAGTAATTCCTGCTTCTTTTGATGTTATTATCTATGAAACAAAATTTATTTGAAGTCAATATCTCTAGTAAGTTAAAAGATATAGACGACGAAAAATGGTACCTTGAACGTGCAAATGTACGAATGTACGTACACACAGTCGTCTCTCTTAAAATCTTTGAATAAGATTCTATGAACTTTGAAACATCGAAAAATATAAAAATTTACAATTCGACAAATAGGACTGATTACAATAACCTCCGATGGAAAGTTAATAACATGATTTTGATGTCAATTTGGGATTTAAAGTTAATTTTTTAATATTGTTAAAAAAAGGAAAACACGATTTCTTTAATTTAAAAGTTAATTTTTCAAGGCCCTAAACTATTGCGATCTATTAAAGTTCGTGTGGGTTTTTAACAATTGCTACATCAATTGAGGTAAATTCAATTTTCTCCTTAATTTGCGACACTTTAAATAATTCTTCTCTCAAGTCTAAAAATGTTTTCCACTTTCCAAAAAAAAGTTACATAGTGATTGGGTGCTGTAACTCGGATTCCACTTTTTTTTAATTTTGACAACATTTATTATTTAACCGCATAAGTAATTATACTTTATTTTTACTCGTTTAGGAATCTGCTAGTTCCTGCGGTTTAAGTTTCTTTAATGTTGTATGAACGCTCATAAGAAACTTACACACAGCCATTCACATAATATTATATATTAATATTCTCTTAATAAAATACTTCAAGAAAACACGACGATGTTCAGTTAAGGATTTACATAAAGTCCTTGTATCCGTGGCCCTAAAGCGCGTTAACAGAAAGCGCATTCATAGAGGAAAAAAAAGTTAAAATATTTATCGTTGTTTAAACAGAAAAAAAGAGAAAAACTGTGTATATTAACTATTCAAGAAGTTTAACTTTTCGAGTTCTTCTTCTGTAGCTTGGTTCTTAGAATTACTGAATTATGAGTTTGTTAAACGTTTAAAGATTGTTTACTTTTTTGGTGTGAGAAGTTGTGTTTTTAGTTTACACTTTGAAATTAATGATTAAGGGATTAATAAAGCAAACTTATGTTTAAATAATATGTCATATCTCTGCAAAGACTTAAAAATTCTGTAACTTTCTATTTACTTATGAAATAAAACTTCTTTATATCTGTGTGTGTATTTAATTAATTTTGACAAAAACTGTAACCTACTAAATTCAAAACATTAACCTCCATAAAAATTTTACATTGTTCACAGGAATGACTCTTTGCCACACATCAAATATTAGATATAATGTGTTTTGAATATTATTGGCAAAACAAAACTTCTCCAATAATAACATTCCTTTAATTAACAATAGCTTCGTGGTTTTGTGGTTGAATCGTGAGTTTGAAGAAAACCACAAGATTTAAAACACTACCTATTAATACGTGCTACCTTGTTAGTGGAGTATCTTAAGGGAAGAAAGTTATTACATTAGGTTAGTAACATTAATTTAATAAAAATAAGAGTTCATTTTTTAAGTACATTGAGTCAAAAACATGAATTTATAGAGAGTTAAAACAATTATGATTCCTATTTAATTGAGAAAGTTTCCGAAACATTTAAATTTGAACTATTGAGAGGAATTCGAAAGCAAATAAAAAAAAAAAATGTTGATTGGAAAATAATGTCTTCTTCCATTGTTGTCCATATTTTGATATACTCGCCGTATATGTTTTCCCAGCTTTACTGCAAAGCTGTATGATTATTTCAAAACCAAAACTTTAAAATTAAAAGCAATTTAATTTTCCAAAGTTATTGTAACAAAAATGTGAGAAATAACTCTAGGGCGTATAAATATTTTTTGAGTTTTGTTGATTTCTTAGGCATATAATATATGTCCTTTAATTTCTGTAAAAGGCATCACCTAGTACCCGTAGACCTCTAGCCAGAAGTCAATAAATTTTACAAAAATAGAAAGTGTGTATTTAAAAAAAAACTTGAAATTCTTAAAAAAGTCTTTCTTCTAACTTGGTTTTAAAGAAGACAGCTCTTTTTTCCTTTCAAGTGATTATTTTTGTGTTGATTACTCATTTTATCACAAAGGAACAAAATTTCAATCTATAATATTTTAACCTATTGTTTAAGTGAACAAAGTTCTTGGTAAAATTTGAAATTTTTCGCTTCGAATATATTTCTCTCTTTTTTTCTTCCAGTTTATACTTGCGAAATATAAGAACTGTATGGCAAATTTTGCATTCGTTAAAAATTTCAAACTCGATATTTTAATCAAACATGACATTACGATGGTAGAAAAGTCGAAAAAAGTGAGTCCCCAGATTCCGTCCGTCTGTCTGTATGTCTGTCCTGGCCCCTCTAGACCAAACCATGGGTTCAGTTAACTTAAAAATTTAAAATTAAGGTTTTGAGCCGATTCGCGAAAGGAGTTTTTACATTTTTATTTTCATACAAATGGATTGGTCAACAATCGAAAATTCGAATTTTCATCAAAAACGAATCGATATTTTTTTTTTAAATTTGCTCTAAAATTTTTTTTCGTAATTTGGCTTCTTTTAATATAAAAAAATATGTTTGTATTGCTCCGAAAGGGTAACCCCCAAAGATCCGTTACTTTTTTTAAAGTTTTCTCAAGAACTAATTAACCGATTTTCTGTTTTCTCAAGTTCTTATTCGATCTCAATAATATTTGTTGATCAAAAACGTCATTGTTTTTATTTTTGATTCTTAAAAAAATAATACATTTTTTTTCGAAATTCGATATCTTGAAAATCGGTCATCCATTTTTTACGAAATTAAAATTTAAAACGTATATTAAAAAGCTTTAAATAATTGCATACCAAAAATTTCAATTAAAAAATTTGAAAAATGAAGGCTTTGTTTGAGAAATCAGATATTTTTGAAAAAAAAATGTTTTTGCAGGTACATTTTAAAATACAGGAAATATTTTTAAACACACTTTTTGGATACATGAGATGAGCAAGTTCGTGCGACCCACTCGTGCATTACATTTCAGTCTCCTTTGCTAATTTTTCAAATATAAGTTGGCATCGTAAAATGGCAAAGTCAATTATTTCAAAACATTTTATCATTTTATTCTTCTAAAAATTATTTTTCTAGGAGTTATATAAAATACATATTTATTCATACTCATCCTGGGGCCTATTTCACCAAACATTTTTCACTTTGCAACTTAGCAAGTTACATTTCCTCAAACACAAATTTACAAAGAGGACATTATTGAATTGATAAGTTTTCCTCTTTGCAAAATACGCAAAGTTCTTTCTGAAAAGTGAAAAATTTTGTTATTTTGAAAAGTATTTGTTCATTTTGTTGCACCAAAGAATAAACTTTGATGATTAAATTTAGAATTTTGAAAAGCTTTTCGGTAATATGCAAAGAGGCATTTTCATTTGCAAATAAGAATTTGTTTAGAAAAGTTGTCGAAAACTAGTACAAAAATAAATTAATCGTTGTAAATATGAATAAGTAAATAGTAATTAAGAATACATTGGACATAGGCTCCTTTTCAATTTTGACGAATTTACCAAAGAACTTGTATTTTGAGTTTAAGGGTTCACGCGTTGATTCATCTCAATTTCATAAATGTCTGAATTTGTAGCCATACTTCCATGGAACATGACAGTTTATACCAACAAATCGTTTCTTTTGAAAAGCTGTTGTAAAATAATTTATAAACAAAAGAATCGTTTTGAAGAATATTTTGTACTTGAAGAAGTTAATAACAGTGACCAAAGAGTGGTGAAACTAAGAATTAATTTCGAGATCGGAATGAATTTGTGTTGTCTAAAATTGGAAATAAAACACAATTCAAGAGCCAAAGGAATATGTGCAGCAACTGGGCTCAGAATGGAGCTCAATATCATGGTGTTGTATCTATGCATTCTGTCTAACACCATTTGCTATCCACAACATAGTTCAGACCAGTGGCGTCTTTAGGCATGGCCCAGGGCCCAGGGCCCCGCAATTATTTGGCCCCCAAATCCACCAACTCAAAATAAATGAATCTATACAAGAATTATATTAAAAACGAAATAAGGTTAGCAGACAGTAACAGAAAAACAAGTTTCATTTTACTTTCCGTTCCGTTGAAATTCTCCTCCTCAACATCTTAAACTTCTGGCAACATGAATCTCTAATCATACAACTGCACAACACGCTGTCAAAATTATTTAAACAACTCTGCTTTCGTTCTACTCCACACTTCTGCACACATGTTGGCTTTTCAACGCACTCCATAAACAAGCAAAAAGTTATCCCATGATGAGTCTAAGGGAGAATTTTGATAAATTTGAAGCGTGTGCTAAAATTCAGAATCCGAATGCTAATTATAAGGACTTAATGTAACGAAAAATAGTACGAAGTTCGCGTACCACATATTTTGATGGTCCTGCACCAACCGTCCAGCTAATTGGGAAAGAAAAGTTTAATTATTTGACACTATTATTGGCACTATTACTTTGCATTTAAAAATACGATCCAATTACTATCAATAAATTAATGCATTGTTTGGCTTTTTTTGTCGATTGCAATATTTGACTTCAGTGGAGTTGCAAAATTCTTGCGAACAGTTTTCAAAAAAATACCATAGCGATGTTAATGCAGAAGAACTTGAGGTAGAATGCCTGCACCTCGTACAGTATTTAAAAGAATTCAATAAAGATGTAAATAAAGATCTTATTGCAATATCAACTGCCTGTAGAACTTTTTTTATCTTTGATGGTTTCAAACTGCAGTGGAGAGCGTTCATTTTCGAAATTGAACCGGATAAAAAATTAACTTCGAAGCACAATGCTACAAGTTAGACTAAACAGCTTGTCAATTTTATCAATTGAAAATGAATTACTGCAGAAAATTGAATTTGATGACTTAATTCATTATATATATAAAAACGAAAATAAAAATAAAAAATAAAAACGAAAAATTAAATTTTTAATTTTATATTAATTATTTGTTTTATTTTATTTTGTAAGAGACAATAAATTTCACAACTTTTATATTTGTTTTTTTATAACGCGACGCGTTTCGGATATCGATCATCCATCTTCGGGCGTTTAATATATTAATATAAAATAAAACAAATAATTAATATAAAATTAAAAATTTAATTTTTCGTTTTTATTTTTTATTTTTATTTTCGTTTTTATATACATATAATATATTAAACGCCCGAAGATGGATGATCGATATCCGAAACGCGTCGCGTCAACTGCATTTAAGTGCATATTATGTAAAATCTGAATTTTGTAATTTTTAAAACCGCGATATCTCACGAATGGTGAGTCTTACGAGAAAAAGTTTCTGGACCACTTTTGTAGAGAATTGTGTGATCTACAAGTTTTGTCTGATCTATTTTCACGATAAAATTTACCGTTTCCAAGAAAAATGGAAAAAACCGTAATTTTGTATATTTGACCTTGAATAGAATTTTTTGCACAAGGAGGATCGAAGGGGATTTTTGACATTTCAATTATAATGAGGTATTTAACGTCTCTGCCAATTTTCAGCTCTATGCGAATTTTGGCTAAGTCAAATGTCTATTTTGACTGGACTATTAGCCGATTCCACCCCAGGCTCCTGCTCTATAAAAAGAGTGTCTTTATAATTTCCAGAAAAATAATCAGTTTATTTTTAGTCAACACGAACTATTTCATAAACATTAATTTTCCTTTAAGGCATCTCGGGGTCGATAGGCCCGTCTCGAGTATTATTCGTGGTCTCTTCTTGATGTCGGTTTAAAACTTATTTTTCGAATAAATAATCTTTTTTGATGGCTCCTTTAACAAATACAATTCGAAAAATACTAACGTTTATGTTGAAAAGCTATACGATCTTTTAAGCACCAAATTCCCAAACCATGTTTTCAGCCGTCTTGGCAATGTCAATTGACTTGACTGCCTAGAAGTTTAGATTTTACATCTTGTTACTATTTTTTATATGAATTGAAAAGGGCCGATTGTCAACATTTTGGAAACAATTAAACTCTTAAGAACTATATCGTTGAAGCAATCTGTGACCTACAGCTCAAATTCATTACTAACATCTTGGAAATTTAAAGTGGCAGCCGAGGAAGCTTCTTGAAAGACGTTGATGCAATCCGTAACTAATATACATAAGTATTTGCTGTTACAAATAGAGCCATTTAATTTTGTTAATTTTAATGCATTTTGAAAAGAAACTTGTTCTTGGCACAATCTTTAAGCTCTGAGTTGCATTTGTAAACTTGCAATCCTTCAATATTATTTGACAGATTATATTTTATGGAACTATTACTTCCCAACATTTACGTATTTAATTTTTCGATAATCAAACTAAATATTGGAAAGTTTGATCGTTTTATTTTTTCTCAAACAATTTTTAAATAACCAAATCACAAACGAAAACTAGTGTTTTGAATTTCCCAATTGCATCAAAGTTCTAATTTAAAACCTTTATTTTTAAACAAAACCAATACCAAAAGAAGTAAAAGAAAAATGGCGTCAAAAAGCTTCTTTTAACAAAAAAGAATCAATTTACATACTTTGTGTATGCAAATCATTCAATTAAATTAATTCGATTATCTTTGAATTGACTTAAGATGAAAATCTCAATTTCAAATGAAATTTTCTATGTTTTCAATTGAGACTTTTGAGACTTATTGTTTGCCATATCTCCTATGCCTATATTCTTAGCTAAAATGAGTATTATGGGTATTTTGAATCAAGACACTACCAACAACGAAAATTATTCTACGTGATTCCAAAGTCAACATTCAAAATGTTTTATAATCTTAAATATATGTACATATACCAAAAAAAAAACCATAAGAACGCACACAACACATTGAGAGAAGAAATCAACTTTAGTATCTTGATTTGCTGCCTTGAAAATGCCTTTACACCAAAAAAGAAAAAAAGAAGAAGATAAACTGCGTGGTTCATATAAACACAAGCTACATAAAAGAAACATCACCATTTCCATGTCTGTTAAAATGTCTGGGGAGTTAAGCACAAAGTGTCGGAGGCATTATCTTTCGGGGCTGATATAGCCTTTTTTTTGAGCAGTTGTTGTTAACCTTTGTCGAACCGTGAATTGAAGCATTATACACACGTAACAAACCAACAAAATGGTTTAGATTTTCCTTTTTTTCCTTTTTTTCCTTCTTTCATTTATTTTGTTTAACATGTGCGCGAAATGCCTCAAGGATAACCAACGACCCAGGAGTAAGCAACGTGAAATGTAACAAACATTCAGGGTCTGCCTCTGCGTGTCGAAAAAAAAGTAAAAGTAAAAGAGTAGAAGAAGTCTCAGAAGAAAAGGTACAGCAAAGGTGTCTTTCTGCTGTATTAGTATTTTCAAGGATATTTGGTTAATGACAGGAGGTATGAGAAAGCAGTCTCTGATGTATGGAGTGCCTATATAGGCACTCGTTCATATGTGACTTGGATGACAAAAGTTTTCTGCGAGAAAGAAAACTCCGATCCACACCGCACTGCACACATTCGAAAATAAGTATTCAATAAAAATTAACTAGTTCGAAAATTTATTGATATGGTATTTGATATTTTTTGAACCTGTTCAAATGTTTTAAGTCAAGTCTTTCTGATTCTGAAAACGTATTCCAATGCCAGACGACAATATCGACGGGCCTATATTTCATAAAAGTTGACAGGTGGAAAGTGTGTGATACAAGGTTAGACAATTTGTACATAAATTAATAATCTGACAGCAGTTTGAAAAAAGTGACTGATGTTGTAGTAGTTGGATGAATTTTTTGATAGGTTTTGGAAAATATTGATTTGAAGTATGTAAGAAATAAGCGAAAAAAAACGATAAAAAGCTTTGCATTGGAGAAATAAAATACACGACTGGGTTGCACGAGCTTGATCCTATAGCCAAAGAGTCTAATTAAAAAAAAAGTAACTATATTTTAAGATTTAAATAAGTTTATCTTCACAAATTTAAATGCTTATTTATTTTAAAAAAAGAAACAAACTTTATTAATTTTCTTCGAAAGTAGTTAGTAGTTCAGTAATCATTTACATCAGACCATGTGGTAAATTCGGTAGTTCTGATTTATTGGTTACTTTTTTATGATGTTATTAATATTATAAGTGTCTGACCTCGAACCAAGAACTTAAGATCTCCAAAAATCGATCTTCTTCGGTTATTGGTGTTTTTTACTTTTAAGTAGAACCTTTTTAATAAGGGTAGTTAAATTTTAAGGGCCGATGTGAACCACACCTAAACGTCAAACTTTTGTTTGCATTTCATTTGACCTTTCTCAATTTCAGACTTATTCAATTTGAACCTTGGAAAGATATAGACAATCGAGCAACGCGTTAAAGTTATTCAGGCAAAATGAAAGGTTGGAAAACAACGGCAGCAACAACATTATTGTGATATATTTTTTCTCAAGACCAAAAACCCATTCTAGAAGCAACTTTTTAAATAATGTTGCTTTTGTCCATAGTGTCACAGTATCTTCTATTAACACAAAATTTAGCACATAATGAAAACATTGTATTTCCTTATTAACTTGCCATAGGAAGTTATTGTAATGGGTCCGATTTATCAAATTGAAAATTTTGACATTTATCGACGTTTCAAGGTCCATGGAGTCGAAATAAAAGATTTTTAGAAAGATGTCTGTGCGTGCATGTGTAAATATCTCTAAATATCTTACGAACCAATAACGCTAGAGACTTGAATTAAATTGTATATTATATATTGTAACGTGATACCAAACAAGTATATTTTTGGAAAAAAATCCAATTACCGGTTTTTTTATAAATCAAAAAAACTAAAAAAAAATATTTGTCACCTCGAAAATTCTCCGAACAACAAATGATTTTATCTCCAAAATAATTTTGTGCCACGAAAAATAACGTTTTTGATATCTGGTCAAATTTTGAGAAAAATCGTATTAACAGTTTTTTTATAAAAAATAAAAACCTAAAAAAAACATTACTCAAAGTTGGTAAAAATTGCATTTCGACTTAAATATCTTTTCAAAAATTTGAGATTATGGCTTTCAACTTATTATATCTTATAAGAAATATTGTTTTCAACATTCGGTAAAATTTTGAGAAAAATCGAAATAAGTTTTTTTTTACAAAAAATAAAAACCTAAAACAAAAAATTAATAAAAATAGATTTTCGACTCAAATAACTTTTCAACAATTTGAGACATTGGCCTTAAACTAATTTTATTTTTTAAAAAATATTGTTTTGAACATTCAGTAACATTTTGAGAAAAATCGAATTGACAGTTTAAAAAAAAATTGAAAACCTAAAAAAATTAACAAAAGTTGGTAAAAATGGATTTTCGACTTAATATCTTTTCAAAAATTTAAGATTATTTCTTTCAAATAAATGTATCTTATAAGAAATATTGTTTTGAACATTCGATAAAATTTTGAGAAAAATCAAACTGACAGTTTTTTAACAAAAAATAAATACCTTAAAAAGCATTACTAAAAGTTCGTAAAAATTGATTTTCGACTCAAATATCTTTTTTAAAATTAAAAATATTGCTTCAAACTATTTTACTTTCAAAAAATATAATTTTCAAGATTCAGTAAATTTTTATTAAAATCTAACTGTCAGTTTTTTGATAAGTACGCAAATTTGCTAAAAATTGATGTTTGGTTCTCGATATCTCGTGAAAAATCGACAGGCGTGATGGGAAGTTATCAGTGTGGGTCACATATTCATCTATCGATTTTTCTCTTACAGATTGCTTAAAAATAATAGAAACTAATTTAAATTTACGTTTTAATTTAGTTGTACATCTTTCTCTAGACTTAAATCTTAGTTTAAATAAAGTTCTTTAAAAAGTCTCATATGTACATCTTGTGAACGGTTCATTACACCCATAATTGTATCTATTCAAGGAAATATAAAATAATTTTCCAGATCGAATATTTTGTTTGTGGAACATAGATTTTTAGAGGTTTTACAAAAACTGGACATTTTACATGGTATGGTAATATCTCTTAAACAATTATTAAACAATTTAAAAGACAACGCTTTTTCAAAAAAAAAAAAAAAATAAGCCGATTCAGGCCCATCGCATAAAGTAAGTTGTCATTTCTGGCAAAATCCATCCTAATTGTCTAACCAAAAATTGATCAATTATTTTTGAACTTTTT
This sequence comes from Eupeodes luniger, assembly GCA_951509635.1. Lineage (NCBI taxonomy): Eukaryota > Metazoa > Arthropoda > Insecta > Diptera > Syrphidae > Eupeodes > Eupeodes luniger. The sequence goes on along the minus strand of OX608073.1, from coordinate 102,768,133 downwards.
CAATACAATTTTTGAAACTGTGTAATTCAAAATAGAGACGAACTGCTTTTAGTGCGCATGGATAAGAAATTTTAGAGTAATTTCTTTTTAAGGAACCAAGCATTGAATAAGCCTTTGCTAGAATAACATCAATGTATAAGGAGAAATATAGCTTTCCGTCAAAAATAACTCTCAGATCTTTCACTTCCGCTAATCTAGTCAGTGCAACGTTGGAAAAATTATAATTATATAAAATAGTTACTTTCGATCTTTAAAATGAAAAAGTATTACATTTCCTAGTTTCACACCAATTTACAATTTTTTAAAAATCATTTTTAAAATTAAGACAGTCATTCGTACTTTTAACTTTGAAAAATAGTTTAAAATCATCTGCAAATAACAAACCAGTTGTATACTGTAACAATACGAGATTTTCATTTACATAAACTAAAAACAACAATTGACCCAGGTGGCTGCCCTGAGGGACACCAGATGAAACTCGTACTATTTTTGAAGTATACAAGCTATTAAAAATGTTGACTATTTTCGTTCGATTAAGCAAAAACCTGATATCCAATAAAGTAGTTTTGAGTGCAATCCAAAATGTTTAAGTTTCTATTAAAAGCCTTTTGAAAATCTGTAAATACTACATCCACTTAAAAACCAGATTCAAATGCATCAGAAACATATTTTATGAACAAAGATAAGTTTGTATTTAATAAGGATATATAAATTCAAAGAGCTTTGGTATTGCAGAAAGTTTAGAAATATCACGGTTATTTACTATTTGATGTTTTTGTAAAGCTTTGAAAATTGGAGTTACAAAAGAGAATTTCCAATCATCTAGAAAAATTCCAATTGAAAGAGATGTATTACCAATTATTTTAAGCTTATTGGCTCAAGAAACACAGTTTTTAATTAAAAAGAGGGAATTTCATTAGACCATCATCATTAGTATCAGAAATAACTATAGAACAATGATCACCGTCACAATCTCTAAAAAAGATGCAAATTGATTGCATGTATAATCTTAATTAGAAGAAGTTTTATTATTATATTCCATATTAGTAAAAACTCCTGAGTTCTGTTTCTTTGAATTAATATAAGCCCATAACTCATATAGCGTTGCCCAATTTTTATCGATTTTTTTTTTTAAGACTTAAAAGCTTTATTTTTTTTTTACAATTTTAAGATTTTTAAGTCCTTGTTTTTCCCACGGTAATTTGAATTTTAGAATCAAGGAATCTACAAACAATATCTTATGTTCTTTTTCAAATTATTTGGAATCATAGATTTTTCATCTTCTGAGTAATCAAGTCAATACCTTCATTTCATCACTTGATATTGAAGATCGAATACCAATTTTTTGTAGTATTTTTGTAGATTTTAATTTTTATGAAAATACTGGATTTTTATAAAACAAATTACAAAATGTTGAAAACAAATTTTCTTAAAAGATGAAATTAGTTTGAAGTCAATATCATTCATTTTTGAAAAGATATTTAAGTCATTATTATTTTTTTATTTTTTTATAAAAAAAAAAACTTTCAAATCAATTAAAAAAAAAAGATTTTATCAGATATAAAACAAGGTGACAATTTGGACAATGTTTTCGATTTTTTTGATTTAAAAAAAAACGTTAATTGAAATTTTATTTGAATTTTAGTAGTTTGATATCGCGTCACATTATACAGGGTTATCCATTTTTCTTTTTCTTTTTCTTTTTTCTTTTTCTTTTTCACCTCATTTTTCCCAACAGTTTTAAAAAATAAGCAGAATACGGAAACCAATATGAGCACTTCATCCAATCACTTTCCATTAACTGAGGAGGAAGAAAATCTTCTCCTCAACCCATTCCTGAAACTCGATATGGATGACGGAGCTAGTGCGATTGACGTCGATGACGCCAGCGAGGTCGCCTCAGTCACTAGCTCGAACGTCTCCAACGTTTCGAATACGTCCAGGCGGAGTAGAATCTCCAACTGCAAGCGAACTATCAAAAGACTTGGGAAACTGGACTGGGACCAAATGTCAGAATTGGAAAGGATGAGGCTGCATAACGCTCGTGCTTTTCTGGACAGGGAGGTCTTGGTTAAGGACAACCTGACATCAAGTCACCCCTCTCTAGAAAACTCGGGCGGTAAGACACAGATGGGACCGCCTGCTCCTTACGCTAATTCCAAGCGTGGGAAAGAGTGTTCCCCATCAACGTCGGGTGCTAAGACCTCAAAACCAACAAACAAAGAACAAACAGCAGACAAGAACAATAAGGAACAAATCGGGAGGACACACATCGGGGAGTCAACCTCAACCGCCGAACTAATCCCGGTACCTAGAGGTCCGAGTAATCAAGCGAATGTGGTAGGCTCCCCTGATGAGGGTAAAGATACAAGGGAGTGCGAGGGTATCCTAGTAGGCCATTGCTCACAAGGCAACCTCAACACAACCTCCGTATCCGAACCCGAAAACCAAACGAACAACACGACGACCGACAGCCTAGCTACGGTAATCCAAAAAAGGACAAAACGCAAGACCGGCACACTCAACGAAGTCGAAATCCGAAGACGTCAACAGCGCAACGCTGCGAGGATTGTTCGACGGTTTGCCAAAAGGTCTCCTGAGTCGCTTACGGCTAAGGAAAGGACAGCGTTTGAGAAGTCCAAGCTCCGTCTAGAAACAGCGACGGAAATTCCAGCTGACAAGGCAGTTTCTCAACAAGAAGCGCCACGCTCCTCGAAAAGGGCTAGGAATGTCAGCAACTCCCCAACAACCTCCTCGCCTCACACAGCAGCGAAGAGAATAAAGACATCTCGGGCTATCGTGAAGGGTCACCAAGTCGCTATAGCTGATTATGGTAAACCCACACGTAGGCTAACCGAAGACGAATGGCAGCTCCTTGAACTAAGGATCCTTGAGGAAGTCAACGAGGCCATCGTTAAGAGTAGGCAAGTGCCACTCTTCGGCAACCTCACGACAACTCATGGTTTCAAGGTGATGAACTGCGAGAATGACGTGACTCTCGAGTGGCTCCGAGAGTTCATCAAAAACACGTCAGCTCCATGGCAAGGCGCCGATCTTCGCCTCATTGAGGTGAAACAGATTAAGGAGCTGTGCAGACCGGTAGGAAAACTAGTGGTCAAAGGCCCCACCATCCCCAGCGAACGGCTAGAGAGATACATCCTATCTCTGAATAGTGATCTCCTAAGCCAAGACTGGGAGATTGTCAAAATGGAAAAAACCAAGGAAGGCACCGAGGTGGAAGTCAGGCTGACTCAAAAGTCTATTCCACTTCTCAGGAAAGTAGACTTCAAAGTGCGCGTCGGGATAACTCGATGCAAGTTGAGGTTGATTGCCAACAAAAAGAAACAGGTTAGTAAAGCGTTGAACAAATACTTTATTATATGATGGAATTGAGAATTTTACAAATCAATCTCCAACACAGTAAAGCCGCCAGCGCTAACCTAGTCTACCTCATGGAGAGTAGACAGTACGATGTAGCCCTTATACAGGAACCCTGGGTATCAGGCGGCAAAATTAAGGGACTACACTCGAAGGAACTTCTGCTGTACAAGCCCAACCTTGACAGCCGTAACAGTAATCCCAGAACATGCATTGTAGCAAGGAAACAGTCTAATCTTTTTCTTCTGACTACTTACAGCAACATGGACCAAACAGCGGTAAAACTGGAGCGAGAAGGGCTACCAACGCTCATTCTCTCATCCACTTACATGCCGTACGACGGTACGGAAGGACCACCAGCTGATATCACTAATCTATTGATATCCTATGCAAGTAAGAACAAGTTTAACGTAGTCGTAGGGTGCGACTCTAACTCACATCATGTGCAGTGGGGAAGCACCAATACTAACACAAGGGGCGAGTCCCTTTTTGAATATATTATTGATAACAACCTTATAGTAGCTAACAGAGGTAACACTCCCACCTTTGTTACAAAAACCCGTAAGGAGGTGCTCGATATCACCATAACAAGCAACTCAGATACTTGTCAGGTAGAGCAATGGAAGGTACTAGACGACGCATCTTTCTCAGATCATCGTCTAATCGAATTCTGTATCCCTGATACTAAGCGGGAAAACAAACCTTTTAGAAATAATAGACGTACTGATTGGCACGTCTTCAACAGCGAAATTATTAAGAACATAGGTCAGCTTAGTACCGACACTAATCTTAATTCAGATAGCTTAGATGAATTAACTGTGGAATTCACAGAAATTATGCGGAACGCCTTTGACAAAAGCTGTCCACTCATTACAGCGGCGAAGAAAAACAATAAACCGCCCTGGTGGACTACTGAGCTCAGTAATATTAGGAAAGAAACAAGGAAACTTTTCAATAGGGCTAAACGCACTAGACTAGATAGCGACTGGGAATGTTATAAAACCAGTCAACGAAAATTCAAAATTGAAACTCAAAGGGCGAAACGGAGCTCATGGAGAAACTTCTGTAGTAGCATCGAGTGTACTAACCATTCAGCAAGACTAAGGAAAATACTCTCCAAAGTATACACACCCATAGGCTCCCTAAAAGGACCTAATGATCAATGGACAGAGTCCTGTCAAGAAAGCCTAAAACTCCTGGTTCAAACACACTTCCCAGGATGTAGCGCAGACCTAGTAAACGAGTCAATATACACCATATGCTCGGTACCTGAAATTCCTAGGGAATTGATAACAAAAGAAAAGTTAATCTGGGCTATTAACTCATTCTCTCCTTACAAATCCCCAGGCCTAGACGGCATCTTCCCCTTGATGCTGCAAAAAAGCAGTGATATCATCACTCCACATCTGATAAACATATTCCTTAACAGTCTTAAGTTAGGATATGTCCCGAAGGCTTGGCGTGAAGTTAAAGTCGTCTTCATACCAAAAGCTGGCAAGCCCAGTCACACAGAACCAAAAGACTTCAGACCTATCAGTCTAACCTCTTTCGCACTAAAAACACTTGAGAGATTGATTGATATGCACATCCGTAGCAACTTAAAGCCAGAATCTTTATCACCATTTCAGCACGCCTATACAAAAGGCAGAAGTGTAGAAACAGCCCTACACTGTGCAGTTAGAACAATAGAGAAATCGCTCGCGGTGAAAGAATACACCCTTGCCTCTTTTCTTGATATCGAAGGAGCATTCAACAATGTCCACAACAGTGCCATAGATAAAGCTCTCACTGATCTTAAAATAGAACCTACACTTATAAAATGGATTACGTGTATGTTGAAAAGCAGACAAATCCATTGCGTACTAGGTAGCTCTAGTATAAAGATGTATACATCTAGAGGGACTCCACAAGGCGGAATCCTCTCACCCCTCCTCTGGACTTTGGTGATGAATGAAATTCTCATCAAACTCAAAAACAGCGGTTTCAGAACTATAGCTTATGCCGACGACTTAGCGCTTCTAGCGACGGGTAAATACCTGACCACGGTAAGCGAACAACTAGAAGGCGCATTAACTATGGTCAATAACTGGACCAAGAAATGCGGTCTGAAGGTTAACCCCCTGAAAACAGAACTGGTACTTTTCACCAACAGAAGGAAAATACCTTCTTTTGAGATACCAAAAATTGATAACACCCCACTTATAGTTTCAGAAAAAGCAAGATACCTTGGAGTTATCTTGGACAAGAAACTCAACTGGGGTCTAAACATACAGGAAAGATACAAGAAAGCCATGATTGCACTCTACTCGTGTAACAGGATTCTGGGAAGAAACTGGGGGCCAAATCCAAAGATAATCATGTGGATGTACACAGCCATTGTTAGACCCATTCTAACTTATGGCAGTTTGGTTTGGTGGCAAGCTCTGGAGATATCCAGGAACTTAAAAACCCTTACCAAAGTACAAAGAATGGCATGCATTAGCACTACGGGGGTGATGAGGACTACCCCAACTGCGGGTCTCGAAGCGATCCTAAATCTCACCCCCATAGACTTATTTGCACAAGAATCAGCAGCAAACAGCGCTCTCCGACTTAGTCAGACCGATATTTGGAGATCTAGTCAACACGGTCATACCACGATCCTTACAAAATACGTTGGCAATAACGTTCGTACTGATTACATGACCCCTTATCTAGACTTCAATAAAAACTTCACTACCAGCTTCCCTAATAGAGAGGACTGGGAAAACAGTGTACCCTACACTAACGAATCGAATCTTACCATCTTCACCGATGGTTCGAAAATGACTACTGGGGTAGGGGCAGGTTTCTACTCAGAAAACCTTAGCCTTGCCAGTTCATTCAGACTTCCCGACCATAGCAGCGTCTTCCAAGCTGAGATCTTGGCAGTGAAAAACGCTGCTAATCAAATATCCATGATGGCGATATCACACGCTGATATCACCTTTTTCATTGATAGCCAAGCAGCAATAAAAGCGATCTCTGCCACGCAAATCAAGTCAAAGCTTGTTTCTTGCTGTCGCGAAGAGCTAAGGGTTCTTGGTATGCAGCACAACGTAAGACTCTGCTGGGTTCCCGGTCACAGTGGTGTGCCAGGAAATGAAAAAGCGGATGAGCTTGCAAGAGAAGGCTCGGTACTTGATCCCTCTCTTATAGACCACGACATCAGAATCCCTCAATGCGAACTAAAGAGAAACATTAGTAATAATATCATTCAAAAAGCAAATGATAGATATAACCTATTAGAAACCTGCGGTAACACCAGGAAACTCTGGCCACATTATGACAAGGAAAAATCCAAAAAGATTTTACTTCTCAAAAAACAGTCCCTAAGATCCCTCATAAGTGTGATAACGGGACACAACCTACTTGGCTACCACAAAAAGAAGATGGGGCTTAGTACGGACGACATATGCAGAGGCTGCGGCGATGAGGATGAGCACGAAAACACGGCTCATTTTCTATGCCACTGTCGAGCACTCTGCCGTACCAGATCAAAATTCTTAGGCAACTATTTCTTCAATGAACTAGAAGAACTATCTGAACTCCCAGGCAATCGCCTATTGAACTTTATCAAGTCCACCAAATGGCTCGATCAACCATAGAATTCATAGATTAAATCACTTTTTCAGAAGTTACAACACTTCAGGGTATCACAAAGGATCTACATTGATCTAAGTGTGACGGTAACAAAATCAACTGTCAGCCCATATAACCTAACCTAACCTAACCTATCCATTTTGCGGTTTCAAAAGTAAAAGTAAAAGTTTTACATTCGTAAAAAATTTCAAGCTCGAGATTTTAATCAAACATGACAAGACGATGGTAGAGAAGCCGATTTCATCCGTCGGTCTGTCTATCGGTCTGTCCAGGCCCCTACAGCTCAAAACATAGTATTGATTAACTTAAAATTTGGAAAATTAAGTTTGAGCTAATTCGCTTTAGGCGTTTTTTCATTTTTGTTTAAGAGTAACAATAACAGTAGTTCTCATACAAATTTGTTGGTCCAAAATCGAAAATTCGAATTTTTTAATGTTCGGTAAAAATTTCTTTTCAAAATTTACGCTTCTTTCAGTATAGAAAAAATATTTTTGTATTGCTCCAGAAGGGTACCTACCCTCCACAGAACCGTAATTTTGTTCTAAGGTTATCTCAAGAACTAATCAACCCATTTCAATAATATTTCAGCACAAGCTCTTATACTGTCTCAATAATATTTGATAACCAAAAATGTCATTATTTTAATATTTGTTTTAAAAAAAAAATATTTAACATTTTTATTCCAAATTCGATATCTCAAAAATGGGTCATCAATCTTTTACAAAATTAAAATGTGGAACGTATATTAATAAGTTCTAAATAACTGCATACTAAAAATATTTGTAAATTCAAATTTAAAAACAATGTATGTACACAAAATAATTGAACAAAAACCGATTAACGATTTTCAAATACAATTTTTGAAAAATAAAGGTTTTTTTTAAGCTCAAATGGCATTTACATTTTTTGAAAACAAACTGTTTTTTAAGGTACATTTTTAAATTTTAAAAAGCAGGAAAAGTTCTTAAACAGACTCTTTAGATACATAAGCAAGTTCATGCGACCACGTCGAGCATTTTATTTAAAAAAAAAAATACGTGGCGCAAAAGTCAGTTTAGAACTAGGGCCTAGTGAATTACAACTCTCAACCATTCCTGTGTGCTAGTAATATCGTCAGGGATGGGGGGGACTTACAGTTTTAAGCCGAATCCGAACAGCTAATTTGAGAAAGCACTTTTCATGAAAAGAATTACTCTTGAAGGATTTGTGAATTTCTCGCAAGAGGCAGTACCCGTGAAAAAAACTTTGGATGACACTGGCACGGATTGAACTCAAGACTTCTGGCATGACAGTCCTTCGCACTAACCATCACGCCCAGGGTACTACATTATTATTATTTTGAAAGTATTTGGAAAACAGCAGCTGATTTGCATAAAAAAGCCCAACTATACAAACTATTGCTTCCCAAATTTTAAAAATTGGACCTCATAGAAGCTAAATTTTTAGTTCCTCAGAATTTTTTAACGTAATTTACGGTTCTATGGGAGTACCCTTTTGGAGCAATACAATAATATATTTCTTATATATACAAAAAATATAGAAAATTTCATAAAAATCTCGTTTTCTATTTCTGACCACACAATTTTTATGGGTACTACTGTTATTTTCTATCTTAAAAAAAATGGAAAAAACGCCTGACTCGAATTTGCTGAACTTTAATTTTCTAGATTGATAATTCAATGTTATGCTTAAAAAGAAGAACAAGAATTCAAGATCTACTGTTTTTTTTATTTGCTGTGAAAAGCAAATATTTTTCTTCAGAAGTAATTTTTATTTTTCTTAATGGTTCCATAAAATAACAACAAGAAATTCAAAAATCGAAAATTAGCTTTCTTCTATTATTTTATTGACATTCTATAACTGCTGCACCACTTTAAATGCAATCTCATGCACACCATATTATGTGTAAGAAACCCATTTTAACCATATCCTTTTTATCAAAAAAAAAAAGTATTAAATTAAATAAAAATAAATTGAACACACTTTCAACAAAAGGATGTTAAAAACGAAAATCGTATCCTACATTTTGTTGCTTTTAAACGTTTTCGCTTTCATCACAAGAGTAAAAAAAAATACAGAATAAAATAACAAGAAAATTGCATTCGATAATATCCTTCTTCTTGTGTAACAAAAACACCAAAGCACCATTTTTATTTTGGAAGAAACGATATTTCCTTCAGAAAAAAATAAAAAATAAAAACAAAACAAATATATCTTTAAAAAAAGGACAAAATCAACAAAATCACCATTAACATCCTCGCCACTCCTCCTCTCATTGGTTTACCTACATTAAGGAAAGAAAAACATACATACACATAAAGGTATAGTACATATGTACTTATAACAAAAATCCTTAAAGATTGTAGAAAAATGAAACATCTAAAATATTTGGCAATAAATTTGGTTTTCTGCACGTGTTTTACACGAAAATATTCATGCAACGTTTTTCGGCAATAAATACATTTGATTTGGATTGCAGCCAAAAGTATTTCTCGTCTATGTACCGACTCAACCTTTAGTTTGCTCTCCTTAGCCCCTCATAACCCCTTTTCTCCAGAGATATTGAGTGTATATGTATGTGTATTTGTGCTATAAGGGATCCAGATTCGGATCCGGACCTCTAGGGTATGCAGGTTGTACGACAGACATGTTTTCTTTTCACTTCGTTTTTTCCTGTTCTGTTGCTGGTTGAATTGTCGTTGTTGTTGTTGGTGTTGTTGTTGTCTTGGCCGTTAGCATGAGTACTTCCATACATATTTGTGTGATTTGGCAATTTGTATTGCTGTGTGTGGTTTTTGTATATCGATGCTGTTACCTTTTTTCGGTGCTTCTTTATCCTTTTTTTATTTGTGTTGCTAAAATGTAACAAATATGCCATTGTCGTGGTGTGGAAAACTACGGGAATGATGATGTTACAGGATTTTCTTGTTTGTTTTCTGTATTTTTGTTGTTGTTGTTGTGGTGGTTTCTTTGTGTGAGTATAGTTAATGTCGTGGGTTGTGTTTCATTGTTTGTTATTTGTTTGTTTGTCTGTATATTATGAGGACATGATAAATGGCAGTGCCATCAGAATATTTTTGTTCTCGTGCCGCATGCAGAATTATTTATTTTGTATGGATGCTTCTTTTAAGACAAAAAGTAAAGTAATACTGTTATTTTTATTATTTCGGGTAAAGAATGCCAATTTCGAGATTAATGTTAAAGAAACGTTTCTGTTTTTAAAAACAATTTGAGAAAGGATTATTTTTGAAACTTCTAAGTCTTCCAATAATTAGAATCAAATTTCTACAGGTATGGCAGCCATATTGTTGAAGCTGCATCTGTAAAATTGGAAGTCTGTTTTGTCAAATTGAAAAAGACGAATCTGCCACCGATGTTTCCTTTGACATAAATTTCCCTTTTTTATAATTTACAGGCAATCAAATCAAGGGGCTATTAGGGGACTCTTTAAATTATGTATTTGTATTTGAACATAGTGCGAGCGTTAGAAAAATAGGGAAGAATTTAAGCGGAGGAACCGGTGTACAATAGTTTGAAAGTTTTGAATATCAAAGCATTCCACATTCTCTATGTGCGGTTTAAAAACAAAATCTGTACTTAATAGTACGCCTGAATTTGAGCTCAAGGGTAGACTAATGAGCATTCCTGGAAGTGCGAGGAAGTACGGCTGAATTGTTTAAGGAGGGGAATGAAACAATCTTATCCAACAGAACATTGTTTCTACGACATGGCTGTCGTTTTTTTTCGAGGGATGTAAATGTTTCGGCTATATATCTATATCTCCTATCATTTTCAAAGCCCTTTTTTGGATTCTCTCCAAGAGATTTAAACTTGGTTTTGGGGCACCTGCCCACATAAGCGAGTTATATTCAAGCTTTGGACTAATGAAGGCTTTGTTAATTACAGTCAGATCAGAAGGGTGAACAATTTCTTGCATTGTCGGAGATATCCCAAGAACCTAGTAGCATTTTTGGCAATGTCAAATATGTGATCAATCCATAATAGGTGATCTCTTATACAGATATTAAGTAATGAAAATTGGATAGTTTCCTGGATGCCACTCATTTAATGTGGCATCGGGAGTGAGTTTTGCTTTAACAACAGGAGACAGCATTAAGTTGTTGAAGCATTAAATTCTACACTGTTTTTGATTTTCTATTGGACAATGCCGTCGAGAGCAGAATTTAATGAGCTTAACATACTCTGCTGTTGAAGTTCCACATCCGAAGGACAAGGATATGAATCTAGAAACGACTATGAAAACTGAGGGTACTGTAGTCAATAAAACAGTTTAATGGATTAGAAGTAGCAGACAAGCGATTGTTTATGAATAATAAGAAAGATAGTCGAAGTCAAAACAGAACCCTTATTTTATGAATTTATTTGATGACTTGAAACCATCCAATACAACTTGTATTTAACTGTTAGAAAGGTAGTTTCTAATCCAACGAAAAAGAGATTCGTCAACACCAAAAGTACACATTTTCGATAAGAGAGCTTGGTACCAAACTCTATCAAATGCTTTTGAAATAACAATTGGAGTGATTTTACTTTTTCCCAAAAAATTTAAAGATTTTTTTCACTGTTCGGTTAGATAAATCATCAAATCACCGGTCGACTTATTGCCACGAGAATCATACTGCCGGTCATAGTCATTAGAAAACTTTCGTCCTCGATATATTTCTTAAGCTGATATTTGATCAGCGTTTCCATGACCTTGAAAAAAAGGGACCTGAGTGCAATTTGACGATAGTAAGAGGGAGAGAAAGATTCACCTTTTTAAGGGACAGGCTGGACAAATGGAAATTTCTATTAACTTGGAAAAAGACCTGTAAAGTAGAACTGGTTTTGCCGGTCAGTATCGAAGAACACTTCTTTAGAACAATAATGGAGATACTACCTGGGGCAGCGGATTTGTAAATGTCAAGATCTTTAAGTTCTATAGTAACTGTAGAAGTGCGAATCAACAGCAAACTGCGCTGCATAGGAAGTACCATTGTGAACGAGCGTTGGAACTGAGAATGACGTGGTGTTTCGTACGATTTTTACAAATGATTAGAAATTTTGACTACCTTTGGGACACCTATAATTTTTTGTTTGGTTTTTAAAATATATCAACCAAAAACATTGAAAATTCAAAACAGTTTATTTTGAGCCACTCAAAAAAAGACATTTAGCACCTATAGCAAGCATATAAGCAAAGGAGGCTAAGTTTTAAAGTTAACCTCGTTTTAGAAATTATTCAATTACTTTCTATTACTACCTTATCTACCACCAATAGGTACATGGAGTACACAAAATGAACAAACACAACCACATCAACTTTTTATTAATTTTTTACTCACTTTGATTGTAATTAGTTTATATTTTAAAATATGGGTAATTTAAAAAGTGCTTTTTTTTATTCTACTGCTTCTGAAATCCAATAACAGCCCATATTATTTTATCTGCTTCCTAAAAACAATGCTTTCCTCTTTCTTATTCATAATCTCTCTTCCTCGAAATCTTGATTCTCAAAAAATTCCTTTCCCACCGGCACTGCACCTGTGTCCACCACCACCCAGACGAAAAAGTATGAAAAATATATTGTATTTGATGCTTAACACCAGGCGATCATGAATTCATGATGCATAGTAGGTATTCTTTTTCTTTTTTGTTTTAAGACCGACATTCCATACCCCATCAATACTTGCAGGAGAAAAAAAAAAACAAAAGTTAAAAAATACGCTTGTGGTGTTAGTTTCTTTTTCTAACGACCATATAATCATGACCACCATCACTACTGTAGGAGTGGCCATGCCTACTGTCCTCAATTTCTTTCAGTTTAGTAATTAAGGAGAAACAAAAAGCAAAAAGAAAAGAAATATATAATATCAACTGTACTTCTTCTTGAAATTTATAATCAACTCATAGAAAAAATGTTATTTATTCATTAGGCGATCATGCTGACAAAGAAGGTATTTTTGCATTTTATCATATTTTTGCGTTCTTACATTCTTTGGCTATTATTTTCCTTATTTATTGACATTGCTTCTCATTGGAAGTAGTGACGAACAATGAGAAGGAATACTAAACAGATCGTGGAAACAATACCCACTACGTAGCATGATCGCCTGTTACATAAAAGGTATTTGGTATGACTATATTTTTAATAAATAATGACTTAGGTGATTCGTAATTTAGTACATTTACGATTTTTTTATTTTATTTTTGAGCAGAAATGTGGAAGTCGATTTATAATTTTTAAAAAGTCACAAACATTCCAACTCTTTTCAATTTTATGTACCAGGCGATCATGTTGCCAAACAAGGTTCTTATATATTTTGTTTTGTTTTCCTTTCCATTTCTTTATAAACTTGGTTTAAGTTGCTCTTTGCCTTTTCTATTTTCTTCATGGAAACAGAAACGAAACATATTTATATTTGTTTCTCATCCATTAACAATACTGAAAGAAATTGAAGAGAGTGGGTGTGGCTAATAAAATAACTGTGTTAACGATCGTCATTATATGATTACAAAAAGAAAAAAGAATGAGTAATAGAATGTAGAAGCAAAAACAAAAAAAAGGACAAAAATACAATGCCTACTACGCAGCATTGCCTAGTGAAAAATTTGAAGAACTCGTTCAGACTCAGGGAAATACAAGCCTTTTTTCTAACAGTTGACTTTTTGTAAATTTATTTAGTGCTTACATTTTTAAAGTTTATATATTTCAATTCATTGTAGTACCCGTGGCATAATGGTTAGTGCGTTGGACTGTCATGCCAGAGGTCTTGGGTTCGATCCCTGCCTATGCCATCTAAAGTTTTTTTCACGGGTACTGCCTCTTGCGAGGAATTGACAAATTCTCCAAGAGTAATTCTTGTCATGAAAAGTGCTTTCAAAAAATTTGCCGTTCGGATTCGGCTTAAAACTGTAGGTCCCTTCCATCCCTGACAAAAGTACTCGCACACAGGAATGGTTGAGAGTTATAAGTCACTAGGCCCTAGTTCTCAACGGACTGTTGCGCCACCCAATTTATTTATTTATTATATTTCAATTCTAAAAATATATGATGAATTTAAATAAAAATGATACTTTCTGCAATACTTTCGGACTTTGCTACAACATACTTTTCTTCCTTTAGGGGCGACCACTCTGAAAAATATAAACATGCTGAAAGAGTAGGATTCTTTTTTGTTCCGTTTTGTTTCACATTTCGTAATAAAAATGTGCTCAGCTCTATGTGTAGTTGTTTTTTTAGTTATGTTTTTCTTCTTCCTTGAGAAAGACTGAAAGACTGAAAGAATGAAAGAAGTGGGAGTGGTTACTCATTAAGCAGTTATGTTAGCGATCGGGTTTGTTGTATATAAATATACAACTCCTACTACATTTCCATTGTTTATTTTGTTTTGTTTTCTCTTTGAAAGAATGTGAGAAAATGCAAAGAAGACGTAAACTAAACATAAAAACAATAGTACCTGCTGCGATATATGCTTGCTTGGATTAATTATAGTTTTCTATGTATATTAGAAAAATTCTTTAAAACAACATGAAAGGAAAGAGTCCAGATTTAGGGCAATATACAAGCAATTTTGTGATCATTGACTCCAACCTCTTTGAAATATGGAAATTAATTTTATTCATTTTGAACTGTGACCAGCGCTTTTCTTAAATCTAATATCGTTGTTAAATTAAAGTTTTGGATATATTTTTTGAAGCATATTTTTTCTTCTGTTTTGTTTTGTGATCTCCACTCTCCACTTATTACTTGGGGCATATGCATATGAACTAAAAATGGCGAACGTGATATTTTAATCAAACATGACATTACGTTGATAGGGAACACGAAAAAAAACAAACCATTTTGTCGATAAAGTTCAAAATAGGAAATTAAGTTTTTAAGCAGATTCGCGTTAAACGTTTTTTCATTTTCTAAGACTTAAAATAGCATTGATACCCATACATTTTTGTTGGTAAAAATGAAAAATTCGAATTTTCTCACTAACGAATATTTTTAAAATTACATAAGAAAACCGCTCTAACGATTTAAAAAAAAAGGAAGCTGGGATGCGACCCACACTGATAATTTCACATCCCGTCTCTCGATTTTTCTTGCTTAAAAGTTTGTAGGTTTTCGTGTTGGGTTAAAAAAGTTGTCAGTTGAATTATTCTTAAAAATTTCAAAATAACCAACAATATTTTTCATATAAAGAAATAGTTTCCTTTAAAAAACCTAGTTTTGTTAAATAGATTTTTTGTCGAAAACAAATTTTTACCAATTTCAGTAGCATATTTTAAAAAATTTATTTCTTATATAAACAAATACAAATTGGATACCTAATGAAATTAATCTGAGAGATATGGAGAACCGAACATCAGTTTTTACCAAATTTGCGTACTATTTTTTGTAGATTTTATGTTTTATGAAAAAACGGACTGTTGGATTTTTATAAAAAATTACTGAATATCGAAAACAATATTTTCTGTGAAATAAAATAGGTTTAAAGCCAACATTTTTAATTTTTGAAAAGCTATTTGAATCGAAAGTAAATTTTTACCAAGTTTTAGTAGTTTTTTTTAGGTCTTTATTTTTTGTAAAAAAAACTGTCAATTTGATTTTGCTCAAAATTTTATCGAATGTTGAAAGCAATATTCCTTACAAGATGGAATTAGTTTGAAGCTAATATCTCAAAGTTTTAAACAGATATTTGAGTCGAAAATCAATTTTTACCAACTTTTATTAATTTTTCTTTTAGGTTCTGAATGTTGAAAACAATATTTCTTATAATATAAAATAAGTTGGAAGCAATAATATCAAGTTTTTGAAAAGATATTTGAGTCGAAATTCAATTTTTACCAACTTTGAGTAATGTTTTTTTAAGTTTTTATTTTTTATAAAAAAAACTGTCAATAAGATTTTTTTCAAAATTTTATCTAATAACAAAAACATTATTCTTCGTTGCACAAACTTGTTTTGGAGACGAAATCATATTTAAGTCGTAAAATTTTCTAGGTGACACATTTTTTTTTCAGTTTTTTTGATTTATACAAAAAACCGTTAATTGGATTTGTTCCAAAAATATGTTTGTTTTGTATCACGTTACAATACATAATGTAAAATTTCATTCAAGTCTCTAGCGTTATTGGTTCATGAGATATTTAGGGTTAACCAAAATGTTCACCTTTTTTTTAAACTGCAATGGTAAAAAAACCACCCACTCAATTTTCTTGAGAGCCCTTTCTGCATCTTTCTGCCTTATTATCTGCATAACAAAATTTATTTGAAGTCGATATCTCTTCTGGTTCTTGAGCTATGGACGAAGAAAAAAACGTCGCGAACGTACGGACGTACGGACATACGGACGTACGAACTTACGTACACACGCACACACAGGCATCTTTCTAAAAATCTTTTATTTCGACTCTAGGGACCTTGAAATTTTCAATTTGACAATTCGGACCCATTACAATAACTTCCAGTGGGAAGTTAATAAGAATATTTCATATCTATAATTGATAAATAAAGAAAGACCCTGTATTTTATTTTATTGAAACGGTCATTTATTTTTATAGCTATGAAACTTTAAGTTGGCAACATTTTTTTGACTAGTGGTTATTTTTTCAACTGTCAAGTGGTTTATTTTAAATTTGGTTTTGGCATTTCAGCACTTGAAAATGCTTTCAAATTGCGCAATTTTTTGTTTTGAAAATCATGGTTCTGTTCGATATATAAAATAACGCGAATTGTGTTAAGCGGTGAAGCTTACTTTGGGTACTTCAATAAAAACAGTTGGCGTATTTGGAGTGATGATAATCCTCAGGTGTATGTTGAGGCACCGTTACATCCAAAAAACTGACGATCTGGAGTGTTTTATAGGTTGGTGGAATCATTTTTCGGTCGTTCTTTTAAACGATGCTGGCCAGAACGTTACGGTTAAAGTTTGACCACGATCATAGAGTCACGATTACTGACTTTTCATTGAACAATCATGAGATGCAGGAGCAATGGTTTCAACAAGACAGTGCAACATGTCAGATAGTTCATGCCACAGTTGATTTTTTGAAGTAGTTTCACATAAAGGACCCGTGAAGTGGCCTCCAAAATCGTGCGATTTAACGTTGCTGGACTATTTTCTGTAGAGATATGTGGAGTCACTAGTCTACGCCAATAAGCCTAATGTGATGATGAATTGTTATTGCTGATATACAGCCACAAATGTAGAAAAAGTTCATCAAAATCGGACCTCCAGATTAAACTTTTTCCGAGCCGGCCGTCATATGTCATCAACCATAATTCAATTTTAATTAAAGATGATTATAATTTCAAGTTAAAAATATCGAAATGTTTTATAAATTTCAATGCTCTATGCCTCTTAAGAAAACACCCTATATTAACTTCCAGAGAAAAAATGTAAGCTCGCTTTCAGGAAAAGCAAGTTTTGACTTAAAATTCTTAAGTTAAGATCAAAATTAAGCTTTAAAAAAAAAATTCTAAGATTGGATGAAAAGGTACACTTTTTCTCGACCAATAATTTCTAAACATTCTGAATTTACGTATCCCAAAGTAAATACTTATGTATTTCCTAAAGACTTAAAGATGTTTTTCAAAACTCAACCAGTATTCCCTTGTCAAACATCAAACCCTCATTTTAAGTCCAACAAAACCTGTAAACAACTGTTATACGTACGAGCACAAAATATATTCCTATACCATTTCGGAATCAGATCATTAACTTTTTGTCACCACAAAATCATTTAGCATTGTTGCTTTATTGCTTTTAGTTGTTGTTCTCGTTGTTTTTGTTGTTTATGTTGCTTGTTGATGATGATGGTTAGGTTATATTCACCTTTACCCTAGTAATTATATCATTCAGGTGTATCTAATTACATTAACTAAGCCTGATTGCGAACCAATTTGCCATTAATATTCAACTTTATCACGCAATAAATATACCTACCTTATAGCTGTATACCTTTACCTATTCTAAGGAATACGAGTACTCGTATAGTAAGAACCACATTGGAAATACTTTGGTTAACCAAAAAAGCAGTTAACCATTAATAGACAAAGTCAAAAAGGTATATCTTAACTTAACTTAACCTTAGCGTTGCTTTCCTCTCCTTTATATATGTAGATAGCTACATTCACCTGTGTAAGTTATGCTATTTTCGAGACAATGAACAAGGACATCAAGTTCAATGGCAGACATAAATTTTCTTTGATTATTATTGTGAGCTTGATGGTGCGTATAGATTCAAAGAAACACAAGAGAATAAACAGCTCCATAGACAGACAATAATTTAGATAAAATATCTGTCTACGAAGTAGATTTTGTTGTTGTATAGCATTTATAAACATATACCTTATTGGGGATGCAAAATTTACCAAAACAAAAACATTCAGAGAATTTAAACCTTTAATGATGTAAATTATTTATTAAAAACATTTTATTGAGAAAAAAGTTGGATATCGAGAGGTTTAAAAACTGTAAGAAGGTTTGATTGCAAATATCTCTCTAAGGATGGCTTTTACAGAAAAACCATACAGTACACACATTTTAACGCATAAAATTTCCTACAAAAAAACGTTGAAAGTTTTCAATAAAATGCATTCTAGTTTCAATTAGTCAAAAACAACGTTAATGTTTTTCGATATTTTCATAAGTGTTTACTTACTTAAGGGGGTGCTACAGTCCGGGACGGACCTGGCTCTGAACCAACGTGCGTCTACAATCAGCTCTGTCCCTATTCAGCTGACTTCAGCTTGGTAAGGTTGAGGTGCTCTTCAACTGCACCTTTCCTCAGGATTAGATTCGAAAACCTTGCGGGCTGGAGCGTTGACACCCATTCGCTCTACATAACCCAGCCATCTTAGTCATTGAACTTTTATTCTTTTGACCAGATCAGTGTTGCTGTACATCCCGTACAGTCCAACGTTGTATCTTCTCCTCCATTCACTAAGCAGACGGGACCAAAAATCACATGACAAATTTTGCTCTCGAAAAATTTTACTCCTAAGACGATCTCATCTTTCTTTGACAGAGTCCCCACAGCTCCATTAATAAGAACCGGAATGATGAGCGTCTTATAGATGGTGACTTTAGATGCTCGAGAGAGGGCTTTACTACTCAATTACCTTTTAAGTCCGAAGAAGCAGCGATTTGCAATTGCAAGAGTTATTCCGTTTGATTTCAGCGCTGGTGTCGTTGTCTGAGTTTATAGCGGTGCCTAGGAGACAAAGTCCTTAACTACCTTGAAATTATAGGTGTCCATGGTGACGATTTGTTGAAGAAGTTGTCGTTCAATGTCCTTTTTTGGTGACAGCATACACTTGGTCTTGCCCTTATTGACTACTAAACCCTTCTTGACTGGACCTATGGAAAATTGTGGCTCTGTTGTTGACGGTTGAGTTTTACACAATTCCTTCCAGAACGATGTTGAAGCAGTCGCATGACAGTGGATTGACTTTTCTAAATCATTTTTTGACATCAAATGCATCGGTGAGATGATTTCCAACCTTGATAAAGCAGCGTGCATTCTCAATCGTCATTCCACACAAACAGATAGGTTTTACTGGGATGCCAAAAGAAGGCATTGCTCTGTAAAGCTCTTCCCTATAGATGGTGTAATACGCGGCTTTGAAATCGATAAAGAGGTGGTGGGTATCGATTTGATGTTTTTGGTTTTTTTTAAGGATCTGCTGTAATGTGAATATTTGGTCGACTGTGGCCTTCCCTATAACCACACTGGTAAGGACCTATTAGGTAGTTGACGATGGGCTTTAGGCGTTTACATAATACGGCAGAGAAGACGTTAAGTAGGATGATGCTTCTATATTTGGTGCAGTTTAGAGGGTCTTCTTTTTTCAGAATCGGGCAAACAGTACTGAGGTTTCATTCATCGGACATGCTTTCTTCCGACTATATTTTACAGTTAAGTTGGTGCATGTAGTACCCGTGGCGTGGTGGTTAGTGTTTAGGGCTGTCACGCCAGAGGTCCTGGGTTCAATACCTGCCTGTGCCACCTAAATACAAAAAAAAAATCTTCACGGGTATTGCTACTTGCGAGGAATTGACAAATACTCCAAGAGTAATACTTGTCATGAAAAGTGCTTTCTCAAATTAGCCGTTCAGACTGGGCTTAAAACTGTAGGTCCCCTCCATCCTTGACAACTTTACTCGCACACAGGAATGGTTGACAGTTGTAAGTTACTAGGACCTAGTTCTCAATGGACTGTTGTTTATTTATTTATGGTGCATGCTCCTAACCAAATTATCAACAGCTGCTTTGAAGAGATCGGCATATTCAAGCAATCTGCTCTAGAGGTTTTGTTAGACGTCAGCTTAGATACATATGGCAATCTTTACTTTGTGTAAGTCGAGAAGATGGGATTGCTGGCCACACTTACGACCCACACTGATAACTTCCCATCCCGTCTGTCGATTTGTCTTGCTTAAAAGTTTGTAGGTTTTCGTGTTGAGTTAAAAAAGTCGTCAGTTGAATTATTCTTTAAATTTTAAAATTACCAACAATATTTTTCATATAAAGAAATAGTTTTGTTTGAAAATCTAGTTATGTTAAATAGATTTTTAGTCGAAAACAAATTTTTACCAATTTTAGTAGCATTTCTTAATTTTTTACAAATTGGATGAATGAAATTAATTTGAGAGATATCAAGAACCGAACATCTGTTTTTACCAAATTTGCGTACTATTTTTTGTAGATTTTATTTTTTTATGAAAAAACGGACTGTTGGATTTTTATAAAAAAAAACTACTGAATATCGAAAACAATATTTTCTGTGAAATAAAAAGAGTTTGATGACAATATTTTTAATTTTTAAAAGCATTTTGAGTCGAAAGTAAATTTTTACCAAGTTTTAGTATTGTTTTTTTGTTAGGTTTTTATTTTTGTAAAAAAAATAGATTTTCCTCAAAATTTTACTGAGTGTTGACAACAATATTTTTTAAAATTTAAAAGTAGTTTACAGTAAATATCTCAAAGTTTTGAAAAGATATTTGAGTTTTTGTTTAGGTTTTTATTTTTTGTAAGAAAACTGTCAATTTGATTTTTCTCAAAATTTTTCCAAATGTTGAAAACAATATTTTTTGTAAGTTAAAGTTAGCTGGAAGCCATAATCTCAAAGTTTTGAAAAGATATTTGAGTCAAAAATCAATTTTTATCAACTCTATTAATTTTTTTGTTTAGGTTTTTATTTTTTGTAAAAAAAACTGTCAATTTGATTTTTCTCAAAATTTTTCCAAATGTTGAAAACAACATTACTTGTAAGTTAAAATTAGCTGGAAGCCATAATCTCAAAGTTTTAAAAAGATGTTTGAGTCGAAAATCTATTTTTACCACCTTTGAGTAATGTTTTTTTTAGGTTTTTATTTTTTATAAAAAAAACCTCAAAATTTTACCTGATATCAAAAACGTTAGTTTTCGTTGCACAAAATTGTTTTGGAGATGAAATCATTTTTTTATTCGTAAAATTTTTGAGGTGACAATTTTTTTTCAGTTTTTTTTGATTTATAAAAAAAACCGTTAATTGGACTTTTTTTTCAAAAATATATTGGTTTGGTATCACGTTACAATATATAATATAAAATTTTATTCAAGTCTCTAGCATTATTGGTTCGTAAGATATTTTGGGTTAACCAAAGTGTTCACCTTTTTTTTAAACTGCTATGGTAAAAAAACCGTCCTTGCAATTTTCTTGAGAGCCCTTTCTTCATCTTTTTGCATTATTATCTGTATAACAAAATTTATTTGAAGTCGATATCTCTTCTGGTTCTTGAGCTATGGACGACGAAAAAACGTCGCAAAGGTACGAACGTACGTAAACACGCACGCACAGACATCTTTCTAAAAATCTTTTATTTTGACTCTAAGGACCTTGAAACGTCGAGAAATGTCAAAATTTTCAATTCGACAAATCGGACCAATTACAATAACTTCCTATAGGAAGTTAATAATATCACCCTGACTTACGAACTGATACCGATTCTTACTTAACTTTTTCTTTCAAAAAAGATCGCAAATTCTTCTATTAATACTCGTTTAAAAAATAATTTCCTGTTGTCATAAAACTTTTGTACTTTTGTTATTTCACTTAATGGTTAAGAAAGTGGTAAACACTGAACTTATAAGATGACTGAATTTTTAAAGAAAACTAAGAATAAAACTAACTTTTTGAATGATACTTTCAACTAATTTTGAATTTTTTAATTGAAATTTTCAAATCACTTGAAATACAACTGTTATGCAGCAGACCCATGCCATAAATTAATAAAAAAATACATAAAATAGTTTCACGAAAACCAAACCCAAAACCTAAACCAAAACCAAAAACAGAGAAAAAATAAAAGAAATAGAAAAACTCATCGGAAGTGCAATAAATGGAAACTTTTTCGCCAATTAAAAGTATTTAAATTGCGCTCCACCGCTAACTTCCGTTTTTCAAGGAATCACATTAATTTGCATAAATAAGTTTCATTCCCTACCCCTCCACCCCCTTTTATCCCCCTCCCCTTTTACAGCAAAATAAATATTCGAGCAGCAAGCAAGAAGGCAACAGCATTTTGGTTAAGTTGCTTAAAACTTTGTGACGGAAACCAGCTTGTTACATACATACATATAAATTGTATATATGTAAGTATAGAAGGAAGGAAATACTGTCACCATCATACTTTACTTAACTAAGTTTAATAAACCATGAAGAAGTAACAGAGAAACAGCAACAACAACAAAAAAATGAAGTAATTGCGTAAAGTTTGTTGTTTATATTTTTATTTTTATTTTTTGTTTTTAACAAACTTATGGCAAAACATCCTTGAAGTCCTTATGAAGATAAATAAACTAATTTACTGCAAAGCATAAATGGTCAACTAATATACTCGTACCTATACTAAGGAATCATCATCATCATCAACAACAACTGTAGAAATGTTGCTTCTGAAAACCGTCAGTCGTCGCACTCGTCACCGCCACCGCCACCGTTACCACCACCGCACCGCTGGGTTTGCGATGCTGATGTAAATATTTGTCAATTCAAAATGAGGTACAAATAAAACAGTTGAAGAAGGATACTTTGAATTAGTTTATTTCTTTTTATGTCTTTGCTAAACTTGATAAAGATTGAAAGAGTATCCTTTTCTGTGAAAAAAACAAAAACAAAAGCAACAACATGGTTAAAAGATCTCTTTTTGCAACATCTGCTGCTATATAACTGTGGGAAAAATGTTGGCAGTATTGTGTTTTTGTCACAGTTAATTAAACATTTTAAATAGAACTTTGTGGTGCTGGTTAATTTCAAAAGTTAACCAAAAACTTTTTCTCCTTGAATACCTAATAACAATTTTCAAAAGAAGTCAAAGGAAGTTGGTTATTTTGTGAATTATTATTATTATTTGATGAAGAATTCAAAACAATTTGTCAAGATTGGTTTTAATTAAGTTTTGGAAAAGATCCCTATTTTTTTGAATTTTAAATTCGCTGTGAGTTTCTTCGCATTTTTTTTTTAATTTCCTTTATTTCTAAAGAAACTCAATTTACTCCAATTAAATGAATGCTTAAACATTTGTCCTTTTTTTAACAAAAATTAAATATAAATTATATTCCTGTCGTTGTTTAACTTCAAATTGAGCTTTTGTCTTATCTGAATCCATATTTTTCTTTGAAAAAGGAGTTTCTTTGCAAATAAATAATAAGATTGTTTACTCAAAAGATTGCATTCAATTGAATCGTTTGAAAAGAACGGGGAAAATGATTGCAATCTCTCTCCCCATCTTTTACTTAGTTCTCAATTTTATAAGCTCTTAAAGCATCTGATAGATGTAAAATTGTTTTTTAGGGTTGCCATCCATTTGACTTAAACTTTCAATACTGCCAAATTATTTATTTTTCGTATTCCATAACAAAATTTCCTTGTGCTTAATTTTATTACCTCCCCTGGAAGTGCTTAAATCCGATAGATTAATTTTCTCCTCAAATCATCTTAATTTAACCCCAAATTACTGAAAGCATATCCGCGACAAAGTTTAATGTTAGGCATTTAAAATGTTTAAAGAAGCTTAAGTCTCCCCAGAGACTGACACGAGAAACCCCATTTTAACAAACGAACCAACAACATGATGGTTTGTATACAAAATACTAAACAATTTGTCCTGATAGGTATATCCTTTTATCCTTACACACTTGTACACACCTACAAGGGATACCTGTAACGAAAACTTGTTGTTGTAAAGTGTACAACCTAAACATGAACAAATTAAGGTAAACAAAAATGCGTATATAGTGATTCTAGGCCCCGGCTCCAATTCCAGCTCCAGCTCCGGATGAAATTGTGTATGTAACCCATCAGCTTATAATCGTCTACTCGTACCTTTAATACTCGCAACCATATAGCCTGTTGAATTATTCATAAGAACTTCTGAAAGTCAAAAGTGTGAACGAGGATAAATTAATCGCAAAAAGAAAATGTGGTTTGCCAGAGATATACCTAATACATACGTACATATTATTATCTATGAATGTGTGTGTGTGTGTCAATGAGTTTGTTGTGTGTAAAAGTGAAGAATGTGAAATATATTGCGAGTGGCTTTAAGTTAAGTAACAAGTTCTATAAAATAGAGACTTTGCGTCTTTTTTTTTTGTGTAACTCAATAAATTTTGATAATAATCTTAATGACTTTGTTGAAAACATAATGTATCTCACAAAAAAGACTTCAGATTAAGTTGTTAAATATAAACGCTATTATTTATATTCTTTCAAAGAAAATAATTAAAGTACAAGGCCAGCGCCAAGTGGTTTTTCTCTAATTTGGTCACGCACTTACATATACAATACCTATACTTGATACATACATATGGACGTATTAATATAAAATAAATAAAATGTAGTTGAATTTCGAAAAAATACAAACTACCAATTGAATAATTTGAATAGGGTGCCATAATTTTAAGCAAGGACTTGAATTTGAAGCCATTTGTATTGTCATCATTATTCTTGGCAGATGAAGGTAAAAAGTTGTAGATTGGTAAAATCTGAATTTTACACAAAAGTCGAACGTGTTTCCATTAATGTTAGCTAACCATACAAAGTTATTGTGATCGGTCCGAATAGTTAAATTAAAAATTTTGAAATTTCTCGACGTTTCAAGGTCCCTAAAATCTAGATCAAAGGTTTTTACACAGATGCCTAGAGGTCTTGGATTCAATTCCTGCGCCATCTAAAGTTTTTTTTACGGGTACTGCGTCTTGCGAGGAATTGACAAATCCTCCAGGAGTAATTTTTGTCATGAAAAGTGCTTTCTCAAATTTGCCGTTCAGATTCGGCTTAAGACTTTAGGTCCCTTCCATCCCTGACAACAGTATTCGCACACAGGAATGGGTGACAGTTGTAAGTCACTAGAAACTAGTTCTCACTGGACTGCTGTAATCGAATCTAATTTATTAATTTTATTTATTCTACACAAGCAATATAGGCAGATATATATCGACTTTTAATACATTTAGTTGTTCAAAGACTTAAAAAAAATTAAATGGGTGTTTTTCTTACAATCGCAATTTTAAAAAACAAAAGAAGCTGGGATGCTACTCACAATGATAACTTCCTATCCCGTGTGTCGATTTTTCTTGCTTAAAATTTTAACAATATGATCACAACAATATTTTGTGTGAGAAAAATAATTTGAAGTCAATCATTCTTATTTCGAACGAATAGCTCATTCGATAGAACGAAGCTATTCATTCGAATGAACTTTGTGTATTTTGAGTTTAAAACGAAAAGAATTCATTTTCGAATAATTGCAAGAAATTAACTTGAAAAATATTCATTTCGTGTTCAGCTGTTTGAAATTTACTGATGTTTTTATTTGATTTAGTGTGACCATGTTGTTTTTTTTTATTATTTTGAAGCGGTTTTAGCAATTCGAGATGTGCTAAAGATATACAATAACCACTAACTTCCTTTATAATAAAATAAAGTGTCTTTAAAAGCACTAGATTTTTATTTTAACTTTTGTTTCAACTCACCTGTTTTTAAAACTATTCAACAAAAACCAAAATTTTTTGGGATGCAAACTCAGACTTTATTTACTTAACACACACTTGGTCACACTTTTTAATTGTCAAAATGTCAAATTGTAAAATCCTTCGCCGGTATCATATTTGATACCTGTAACGAAAACTTGTTGTTGTAAAGTGTAAAACCTATAAACATGAACAAATTAAGACCCGCGCCAGTTGAAAAACCCTTTAAAAAAAACGTCGAAAGTCAAGATTTGCTTAGTTTTTAAAACTAGATGAACT
The DNA here is from genome assembly GCA_951509635.1 of Eupeodes luniger. NCBI lineage: Eukaryota > Metazoa > Arthropoda > Insecta > Diptera > Syrphidae > Eupeodes > Eupeodes luniger. The sequence continues at coordinate 102,741,841 of OX608073.1, read as the reverse complement.
TTTGATTGATTCGGTGAACTTTCGAATCGTTCTATTCTCGGAATGCAATTTTATCGAATTCGACTTCTATCGAAAACAAATCTAAAAATAAGCATGAACATCTTTCTTTGTTCTTCTAATATTTTTGTCGAAAACCACTTCTTTTCAGTTATTTTCTGTTTTTGTAGGTTTCCGTGTTTTTTTAAAGTTGTCAGTTGAATTTTTCTAAAAAATTACCAACAGTATTTTGCATATAATGACAGAGTTTGGTTTCTAAATCAAATTTTGCTTGCGAGATTTTTAGTCGAAAACCAATTTTTACCAATTTTAGTAGCTTTTCTTAAGAGTTTTTATTTCTCTAATAAACAAATGCAGCTTGGATTTAAGCACATAATAAAACCATTTTAAGTCAATACCTCCATTTATTTACGAAATATCGAAAATCAACTTTGCTTACTAATTTTTTACAGATTTTTTTTTTTTAAATTGACTGTTGGATATTTTACGGAATGTCGAAAATAATATTTTCTATAAGCAATAAAGAATATTTTCCATAGTTTGAAGCCAATATTTTTAATTTTTGAAGAGATATTTGAGTCGAAAACCAATTTTTACCAATTCTTAGTAATGTTTTTTTTTTTTTTTGAAAAAAAAACTGTCAATTCACTTTTTCTAAATTTTCCCAGATGTAGTTTCATACCGTTTTTGAGATAAAATTAACCTAAAAAAACACCCATTCAATTGTTTTAAGAGTCCTTTCTGCATCTTTTTTCGTTATTATCTGTACAACAACATTTATTTGAAGTCGATATTTTTACAATGAAAAATGGTATTCCAAACGTATGGACGTATGTACCTATACACAGACATCTCACTAAAAACCTTTAATTTAGATTCTTGGGACCTTGAAACGACGAGAAATATACAAAAATTTAATTCGACAAATCAAACCGATTACAATAGCTTCATATGGGATGTTTATAATGACAGGAGGTCACAATAGTTGAAAAATTCAATGCAATAAACAAAGTATTTTAATACCATTAATTATGAATTAATATGTACATATGTATGTAGTTGTTGATATTGCACTGAAGTTGTCATAGTGAGGGCTTAAAACAGTGGACTGGGAAACAATATGGTTGAAACGTCAATAAAACATTTGAAAATATAATACCCGTTTCGAAATGTTTAACTCTACACATTTTCTTTTTTGTACACTTTCAGTTCAAAAAAAGGTTTTAAATCTCTGCCCTATTATCATCCCAAAATTCCAATATAAAAATCGAAGAACACTTTCATTTTTAGTCAAGTCATTTAGAGTTGACAACAGTTTTATCTCGTAGAATCGAGACAAGACGAAATGTGACCACTTCTGAAGCTCCCAAAACAACACCGAGACGAGACTGTATATTTTGTAAAGAATTTTGCCAAGAGTCAAGTGGAAGTATATTTTTTGTGTTTAATATTAAGGTTCATAGAAAATTTCCATTGAAATTTAAATGAACCTATTAATTGGCCCATCGATACCTGTGAGCCTTCCTCGTAATACAATTAAATAAATAAAATGAAATTCCCCTGAATATTTTTGATAATAATAATACCGATGATACCTTTTGCTTTTGGGGTTGTTAAATTTTGTTGTGTACGACAGCCGAATCAAATTATTTACATCATATCAATAGACATATAGGTCTGGCGGCCAGCCCTAAACGATATTTTGAAAACCGTAATTTGAAATTTCATGGTTAGAACTTTTTTAGTAAAAAATTTATGAAAACAACATCAAACGGAAAAGGCTTAAAGCACCTTTTACTCCAAAAAAGTTCATAAATATCGTGAATTATTCAGATTTGCTACTGCCTGAAAAATGTTCAAGTATGCAAATAGCTCGTAGCTCTAATTTTTTAAACTATAAACTTACAGCTGTCAGATGCTTCTAAGGCTGGTAACTAACATCTTACAACAAAAATGCAGGGAAATTAGAATTGTACCTTTATTTTACGTCCACCTTAGAATATGATCAAACAGACCAACAAATACATTTTTATTTTTACAGAAAGCTGACATTATCATTAAATGCACAAGCATTACACATGTAAAAATATTTATATCAAAAGCTATGAGTTACGAGATATTTAGAACACTTCAGTCAAGCCTGAAATTAACTTTTGATTGTTGACTGTTTTCTTAAATCTCCTAACATCAGCAGTAAAATTATATTATTTGGAATTTTTTCTTTTCTTTATTTTTATCAAACCGCCTTCAGCTAAGAATTGATCTATTTCCCTTTGACATTAACATAACCTTAACTTAACTTAATTTAACTTAAACCTTTTTCTTTTTTTTTTTTTGCTGTCGTCTTTCAAATTCTCAACTCGTCATCATAAATCATTTGGAAATAAATTGCTAAGTAATTTGGCATGTTAACATCACTCTTCTTCTTCTATATAAACGATGCCTTGGGTTATATATTTGTACATACAAACATCACATAATCAGAAAAACCAAAAACATAAAGAATGTCTTGTAATACACTATACAGGGTGTCCTTTAAAGGATTGTCCAAACTAAATATGGTAAAGGAACCGAATGTTTATGTTTATGTTAAAATAATTTTGACGTGCATTGTCATTTCTCTAGAAATTAATGAATACTTTGAGATTTCAATCCAACCCAATTTTGCACTTTCATCTTTAAAGTTGTATTTTTATGACATTGGTTGTTTTTTATTAAAAAATTCCTTTGTCCTTAAACTTTCTTTAAATGTAAACATTTTACCACGAATAAACTACAAATAAAAAATGTACACCTTTTTGAACACGTTTAAAGGTGGTTTTAAGCTTGATAAAGTTATGAATTTTGAAAGACTATGGCCTGATGTATCACCATATTAATTTTTGACCATCCTTAGGGGCCACCCTGTTTGTATACACTACATACATATGTATTTTTTTATTTTTGTTTAACAAAACAGAAAAATATATACATGACGTCTTTGGAGACATTTTATTCCAGACATTTATATACGATATACATACCTCCTATTCCCGCCTAATGATGCCGTTTTTCCTTATTTCTTGTGAATTTTGTTAGAAAAACCCTTTTAAGATTCTGTCATGTAATCGTTTTAGTGAAAACCTCAAATTAAAGACCTCACATAAAACATATCACATTAAAATCAAATCAATTATTTTATAAGAAAGAAAGGAACCTGATGGAGAGATTCGGTACCTAAGAGAGATGGGTACAAAGAAAATCTCTCTATCTACGAATTGAATATTTATTTAGATGAAAATTATCTTCGTCTATTGGTTATCAATTCTTTTTACAAACCCATATCATGTTGAAGACGAAGAATATTATTGGATTTCATACAAATCTCTCAAAATAAAAAGAAAATAAGCACCTGATAGAAAAGTCGTTAATCATTCATTGAAAATTAAATGCCTATTAAAGTTATTTACTGTAGTTTTGCATACATAGATAGGAATGTAAATGCTATGTCAGTTTTGCTTGGATTAAATTTAGCTTACATTTCAGAATCATACGGAGTGTCTACGAAGTTTTGGATGTGAATTGTGTAATAAGTGCTGGAAATCAAGAAAAGATTTTGGATTAACTTTCACTGGAATATAACAAAAGTAAAAAATATGGCGGTAAAAGACTCCTTTACGAATTAGAATCCACTATGACCATTGGCACATTTTTGTAAGTATTATAGAAATCGAAAGAGCAACCAATTATTACCTTAATCTTCTACTGTCAAAGTCAATAAAACCACATTTTGTACAACCACGTTACATTCGACTATTATAATGTGCTTTATATGTTAGTGAAATTATTGGTCCATAATTCTTTAAAAACGATGCTGACTGGAGGTGTGTCTACACCAAAATTACATTCCAGGAAACATTGTTTAAAAAATGTTTTTTTGAGTAACATTTCTGAAATGTGTATGTCTACCTATATGTAAATAATTAGGATACAAATAAAGTTTCCCAATCGGAATAGGAAACAGAAAAACATTTTCGAAATGTTTCGCAAGAGTCCAGAAAAAAAAAACATTTCAAAAATATTTAAGAAACATTTCAGAAATGTTTCTCTGTTCCTAAAACGTTTTTTAATGTTTCTGAAATGTTTCAAAAATGTATCCGTTGGTGACCGTTGAAGGACCATAATCACTTACTATTTCGTTCATCAATTGATGATAAGCTAGAGCTGTGGTTTCAAGAAAATTTAGTTTTACAGATAATACCATTTAAAGAATCAAAAAAATACTTTATATTTTGTATTATTATTTTGCTATAACAATTTTAAAAAAAGCTGAACATTTTGTATGAAGCTAAAAATCTCACGAACCAATAACGCTAGAGACTTAAAATAAATTTAATATTATATAATGTGATGTGATACAAATTTAATATAATTTTGGAAACAAATATTTTTCAACTCGAATATTTTCCGAAAATGAAAGGATATTTTCGAAAATATTTGTATATACCTATAGCGAAAAAAAACATTTGAAAATCTGATACATTTTTTAGAAAAATCATTGATTTTCGAAACGTAAATTCTTTTTGCCCAATTTTATTCACATTTTGTTGTTGTAATATTTGGGCAATATTAACAAACTTTTAGGTATTAAAACATTTTTGGGTTTTATGAAACTCCAAATAAAAAAGGGTTCAATTTTAAACTATCATAAAGCCCAAGTTACTAATTGAACTATTCCCCAAAAGATGTCATATGTTTCAACATTTTGGCATTCTGAAAACATTAAGACATTTTGAGTTTAAATTTTGTTCACCTAAACGCAAACATTAAACGAAAAAAATGTCAGATCGACCAAAAACTCGGAACGTCAAAAATGCGTAACAAATATGTTTGGCTTTATTTCAGCTATATAAGACCAATTTTCAAAATGAAATAAAAACATGCAAATCTTGCTTAAATCCAGATTCCTTAAATGCAAATAAACTTCGCCTAACCAGGGGGGTTGCAGATGTGGCAGTTCAACCCCCCCAATATTTATACGTTTCAAAGCCCAACCACCCAAAATCTTTTGGGCGTTATGACATTTCTAAATTTTTGCGTTACCACACTCAAAGTTCGTTTTTGTGATGTGCACTTATTTGGGCTTTGTGACGTTAGTGATATTTTGTACGACGTTTCTGTTTTTAGGCTTAATGTCCTTTATGACACAAGAAATGAAATCCCAAAATTGATTTTCTTGGGCTTTTCAACCAACTTTATGATTTTTGACGCTTTAGGATTTGGGCGAAAAGACCTAACGTCGATTTTCGACTAAAATATCTTGATAACAAAGAAAAATATTGACGTCAAACTCTCTTTATGTTATATATAAATTGTTATTATTATTTTTTTAAGCTATTACCAATTGAGAGAAAAATAAAAACCTGAAACACAAAATAAAAAGAAGCTGGGATACGACCCACACTGATAACTTCCCATCCCGTCTGTCAATTTGTCTTGCTTAAAATTTTGTAGGTTTTCATGTTTCGTTAAAAAAGTTGTCAGTTGAATTATTCTTAAAAATTTCAAAATTAATAACAATATTTTGCATATAATGAAATAGTTTTATTTCAAAATCTAGTTTTGTTAACGAGATTTTTAGTCGAAAACCAATTTTTACCAATTTAAGTAGCATTTCTTAAAAGTTTTTTATTTCTTATATAAAGAAATACAAATTGGATGAATGAAATTAATTTGAGAGATATTGAGAACCGAACATCAATTTTTACTAAATTTGCGTACTATTTTTTGTAGATTTTATTTTTTTATGAAAAAACGGACTGTTGGATTTTTATAAAAAAATATTTGAATATCGAAAACAATATTTTCTGTGAGATAAAATAAGTTTGAAGACAATATTTTCAATTTTTGAAAAGCTATTTGAGTCAAAAGTAAATTTTTACCAAGTCTTAGTGTTGTTTTTTTATGTTTTTATTTTTTGTAAAAAAAACTATCAATTCGATTTTTCTCAAAAGTTTACCTTATGTTGAAAAACATTTTTTTTAAAAGATAAAATTAATTTAAAGCCAATATCTCAAAGTTTTGAAAAGATATTTGATGCGAAAATCAATTTTTACCAACTTTTATTAATTTTTTTTAAGTTTTTATTTTTTGTAAGAAAACTGTCAATTCGATTTTTCCCAAAATTTTACCGAATGTTGAAAACAATATTTCTTGTAAGTTTAAATTAGTTGGAAGCCATAATCTCAAATTTTTGAAAAGATATTTGAGTCGAAAATCAATTTTTACCAACTTTTGTTGAATTTTCTTTTATGTTTTTATTTTTTGTAAAAAAAACTGTCAATTTTATTTTCTTCAAAATTTTACTGAATGTTGACAACAATATTTTTTAAAAGATTAAAGTAGTTTAAAGCAAATATCTCAAATTTTTGAAAAGATATTTGTGTCGAAAATCAAATTTTACCAACTTTTGTTAATTTTTTGTTAGGTTTTTAATTTTTGTAAAAAAAACTGTCAGTTAGATTTTTGTCAAAATTTTACCAGATGTCGAAAACGTTTTTCTTCGTTGCGCAAAACTGTTTTGGAGATAAAACCATTTTTTTTTCGTAAAATTTTCGAGGTGACAAATGTTCTTTTTTTAATTTTTTTCCAAAAATATGTTTGTTTGGTATCATGTTACAATATATATATATATAATATAAAATTTAATCCAAGTATCTTGCGTTATTGGTTCGTGAGATTCTTAGGGTTAAACTAAATTTTCACCTGTTTTTCAAATTGCTATGCTAAAAAAACCAACCACGCCATAGAAATATTGTTTTAAATGTTTTTTTTTCTAATTTTTAAAGACAGTGTTTTCGTTTAAAAATGGTGTTGATTTTCTCGAATACATCATACCACAAGAAACAGCTGAAACCTACAGTTTTGATTGCATATCTACTCTTTCAACTTCTTTTAATAATAAAATTTACTTTTTGCTATGATTTCCAGGGAATATTCAATGTTGTGGAATTAAGTATAAAAGAAAGACTTTAAGAATAAGTTCAATGGGTTTAAAAAAAAAACAGTATTTAAAACATTTAACCAGTAAACAAACATACTCATTTCGACGGCCACTTAGGCGTATGCGTATTATTTCTTATTTACATCTTATTTTTTCCTTGTTTATGATAGGCCTATACATATTTATGTAGTTTACAATGTCAAAATTACAATGAACGTAGGAAAAGTTTATTTTCAATAACGAAAATTGAAAATTTTTGGAATAAATAAATTGAAGATTAAATTCCAAACTTAGTTTCTTTCTAAATTTTTCATACATAGTCCTCTGTTTCCTATTCTAATTGGGAATCAAGGGGTTAATTTGGATTAAACCTTCCCTTTTTATCCAGAATTTTTCGAAGACTAGGGTATGTCCTATTTGGTATAAAGGTACTTAGTCATAAAGTCAAGTTGACATATTGAGATTTTTCCGTAAGGAAAAAGGATAGAATTTCTGTTTTCATAAAAAAGACCAATTCCAAAGAAATATCCTTTTCTCCTCTTGAATCCTTGAAACCTACAACTACCAATAAGAATCTGAGTTAAACTACACATATGTATATACATTTGAATTTTTAAATAAAAACCAGCTTACATTCATGGAGTATGTTTGGTATGGATTAAATGGGAAAAATCCGAAGGGTACATTTTAAATCGATAACCGACTGCATTCATATGCCTTTTTGACCAAAACGTCATCATCACTTCTATGTCAACTCACCTAGCTTAAATAAATTGAAATGCATGGAAAATGTCCTTTTTCAAATGAAACATACTGATTTAGAAACTATGGTGAAGGGCTGCACGACGAGAAATGGATTGTAGTTGGCTTTGGACAGATTTTAAATTAGAAATTTGCTATCTAGGAAGAATGTGTGTCAATATTTTTTTCCTCGTTGTCTTATATGAAAAATAAATAAAATCAATTCTTTCATATTTTTATTTCAGTTGCAGTTAACTTCATAAAGGATACCAATAAAAGGACTTAAGACCATTTTTACCAGGATAAAGGGCTTTTAACGTAAGTTTTTCAAATAATCCAATCTCAGCTTTAATAATATTCACAATAAATTAAACTACCCTTCTATCACCTTTTTGAATATATAATTTCAGAATTTTCCTTTGAAGAGACGATATTGATTTATATTTTGCACGCGTATACCTTTCTCCTTTACTATATATTGTATAGTTATTCCGGAAATGTTTCGCCAAAAAGATTTAATTGAATTAACCCTGTTGGAAAATTTTATTTGCCATCAGAGATTTTTGGTGGTGGAAATGAAAATATTTAACCTCTCTTCCTTTAAAATATCCACATTGAAACTTTGCTTTTTAACCCGATTCAGGAGATGAGGTGAGGTGGAGAAATAAAATACAAATTGAAATGGAAATTTTTAAAGTGTTACTTGATGCTGTTCAAACGCGAATCATAATCAAACGCTTCCTCTCCCCCGACGGAACAAAATTTAATCTAAATTATGGAGGAATAGGATTTTTTTTTAAAGTGTGCCCTTTGAAGGGGATTTGGAATATTGAATTGTTTCTTATTTTTGTGTGATTCTTTTGGGTGTGGATCTAAGCTAAGTGCTTTGGATTAAGGTTTTTTTAATTATATTTTATCTTCGATTTTACTTAAATTGTATTTTATGTTTCTGAAATTAAAGTTTTTGAAGCAAGGTTAACGCTGTTGAACAAAGAGTACGTATCTATAGATAAATCCAATGTTAATGTTAATATAAAGAAAGAGACATTAGATGATAGATTAATAGGTACGAATACTTAGAGGGAAAAATAGTAGTGTTAATAAAAGTACGTATTTGAAAAAAGGTGTTTAGGGATGGAATGTTTTAAAATAAATTGAGTATATAGTTAGACTTTGATCCCGACTTTTATTCTACAGTTGTTGCCTATCACTATAATAGACTTTGTAATAAAAAATCATTGTCCAATGTTATATTTCATCTGTTTTCTTTTAACTTTAGAAAAACAATTTCGAAGCAATATTCCAATAAATCAAAATTTTGGTTACAATACAATTTTAAGATTTTTAAGTAGGAATTTCAAGAAAACAAGCGGCCTCGCAAATTTTTAAAACAAAACCAAAAGCCTTTAAAAACAATTGAAAGAAAGGTCTTAATTATAAAATGTTATACAGTTTGATAATATCAAACAACTGCATTGACTTTGACCGGTTTTAAAGAACTGAACACAACTAAATAACCAGGTCTTAGCTTACCAGTTTAAAGAAATAGTAATTAGAAAAAAAGGGCCAAGAGAATTAAAATGTTTAAAACATTTTCTTTGCTTTTGTTTATTGATTATTTTTTAGTGAAATATTTTTTTAAATTAACTTAACATTTTTTAACAACGTATTTTAAGAAAAGGATCAACATTTATTTTCATAGTTAGTTTTTAAATATAATACAAATATTTTTAAAGGAATGTAGTATTTATTTTATATACGCAAAATAGACAGTTTTGTTTCGGTTTTATTTTAGGCACTTTCATTTTTTTTTAACCCTGTAAAAGTAAACTTATTTTATATGCTGAAGACACACCTGCGCCTCAGATGCGCACAGTAAAACGGCGTTTCTTTTTCTAACCAAATCAACAAATATTTTAGTTTTATTATTTCATTTTATAAGTGCATTATTCAAGTAACATATTTTGAAAACAAATTCCTCTTTAAAAAAAAAAAGTTATAAGGCATTTTATAAATCTATAAGAATTGAATGATAAAACCAAAGCTAAAATTAAGCAGAGTTTATCTTTCTAAGGTTAAAGAGTTAATTAACTGTAGCCAGTAGAGAAATTTGAATCGGTAGAATTTTTGAATAAAAGTTAACACTGGGTATATTTTTGAAAATAAATACTTTTAAGGACTAGTTTAATCATGTTTAACTTCCCATAGGAAGTTATTGTAATGGGTCCGATTTGTCAAATTGAAAATTTTGACATTTCTCAACGTTTCAAGGCCCTTAGAGTCGAAATAAAAGATTTTTAGAAAGATGTCTGTGCGTGCGTGTTCGTACGTTCGCGTTTACCATAGCAGTTTAAAAAAAGGTGAACATTTTGGTTAACCAAAAATATCTCACGAACCAATAACGCTAGAGACTTGAATTAAATTTTGTATTATATATTGTAAAGTGATACTAAACAAGTATATTTTTGGAAAAAATTCCATTTAACGGTTTTTTATAAATCAAAAAAACTGAAAAAAAATATTTGTCACCTCGAAAATTTTACGAATAAAAATTATTTCATTTCCTAAACAATTTTGTGCAACGAAGAATAACGTTTTTAACATCTAGTAAAATTTTGAGAAAAATCGAATTAACCTAATAAAAAATATTACTCAAAGTTGGTAAAAATTGAATTTGGACTTAAATATATTTTCGAAAATTTTAGATCATGGCTTCCAACTTATTTTATCTTATAAAAAATATTGTTTTGAACATTCGATAAAATTTTGAGAAAAATCGAATTCACAGTTTTTTAACAAAAAATAAATATCTTAAAAAAACATTATTAAAAGTTCGTTAAAATTGATTTTTGATTTAAATATCTTTTTTAAAATTAAAAATATTGGCTTCAAACTAATTTTACTCACAGAAAATATAATTTTCGACATTCAGTAATTTTTTTTATTAAAATCCAATAGTCAGTTTTTTCATAAAAATAATATAATAAATTTGTCAAAAAATGATGTTTGGTCCTCGATATCTCGTGACAAATAGGACTTCAAATTCATTTCATTCATCCAATTTGTATTTGTTTATTTAAGAAATAAAAACTTTTAAGAAATGCTACTAAAATTGGGTTTCGACTAAAAATCTCGTTCCCAAAAATAGATTTTTAAATCAAACAATTTCATCATTTATGCAAAACGTTGTTGGTAATTTTTAAATTTTTCCGAATAATTTAGCTGATAACTTTTTTAACAAAACACGAAAACCTGCAAACCTTTTAAGCAAGACATATCGACAGACGGGATGGGAAGTTATCAGTGTGGGTCGCATCCCAGCCTCTTTTTTTTAGTTGTTTAAAGTGTTTAAAAGAAATATCCATTCTACTATGGAGGCTTGGTGAATAGTTTATATGATTCAGTTTTACATCAAACAAAATGTGTCGTTGAACTGTTTATATAAGTGCCAGCATTATCAAAATCGTTCATAGGATAGCTGAAATATTTGAACTTCAAAGTAAAAAAAGCATTATTGTTTTTCGCTGAAATAACTTTTTTTTCATTTTATCCAAATATTAATAGTTATTGTGTCATCTTTTAATGCTAACTACTACCTTAAGATGTTGTTAAAATAATTTCAAAGGAATTATCCAAAAACAACTACTAGTTTTTCGTACACTTGCAAAGCTTTCACTAGGAAAAATATTTTTTTTGTGCCAACTGAATAATTTAAAAAGTGCTTTACTTTTATTCCACTGAGTCTGAACTCCCCCACTAGCTCATATTCTTTTATCTACCTAATAGAAAAAAAAATACTTTCCCCTTTTTAATTCATAATCTCTCTTTCATCTTCAATCTTAAAAAAAATCTCTCCCCATCCACTGTGTAGCTGAATAAATATGAAAAATGTATGGTATTTGATGCTCCACATCAGGCGATCATGATGCATAGTAGGTATTCTTTTCGCTTTTTGTTTTAAAGTCTACATTCCATTCTTTACCAATACTTCCAAGGAAAACACAACAAAGGTAAAAAGTACTCGCATAGTGTTAGTTTATTTTTCTACTCATACAATCATGATCACAATCCCTGCTGTAGAAGTGGCCACTCCCACTCTTCTCAATTTGTTTAAGTGTAGTAATTAAGGAGAAACAAACTACAAAAATAAAATATAAATACAAAAGAACAATTGAAAACACATTTATAACGAAAAGCAAAGCAAGAGAAAACAAAAAAATATGTCTGTACCTTCTTTGGTGCCATGATCGCCTAATACATCAATCGAATTAAATGGCCGAACTTTTGTTTTTTTTTACTTGTGGGAAGGAACACCACTTTTAAGAAATATGAAAGACAATTTCTGCAAAAAAATATGTTCTTACTCAATCTCATAGAACAATAATGTCATTGATTCATTAGGCGATCATGCTGGCAAAGAAGGTAATTTTTTTATTTTTGCATTGCGTTCCCTCTGATTTTTCTGTAACTGATTTTTCTGTCTTTATTGACATTGTTTTCCTTTGGAAGCAGTGACGAATAATGAAAATTATGAATAATACAACAGATGTTTAAAACAATACCCGCTACGTAGCATGATTGTCTGGTACATACAAAATATGTTGACTATATATTTTTAATGATTAGGGACTCAAAAATTGAGCACATTTAAAATTAGTTTTTTTTTAATTTATTTTTTAGCAAAATATGCAAGTCGTTAGTATTTATCATTTTTTAAAAGCATTGGATCACGTGACTAAAATTCTTTTGTTTTTGTTTTTTTTTTATCAAAATCTCAGGAGGAAGCTCTTTTCAATTTTATGTACCAGGCGATCATGCTGCCAACAAGGTACACATATTGATTTTGTTTTCCATTACGATTCGTGTTATAAACATGGTTTAAGTTGCTCTTTGGTATTTTTTTCTTTATACAAAAAAACTGATAAATGTATGTTAATATTGTGTCTCCTACATAACCAATACTCAAAGAATCTGAAGAGAGTCTGTGTGACTAAGACAAATAGCTGTGTTGACGATCAAGATAAGAAAAAGAAAGAAGAATGAAGAATGAGTAATAGAATGTAAAAGTCAAAGCAAAACAGGGACAAAAACACCGGCTACTCAGGATGGTCATCTGATGTGGAGCATTAAATATGTATAATTTTTAGTGAAATAACTAACTGATGGTTTCGTGACATGAAAAATGATGTAATTTTTAAAAAACAAACATTGTCAGGAAGAGAAAGTGAAGCAAGATGAAAGCATAGTAGATTGATTTCCTGTTGAATCAAATATAGGTTTGTACTAAATAACGTCAAGAATGATTTAAATAAAATTCTATGAATACGGAAGAACTCCTTTAAACTCAGGAAAATAAATATTACAACAATTTTTTTTAAAAGTTGTCTATTTAAATGTTCCTATATCATTTAAAGTTTAAAAAATAATGATGAAGTTAAATAAAAATAATACTTACGTTTGTGGAATATTGGTTAACTTAACGATTTTGCTAAAACATGCTTTTCTTTCTATGGTGGCGACAACACTGGAAAAAATAATAATTCGATTATATTGACCATCATGCGGAAAGAGTAGGTTTCGTTTTTGTTCCGTCTTGTTTCGCATTTCGCATTATACATTCAAAATTTGCTGAACTCTATTCGTAGTTAGTTTTTTATTTCTGTCTTTCTACTTTGTTGACAGTTAAAAGGAATTAAGGAATTGGGAGTGGTCATTCATTAAGCAGTTATGTTTACGATCGGGTTTGTAGTATAGAAATAACCAACTACTATTGCATTCGCATTCTTTGGAAGAACAATGAAAATAAATGCAAAAACAGATAACGAAAATAATACCTGCTACAAAGTATGCTTGCCTAATGGATCAATTATTATAGTTTTCTATGCAAATAAGAAAAATTCTTCAAAACAACATAACAGAGGGTGAGTCCAGACTCAGGGGAACATTAAAAGCATTTTTTGATCAATGACATCTTTCTTCTTGGAAATGTAGATATTTAATTTTTGAACCGTGTCCAGAGTTATTCAAATTTCATATCTAATAACGTAGTTCAATTACAAGTTTGGACATATTTTTAAAGTGTTTTCTTATTTGGAAACATATTTTTTCTTTTGTTCTTGATTTTGTGATCTCAACTCCTCTTGCATGATTTTTTAGATTCCACATAATTGGTTGCACACCAGCAAGTAAGTTATGTGCAGCGGGTATAAGGTTTTAAAAAGGTTTAACCACCTTTTTGTAAGGCCCTTATTACGAAAACCTAATCAAACATTCGACTTAAAGACAACGTTTGAGAAATCCAATATGCGGTGAAATTAAGATAGGTGAATTTCGACGTTCAAATAGAGCACCATACATTATTCTAAAAAAATTGTCTTTTGAAATAAGCATTGAAATTGAATTTACGAAATTTGTTATTTCAAATATGTTCGCTTTAAATTAGATTTTTGATTCACTTTTCAAGGGCCTACATTAATGTAATTATTTGACTTTTCCAAGTTCATGGATTTGACTTTTCCAAGTTCATGGATTTCGAAGCCGTCGATACAAAGTGTTTTTAAAAGTGTTTTTGTGTATTTAGCTGCAGCGGAATGAACTTTCATACGAGACCAGTTATGTTTGCGTACACTTTTGGCCAGAATTGAGCATTACCTTTTGTTTATGAAAAGGTCCTTTCTTTTATGAAAACAAAATTGTTACGGAAAACGTTCAACTATAAAATTTATCAGCACAAAATTTGTAGACAATAAAATTCTGAAAAACTTCTGAGAAGTTTTGTTATAAATGTTGGTGAAAATAGAATTAAAGTGTTCAACAATAACAAGTTGAAAACTTTTTATAAACATTTAAACTTCTATAGTCCCTTTATTTTTAGCTTCAATTGCCACTGAAAAATAATTTTAATTACTATCACTTTTTTCGATTTCATCATGAATTTTTTTTTAACTTTTCATCATCTTCACAATAATAACCTTTATTTTTATCCATGTATTAGTTTTTCATTAAAGTTTGCGAAATATTTCTGACTCAGTATAACAAACTTTGACTGACTCATAAAGTGTTTCAAATTGATATTTTCAAATTCACTGAAATCTGTCAAGGACTCGAATTTTTTCATAATACCGAAAAATACAAAAAAAAAAGAATGAGAACTCGTCTTTTTAAGCTTCGGGTGCACTTCAATTCGTGTTGTTTTTTTGTGTGTGTCTCCTTTTTTAATAGTCTCGCAAGGACGACAAGGCGACGTGACTTTCAGCCTGTGTATGTAAACATATTGTATGTAGTACTTTGATACTCACATTCATTGTAAAATGAACAATTCTGTTAAAGCACGTAGGCGTCGTGCGTCGTCGTCGTCGCCCTTGTTGTCCTTGTCGTTGCCTAAAAAGAGGTCCCTACTGTTACTCACTAGTAGAATGCATCATGTAAACAGGGATGACATAAAATGATGAAGTATAGATCTTATTTGAGAGACAAAATAACATTATGCATTTACTCATACACTCTTCTAAAGCAATATAGAAATTGATTTTTTGTTATTTTTTTCACAAAAAGTCTACACCTTTTATGATAATTTAAAACATTGTGTTATGACTTCGGTTGCATGCATAAAGTGACGAAGGCAAATATTTAAAAAGGATGAAAATTTAAGTTTTTAAATATAATAAAGAGATCTGCTTTATGGAGAGAAAATTACACTTACAAGAACTGAATAAACTTCAAAAATGATGTTGGGTCTGACTTATTATTAATTTTATTTTTTGGTTCAAGTTAGTCATATAATATGGAGTTTTCCTACCAATGTTTTTTTTTTAATAAAATCGTAAGGATAAAATACAGACAGACTTTTCTTTATAACTATAAGTAGCATACTTTTCAAAAACATTAATTTAAAATAGTTATCTTTTGAAATAAATTCCCCAAACAGTTCATGTAGAACAAAGTAATTCTGTTGTTTGTAAAAAATTTCCTGGGCTACTTATACTTTTTCTCCCATTTAATCTCTAGGTTTAGATGGCATATTACCAGTAATGCTACACAAATTTCAAGATGTAGCGGTAACATAGCTGAAGACCATTTTGTAACAGAGACATGTTAAAGTAGTTTTTATCCTGAAAGTGGGTAGGCATTGCCAGTTGTAGAATGTTTGTTAAGCTTCGGAAGGGCATTCCTTAAAGATCTTGATGAACTTTCCAAAATGTAAACCAAAGACCAGATTTTCTCTCTGAAAGCAACGAAATAGCTCTAGTGCCGCTAATTTTGTCAATTAAATCCGTCAAAAATTTATATTTTTTGTCAATTTATAGGTCCAATGAGTTTATGGTATCAAAACGGTGATTTCGAGCGCTAATTGAGTAGCGCAGCAAGGAAAGCTTGTGAATGCCATTTCTACCTCCAATCAATTTTTTTTCCATATTTTTTTTTAAAATTCAAGTTTTACTAACTTTTCCATTTACTGGTTCCAGGTAGTTTGTAGGCTTTTAATTTGATTTATCAACAAAATAACTTTAAACATTCAAAGGGATATTCCTTTCAATTATAAGACTGTGTTCCTTTCTTGTAAACTCAACAACAACTACTTTAGTCCCAAAATACCAATAGCAACTAATTTACTTCCACAAGTTAGTCCCTTATGTAATTCAATTATGTATATTGAAATGAATCCATATAATTAAATACTTAGAAATGGAAATCCTCTGAATTATCTTGAACTTAAACTTTGCGCTAAGCTCATACACACAGTTTCAAAATAATCCTTTGTACTATAAATACACAAACATATATTATGTCCACTTAATTTAATTAATACCCTCAATGATTCGAATGGAATCTGATAACATTTCAATAATTTATTTCCAAATCATGATAATCAAGTAACACGCAGATCTTAAACCCTTTTGTACAATTTAACACGCAAACACGACACTATACTCATTTCTTATACGTACCTCTTCCTATAACGAAAAATACTACCATTTTCATAACATACGTGAACATGAATAAAAAAGCCAAGTTGAAATATTAAATTAATGACCGGTTAATTTCTCATTTCCGGTAACCACCTACCGCCATTCATTTATTTTTCTCTTTGACTGTTCGTCCATTTCTAATTTTTTAATTCAAGTGTTTAGTTCTGACACTTGAATTAACTTTGATTGCAAAATGTTCGTTTAATGAAATGAAAATACGTATTAAAAAATATGTCATAATAAAATACAATTTTAAAACTCTCTTAAGAAGAGAATGTCAGAATATTCAGCAACGCTGAATGCATTCTAAAAGAGAATTTCGAAATTCTTAAATGCTTTCTCTTCTTCCTTAGATTTTGTATTTTTGAACAACTAAAATAACAAACTAGTAGAAAAAATTTGAGAATCTCTAAAACAGTCCATGAAAACCTTTCCAAGTGGTACTTTTCGAAATTATGCACTTTTCCATTATTCTGAAAGTGGTATGCGCATGTTAAGTTTTTGGAATATAATACTGCTAATGTAGTTTGAATGATATCAAAAATAAAGATTCAGTAGAATGGATACTGTTGAACTGTTAGGAACATTATGCATGGGACATTGTGGCGTATGAGTGATTTTTTGTTGGCATTATTATTTTCGAAAAATGTATGAGATTATGGCAAGATACATAAATGGATATGGATACACAAGAGAGTAGTATTTTAATTAAAAAAGTTCTCCTATTTGATTGGTATTTAAGATTAAAATGTTTTGAAACTTAGTTGATTCAGATTCAGTTTGCGAACAAGTTGTTTGAAAAGATGAATTTCTGTTGAGTTAAGTGGAGGAATTTTTTTATTTGGGAGGCTTTTCGATGAGAATTCAGTTGAAAAACAAATGTACATAAAAGTGATTAAAGAATAATAAGGGATAGCAAAATTTTAGAGTGCTTTGTTTGATTCGTTTTATTCCTTTCTAGTCAGTCAAATTCCTTGAATTTATAACCTTACAAAGGAATAATAATTAATGTATGGTCTTCTTTAGGTTACATTGAAATTATAACATACATAGGTAAAACATATGATTTCTTTTTCAAATAAGCTGCCTTGAGTGCATTGGTATTTTAAGGTTACTGGTTGTAATAAGTTTGTACTCTTAGGTCATTCTTAGGAATACATTAGATCTAGGGTTTTGGTTTTTGAATTATATCGTTGACTTTGGACTCGAGTTCGAAGAGATCTTCAACAAAAAGTTTTTTTGCACTTCAGAATTTTCAGAAAGTAGTTAGCTTATAGCAAACTTCAAACTACGATTAGAGGCTCATCATAAGTGCATGTGTTAGTTGTTAGTAAGATAATAATACAATTAAAACCTAACACACGCAAAATACAAAACATAATTAACATTTAACTTGAATTATTACAGAACAACAAAAAATAAAATAAAGACGTTTACGATAGTGGAGCACTGGTTCTAAACAATGATTTTAATCCCAAGGAAGACCCTTTAGGGCAGAGCGAATGAAACTATTTTAAATTGATTCAATACGTTTTCTTTGAATTTTGTAATAGGGAGTCCATACCTGCGAAGCATATTCAAGATGAGGTCAAACATGACAATTGTACAAAGAAAGAGTAGAGATAGGGATCATTGATCTCCTTTGCCCAGGGTTTTTTAAAACCAAGCATAGAACTTGCCTTATTAACAATAAAATTAATGTGATGTGTAAATTCTAAGTTCGAACAGAAATGAACACCTAAATCTTTAAATGTGGAGACGCGACAGAGTTTTTGCTGTGATATACAATAGTCAAATACACTACTGATTAGTTTTTTAGTAAAAGTTATCGTCTGGCATTTTAAAGGGTTGAGTGAGAGGCTATTTTTCCCAAACCAAAATGTGAAACTATCAATGTCGGCTTGTAAAAGAATACGATCATGGGTGGACTTTATTATTTTAAAAATCTTTAATCTTCATGTCGTCAGCAAAAATGAGAAGTTCACTTGAGCGTAGACATGACGATACATCGTTTATAGACAGGATGAACAGAAAAGGGCCAAGATGGCTTCCCTGGGGAACACCAGATTGAGCAACAAAAGGTTCAGAATGACAATTTCTAAATTTTACCTCATAGGATCTGTTTTCAAGGTATGATTTAATCCAAGCTAAGTAAAATTGTGGAAAACCAAGAGCTTTAAGTTTAAATAAAATAATTCCGTGGCTAAGTTGGTCAAAAGCTTTGGAAAAGTCAGTGTATATACAGTCAACTTCATTACTTTGTTCTAAAGCGTTTGAACATATGTATGTTTGAGAATGTAAGGAGATATGTAACGGTTGGTCTTTTTTTCACAAAACCGTTTGCTGTTCGCAAATGAGATTTTTACTAAAAAATGCTACACTTTCACAAACAACTTGTTCAAACAATTTAGGTATGCAAGAAAGCTTTGCAATGGGCCTGTAGTTTGTTATATCCGCCTTGTTACCTTTCTTGAAAATTGGTGTAAGAAATGACTTCTTCCATATACTGGGAAATTCGCCTGTTTTTAAAGAAAGTTTAAATAAGAACGTAAGGGGTTCAACTAAAGCATTACTACACTTTTTTAATAATATTGGGGGAATACCATCGGGACCGGCTGAGCAGTCATCATTCAACGCGGATAAAAGATCAAGGACCGTACTCTACACAGTAGCACAGGGATGTGACTACAGTTAGTTTGCGAAAAGGAGTGAAGATTATGAAAATATACTTCTTGAGGGCTATTAACAAATGACTCACGAAAATTTGTTGCGAAAGCGTTACAGATATCAACAGTTTTATCTAACGAAATTTTCTTTGAAGTGAAGTTAACTGGAAAGCCATCTGATTTTTTCTTTAAGTTTACAAGTTTACAAACATTTTTAGGATTCTCTTTCAAAGAGGTGCCCAGCCCATATCAGTAACATAACTAGCGTATACAAAATTAAAAAGAGACTTAAATTCATTAAAGAATTCAACATAAATAGAGAAGTTGATTGGAGACAGAGTTTTGAGATAAGTTTTCCATGCCTTATTTCTTTTATTACGAAGTAAACGCAATTCTTTCGTGTACCAAGGGTGGCTTAAGTTTGTATTTCCTAATTTCTTAAAAGGTAGATTTTTTTTCTAAACAATTATTAAGGATCTTATAAAAAATTGAAACTGCTTCGTCAATATTAGAAAATGCTAAAGGATCAGCAATTCCAGAAATGGTTAAATCTTCAGACAATAACTGGAAATTAGCTCTTCTGAAGTCAAAATTATATAAGCAATCAAAAGAATTACTGTGTTACTTAAGTCAAGAAAAATGTCCAAGGGGGGTGATATTTATCAATATTAGTAAATCCTGATCTAGATTCTACAACAAGAGTACTAATAGCGTCAGAAGAAGTTATATTTTATGAAGAACTGTTATATGCCTTCCCTTTTTTAAAATATGGGGTTAGAAGATTCATAAAATCTTTGTCAAAAGCCAAGGAAACCTGTATTACACTAAAATTACAAATGTTTAAAAAAATGCTTATTTTTTGAAGTGTTATATCGAAGAATCATTTTAATAATTTCAAATAATTGCTATTAAATGATTATTGGCTAAAATGGGATCTTTCACTGAAGTGGTCATTTAAACTAACATCGCAAAATTTCTAGATTCTGCGACGTCGAAAAGTGCTTTTGATTTATCGGTCAGTTAATGAGTCCCACAGTTAAGGTTTTTTTTTTAAATGTTTGGGATTTTAAAATAGACTGAGAGTTGAAGGCTAATTTTTGACATGAAAGGAAACCAGTTGATATCAAAGTTGCAGGTGGTGTTAGAAACGGTGAAAACAGAATCGTTCGTCTTCCAGCACGTAGTAACAACGGTTCCGAGAAAAATTGTACCAAAAGTATAACTTTTTCGGAAAATTTAAATAGGGAGTGAAACCAATTCAAATGCATTGCATCTTGATGCCTACTACTCGGTGATTTCAAATTTGGTTTCGAAAAACGTGTAGCTGGCCGCATTTTCCCGGCAGAAATGCGTTTTTTTAGTTTTTGGACTTTTGGGAAACCACTTAAGATTGGTCTATTCCAAAAGCTGTCGACTTCCTGAGTATGATTTTACTGACAGAAGCAATTAAAATCGCAGGTTTCTTAAACAAATCTTAGGATAATATAGGGTCCGCCATCTAACGTTTTTTTTGTCAACTAGTGCTTATTTGTTGTGTATACGCTTGAATAACGCTGGGAACAACGCTTAGAGAAGATGGCGATTTTGCCAATAAAATCATCTTTTCAGATGAACCTCATTTTGATCTTGTCGGGTATGTAAACAAGCAAAATTGTCGCATTTGGGGCACAGAAAACCCGCACGCATATATTGAAAAGCCAATACACCCAAAACGAGTCACTGTTTGGCGCGTATTTTGGTCCAGAGGCATAATTGGGCCATTTTTCTTCGAAAATGAGCAAGGAGTGTCGTCAATGGCGATCATTATATTGCCTGTTGAACAAATTTTTGTTCACTAAAATTGAAGCGAGGGATATTGGCAACATTTGGTTAGAACAGGACGGGCGCTACGTACCACACATCCGAAGGTACACTCGATGTTTTTATAACATTTTCAAAAAAAAAGTTATTTGGCGGACCCATAGAAGAAGCCCAATAAATATATATATCGAAAGCTCTTGGATACAAGAGAATAAATATGTTTAAACAAAATATGTTTGTAACTCACTGAACATCTTGGGATCGCAATTTAATTTTTAGTAATGGGATTTTTGGGGAAATTACTTCTGTTATATGTTAACAGAAATATTCAATAAAATTCAAGAAATAGTAGAAGAAGTTGGAGTAGTGCTAAGGTTTTGATAGCCGCGATTTAATTTACGAGTGTTATTATTGTTTTTCAAAATGGTTTTTGATGGCAACCAATTTTTATATGCATTAATTTAAAGATTTTTAATACCAAAAATTAAAGCTTAACTAGCAGAAGCTTAAACCAAACCAAACCATAGAATATCACAATATCAATTGTATTGTAGAAGTAATTTCTTAAAATCCAACTGTTTTCAATAGCGATTTAAGTTGTAAATGCCATTTTGTATGTTATCAAATTGTAGAGGTAATGTCTTGAAATCTATTTCAATACAAAGGGTTTGGCTTCTGAAAATTACATTCCAACTTTCAGGTCTGTGTTGTTACTCATTTCAAATGTTTTAACTGCAGACGTGATATTATTTCTTAAATTTTAAAATGCTATTTCCAAGGTATTACAAATTAAAAAAAAAATTAAAAAAATAAAAAAAAAAATTAAATTAATACAAATTATTTTTATTTTTTCTATGTTATTATAATGATTAACAAACTATATTTCAGTTCCTGTAGTAAGAGGGGGCGCTGGGCACTAACGTACGTTTTGATTTCGTGATTTTCTCTAATTTGGCAAGACAAATTAAATAAGTCATAGCCACTTATAAAAGTCAAATTTCAGAAGTCCAGTTCAGAGGCGGGGACTGTATGATAATAACCATTTAGTCATTATGATGTATGTCTAAAATTCTGTACTTCAAAACACTGTAAGTTTATAGAATTCTGTTTACCGAAATTCTGTATGATATGATATGTTCATCATAACGCTGTCAATAATCATGTTGGTAATGTAAGAAGTGTAGTACCCGTAGCTTTATGGTTAGTGCGTTGGACTGTCATGCAAGGGGTCTTGGGTTCAATCCCTGCCTGTGCCACCTAAATTTTTTTTCACGGGTACTGCCTCTTGCGAGGAATTGACAAATTCTCCAAGAGTAATTCTTGTCATGAAAAGTGCTTTCTCAAATTATCCGTTCGGATTCGGCTTGAAAAAAACTCCATCCCTGACAACAGTACTTGCAGACAGGAATGGTTGAGAGTTGTAAGTCCCTAGGCCCTGGTTCTTCATGGACTGGTGCGCCACCTAATTTATTTATTTATTTTTTAATGTAAGAAGTGCTCAGCTAGGAGCAAGCCTCTATTTTATAAAAATTGATAATGACAAATTTTTTATGACCATTTTGTATCTTTGTAATATACTCACACATTTGTCGTGACAATTTCATTATATTATTTTGAAATGATGTAATGATCGAAAAACTATGAAATGTAGAACATAAACTTTGCATTTTGTTTCAATTTTCATCCCTTCTCGACATATTTTTTCGTTTTTAGGAGTAATAGAACATTGTCACTCTTTTAATTTTAGAATTTCATATATAAGCGCACACTCAAGGAGATATTACTTTCCTTATTATGTAAAGGCACAATGTGAGCACTAGGAAAGGGAGAGAGGGTTTGAAAGAAGGTGTCAGTGCACATTGGTTTTGAATGCCTGAATATTGCAATGGCGTTGAAAGACAGATTGTGGTAAGGCATTCCACATTCGCGTAGTACGGCTAAAGAACGAATCTCTGTATTTCACAGTACGACCAAAGTTAGGCTCGAGGGTATACTCATGAGCATTAATAGAAGCGCGAGTATTACGGTTGACATTTTTAAGGGGAGGAATGCAGGTGGCTATTTCTCTAGAGCATTAACTGTTACAACATCGGTAAAAGAGGTTGAAGGAAACTTTTCGACGATGTTCAAACGACGTTAATGATCCTATGATGGTATTATCACCAATCAATCTAAATGCTCTACCTTCAATACTGTCCAAGAAGCTTAAGTAAGTTGCAGGAGCACCAGACTAGAAATGAGAGTTATACTCAAGCTTTGGACGTATATAAGTTTTGTAGATAACAGCCAGTCAGAGGGGAAGAAAAAATTCTTGCATCGCCTTAAAAAACCCAAACATCTTGCGGCATTTTTGATGACATCACGTATGTGATCGTTCCACAAAAGGTGGTTGGTGATACACATACCGAGAATATCGAGATATTCAGTCTCCTCAATGCAAGTGCCATTTATGGATAATGGCAAGGGGGTATATCTCGATTTAACGATACAAGACAGCATTGGGTTTTCGAACCATTAAATTCCACTCGGTTTTTATTCCCCAGTGTACGATGCTGTTTAGGTCAAAATTTAATGAGCTTACCTATCATATTTTGTCGTTGCCGTTCCACATCCGAAGAAGACGGATGTGAATCTGAAAACGAATATGAAAAGCTAAGAGTACTATCGTCATCGAAACAATATATTGGATTAGAAGTTGCAGACATGAGATCATTAATAAAAATAAGAAAGAGTGTTGGAGATAGAACAGAGCACTGGGGCACACCAGCATTTATTTTGTGGTTTTCAGACTTAAATCCATCCAATACTACTTGTATTGAACGATTCGAAAAGTAATTACTAATCCAATGAAGAAGGGATTCATGGAAGCCGAAAGAACGCATTTTCGATAAGAGAGTTTGATGCCAAACCCTATCAAATGGTTTTAAAATATCAAGTGCAATAATCTTACTTTCTCCAAAGCGATGTAAAAATTTGCTCCACTATTCGGTGAGATGAAGCATGAGATCACCAATAGACCTATTGCTACCAAAGCCGTATTGTTGGTCATTAAGAAGCTTTCAATCTTCGAGGTCTTTCTTGAGCTGATAATTAATCAGCGTTTCCATGACCTTGGAAAAAAGGGATGTAAGTGCAATTGGTCGGTAATTAGAGGGTGAGGAAGATTCGCCTTTTTTGGGAATAGGCTAGACAAATGCGGTTTTACATCCGCTCGGAACGAGACCTGATGAGTAGAACATAATACAAACATCTTCTTCATAACTTAATGTTTCCGAGAACCCTAGCATCGTGACAGGATCCTGGCCACCTTGCGAGCTTCAAGTTCGGACCACAAACATGCCATTAATTGAATGGTCACCATTTATATCCACCACACGCTACAATTTCAACAACACATGCAAAATTTTTAAAACTCCTGAAACATTGTGGTACGGAAATAATATTTTCTGGCCATCGAATTTCTTCTCCAAGAGTTATTCTACCATTAAATTACAATTATTTCTGACACAACGATAAATTGATGTTTTTCAGACACCCTGTCCATCGACAACTACAAGGTAGTGTTCCACTTCCAAATGTCGCTTTTAGATGTCTAGCCAATGTAATGCACATAGAAGTTGAGTTAAAGCATCCAGAGAGTAATTGTTCCTCTTCGTGAGATGCTGTAAACGTGCACCAATTTTCGATAGAATATATTCCGCGGCTGTCTTTACGATACGAAACTTTTCTTTAAATTGTAGGCCATTTTAAACAATTCGAAATTTATTCTTTGTTTAAAATTCCGAGGGCACCGGTGACTTATTACACTGAGACCCATATGAGAATCGTCATCACTTTCTCTTGAAAATATATCGTTTATCATTTTTTTTAGGTCTTTTCACTGTCAACACTTGGCCAACAATGAGTTTCTTTTCGCAATTGTCAAGTAAATACTGAATAATATGGAAATTTACATTTTTTTTTTTCAGTTTATAAAAGAATTGTCAGTACAAATTTGTCAGAAAATTCCTGACAATTGTGGATAAATACTTGACAATTCATTGTTATGGCAATTTCTTTATGAAACCAAATTTTGAAAATTGTTGGTTATGTTCCTACAATTCTACAAAATTGTCAAATTGTTTATGAAACAGATTTTGACAATTGTCAAGTTGTATATTAACAAATTGTCACCTGTTGCAATTGCCAATGTTTATGAAATAGGCCCCTAGTCTTACAAAATAGTTACACTTGATTAAGTGTCTAATAAAAAGTTCTTTTAAAAAAAGTCAACTCATCAGAGTGTAGGCAGTAAAATTATTTAAATACGAGTACTACCAAATAAAATGATAAATTAAGGTGAAAAAAAATCATCTGATGGTTTTTGCATCCCTAAAATATAACACCAGCAGTTCCTTTTTTAAGCAATTCTTTTTATAAAAATAACAAATAAGTACATAAATAATTCGTCCTGTAAGTCAAAGTATCTATACCCTTTCGAAAAACCAACTGAATCCTTCTTCAAATCTCAATCATTTTGACTAATAACAATTCCTTCTTCTTCTCCTTCGTTTTGTTTTTTCTAATCTCAGTCTTTTTATTTTCAATCGTCCCATTTTACATTTTATTTTCCCTCTCATCACAGACAAAATAAAAAATCCTTTCCATGCATTTAAAATTCCAATGAAGCTGTATAAAAATCCTATTTAGTATTCCGCTTTCATATACTCTAGATCTCGTACACCAACATTGAGTCGCAGTCGCATCTCTCTCTCTTATTTTTAGAGGTTAAGTAATTCACTTAACCTTTAAAATGAACCTTTTTCCCAAAAATTCCCTGCCAAAACACGAACTCGGCGAGCTGCAGAAGAAGACGCCGATGACGGACGCGACGACGCGGACGTCAGACGATGGCAATCCCTTAAATGCTAATTACTCAATTATTCGGCAGTAAAAGAGGAGCGCGCGAGGATTTTGAATTTTACTAAAGTCCTGTAACAAAATCAAATAATATTACCTAACTTTACCACCTTTATAAGCGGCAAAAAAGGAGACCTGAATTAAAAGGACTCAACAACAACACTCCCTTCCCTCATAGTATGCTTTTTAAACCTCTTTAAAAAGGATTCATTCTAATTCTGCACTGATGATGGTCAACTTTTTTTTTAGTAATGTTCTACTAAAAGATGTGTGTGTGTGTGTGTTTGTGTGAGAATCAGAATGAGACATAAGGTAATATGGCCATAAGGTAAAAATCGTATATCCTTAAAATGAATATGTTTTCAAACTAATTAGCACTGTGAACGGTTTTTCAGCACTTTGCCTTATCAGCTACCTCTAATCTCCATGATGAAGATTCTTCCTCTTTCCTTTGCCCATATGAAGGCATCCGCACTTCTACAGATCCTCCATTAAGCGATGCTCCTTTTGGGAGAATTCCTTTAGACTCCTTCTCGTTCTCTGTATGAGTTTGAGGTTGTTTTTGAAAGGCAACTTTATGGCATTAGAGACTGTTTTATTGGCTCACAAATGAAGCGACATCGCAAAACATATTTAAGTACCTATGCACACACTTACTTAAAATTTATACGTGAGCAAATTAAGTTGATAAATGCGTGTGTCTGGATTTGAATCCTCTCGCTGTCTCTAACTTTGTCTCAGTCTTCCTGACTATTTTCTGCATGTTATCTTTATTAGGTAGAACCTGAGTCGTCGCTTAAGGTTCCAGTTTCATATAGAAACCCCATTTCCATCAGGCTCAAACCGAAAATACCTACTGAATTATTCATAAGAATGTCTTAAAGTCAAAGTGTGAACGTCGTCGTCGTTGCCGTCCTTGTCGTCGTCGGTCGTTGGAATTATACGACTATACGAGGAAGAACAAGCGAATGAACAAACGAGCGAACCAACGAACGATTTGAATCGAGTCGAGTTAAGTTGAGTTGAGTAGCTTGGTTTTGTGGTAGACAGCATTTCATGTGTGGAGCTGGTGATATAGAGTTTGGAAAGTCATTGAGAACGTTAAAGCTTGAGAAAGCGAGGAATATTATATGCCCCATCGCATTGGTTGGGCCTATACCTATTCATGCAGGGCAGGCATCTGGCAAAAAGAGAGCTTATGTTAAAATACGTTTTTGTATGATGTGTATGTGAAGCTAATGTTCCTTTAAATGGGATAATTCTTGAATTATTCCCAGTTCCAGTTATTTTTGTTTTGTTTGGGGGTAGGTAATTGCCGGAGCATTTAAATTTGATGGCTGAAAATTTGTTTTATTATTTCTTCTTGTGGACTAACGTAAAAGTAGGTAAATAAAAACGGTTTATTTTGGAGGGTGACTTCTTCAAGAGCAACAACAAAAAAAATTGTTACTTTATGGGTGTTGAGTGTTTTATGGGAATCATAAAATATTTTCTCAACTAGAAGATTTTTATGTTTTCGATATGAGATCTTTAAAAGTCCTCAAAAAATACACAATACGTTAAATTTTTAGAAGGTAAGCAAACCCATGAAAAAAGCTGCCATTTTCAAATTTATGTTTTGATTTTTTGGTTGGATGAATTAAAAACATTAGTTTTTTGAAAATAAATTCACTTTTTTATATAATATTATATTTCAATGTTGTATTTATGTTTCAAGGACTTATTCAGTTTGTTAGTAGTAGTAGTTCTGACTTTTTGGTAGCATGTTTATGATGTTGGCCTCATTTATAATCCAAGTTTCCGCACTCGGTTGAAGAACGGAAGATTTTCAAAAATTAAATATCCGATTGGGCTCAAAATGAATACAAATTATTTACCTTGAGTTCGTAAAGTATACTTATGTTGAAGCGAGACTCACACATAAGGGTAAAAATCAGCAATACCTAAAGAAATACTATATTTTTGAGCAGTTTCGTCGATTTTTTGCCATTTTGCGTTCAGATCTCGAGGTCGAAAACCCGGATTATTTATAAGACCGACTTCATAAACACCTAGAAAACCCTACTGTATGAACGGAACCGACACTTTCTGTCCATATAAAAGATTAGTTGACTAAAACATAGTGTAGCAGATGTAATTGTTTTAATTTTTCTCAAAAACTAAAATATGTTTTTAATTTTGGATTTAAATTAATTACAGAAAGGCTCAACTTGCATAGTACATTAATTTGCCTTAAGTTAGTTAAATATTATTGTATCAAAAAATATTCTTCTTAAGGGTAGAAAATACCAATAAATAAAAAAAGTGCAACATTTTAGAGGATTTTCTGATTTTTTGACATATTGCGTTCTTCGCTTGAGGTCGGAAACTTGGATTATTTATTATATCAACATCATACGAACATACATACACATAAGAAACTAAGCTAAGATTTGACAATAAGTTTTATGACATCATATAAAACAGCAAATTGCTTTATTTTAATTATTAGTCTTCTATTTCATTGAATATGTCGCTTACAATAAATTGCGGAAAAGGGTCGATATTGTCAAAAATTAGTCCAAAGAAAGTCCACTTTATATTTTCGACTTTTTTGTTTTATATTTAGCACACACTAAAAGGGTTTTGTACAACTTTAATATACCAAAGACACAGTGTGAGCATTAGGAAAAGAGGAAAGGGTTGGATAGGAGGTGTCGCTATACATTGACTTTGAATTCTTGAATATTACAATGAAAGGGAAAGATAGAGCGTGGCAAGGCATTCCACATTCGCGTAGTACGGCTAAAAAATAAATCTGTGTACTTCATAGGAAGTTAAGAAACAAATTAGAGAATAACAAGAAATTTAAATTTGCGTTTCTACTCTTGAGTTTTAATCAACTCTCAATTTGATCAACTTGAGACTTTGCCTCATGTTTAGCAATGGTGAAATAAATCGCCCTATGAATGTTAGATTTGTATTGAAAGTATGAAAGTGAAGCTGCTGTTTTTCATAAATCTCGATAAGTCTTAAAAACTTATACTTTCGATAGTAAAATAAGGATTTGTTGTATGTGAATGTGAACCTCTTGCGTCACTGTGAGCAGTGTTTAAAAAAAAATGAAGATATTTAAAATTGGACGTGGAAGATTAACACCTATTCAAATTAGTTCAAAGCTTATAAGTTTTAATAATAATATTTTATTTGACGAAATACCATTTTATTGATTTAATTTATGTGTACTCCAGAATGTTTTCGAAACATTTTTTTCATATTAAGTTTTATTTTCAGTTTTAACTTTGTTTAACTTATTTAAGAATGATTTTCAAACATTTATGAGATTAGTAAAATTGAAATTTGAACAGACTATTAATCTTTTAGGTCATTCTTAAATTGTTGATGTATACACTTAGAATTACAAAATATTTTATTTTTGAAGCACAAACATTTTGATGAGCTACAACCCTTCTTGCAAAGACTAGGTACTTCTTTGGTATCCAGAATACCTCTTGGGCACACACCGAATTCAGATCTAGAATACAATTGTTTTATGATTCCATTCTTTGTTCCAATTTGATAGAGCTCGTTATCTGTTTTATTTAAGATTACAAATATAATATTTCGGGCGTCACCACGTCCTCGGTCGACTTCTGGTACGGAAACCCTTACAGAAGTTCCTATTCACACAGAAGAAAACTTCTTGTCACTTGTTTTTAACATTTGCACTACTAAATTTTTTGAATACAATAGACAAAACAGTTTGAACCTCTGTTTTTTCGTTGCCTCTTCTGCTACAGAACAAATTGCGTGGAGTGTACATCCGCATTGTCTACAACCTACAAGTATGATCTTCGGTCGTTTCTTTTGAACATACAATGCAATTCTTATCATATTATGCTCTGGCTGAAGGTACTGTGCTGGTCTCACACTAATCTAAATTATTACAGACTGGGATTGGATCTATCGTATTTTCATTAAGTTTTGCCGTTGATGCCTTACGATCTTCTTCACCATCCTGTTGAAGGTTTTCAATGACTTTCTTTAAATCTACTTCAGTTTCGATGTTTTGCATGAAATCATTTGGCAACTGTAGACCTAATTAATATTAATATAACGACGGATTACATACATATCCGGTAACATATATATATAAATTTGTTTGACTTTAAAGCTGGTATGAAATTTCATAAGTTTAAAATTTCCCGCAGATTTTCTTTTCCACCGGGTTTTCAAGATCATGAATTGCTACATTTATGCGTATAAAAACGTACACTATTTTTTATTTGTTATTCAATTACAATTGTCAATTTTGGTTGTAAATGTAAAATCGCGTTTTGGCGGAAAAACAACCATTTATTCAGAAACGATAAACTCATTGAACTGGTGGAAGAGCTAATGAAGTCGGAAATAAATTCACAGCACTCAACACAAAAACAAATAGGGACAAATTTTGGGGAGAGGTCTTGCAAACAATCCAAGAGATACTTCCTTGCAAAAGCGGTAGATATCACCTTTGTTTAAGAGCAAACGACACATAAACCAGAACCGTATGCGACTGTTCAGGAAGATAATGTTTGCAATTGCTGCACAAATAACATGTGGGTCAAATATCACGTGGAACTACCTACGTTTTCAACCTCATAGTAAAACTATATATGTACATAGATTACATTCTTATTGAAATACAAACAAAATATTGGAAAAATACACTGTTTGTTAGATATTCTATAGTATGGTACAAATTGACCCAATGCCAGGTTTATGAATTATTTCCAGACAAAATTCGCAAAAAATTATGTAAAATTTCATAGATCATAAAAACACACAAAATTAATACAGAATTGAATTTCGTTCACTAATTATTAACTCTACAGAAATAGAATTAAAAACAAAAGTGTTATAATGTGTTCAAACATGCTCTAGGGTATATTTGAAATTAAAGACGTAAAGGAGGGTTTAAAAATTGCTGTTGGCTATGGTATGGTGCTAGTGTTGAATTTTTTCCAGTCTCTTTTTTGGCAAGAGTATACGATAACTCAGGCGACAAGATATTATAACGGATTTTTTAGGAACAGTTAAAAACAAGCACGTTTTACTATGGGAGGGGGGGTCTATCTTCCCCCGTTTGGGCAGGAGGGGCAATTAAAAGAAAGTATTACTTAAAATGAAAAAAAAATGCTTAAAAAATAACGGTAATACTTACAATTAAGTATTTTTTTAACAACATTCTGTTCTATTAGTCAAGTTTTAAATGAAGTCAAAACTATGCATGGTTTTTGAAAAATTTGTGCAAGATGGCATGCATGCAAAGTTTCTTTTACATGTAAATAAGCTGGATTTAAGAAAAAATAATTTATCTTAGGTATATCTTAATCCATATTCGATTATTATCTACTATCAAAATAAGACTACGTAAATACTCAAGCAAGGAAAAATAATTTAATTAAAAGATTTGTTTTTGGTAATTTTCAATTTTCTCAAGAACTAGAAGACATAAAATCATCTAGTTTTCAGTTCAGTTCAATGAATTCTAAAAAGAACAATAGAAGATAATCTTATGGTTTTGAAAAATTACACTTTAAACCTTCTTTTTAACTTTTTTTTTTTGTTTAAATTTTGAGTTTAAAACAATTTTTTTCAAAAACTATGCAAATTTTTGACTTGATTTAAAAACAAGCTAATAGACAAAAGTGTTGTTGTTAAAAAATGTATAATACTTAATTTTGAGTATTAACGTTATTTTTTAAATTTTTTTTCCATTTAACGTATATATTTTTTTAAATTGCCCCTACCGCCTAAACGGGGGCAGATAGACCCCCCTACCATTGTAAAAAATGCTTGTTTTTAACTGTTCTATACAAATCCGTCATTAAACTTTGTCGCCTGAGTTATCGTACTCTCCCTCTTTTTTTTGTGTTTTTTTGTTTTAACTTCGCATATTATTGTAATCGATCCAATTTTTCGAATTCAATGTTGCCAAAAAAAATTGATTTTCGACTAAATTATCTCTTCAAAAATTAATGATATTTGCTTCGAACTAGTTTCATCTTATAAACAAATTTTGTTTTCAAAATTCACCAGAATTTTTATTAAGGTTTTTTTCAAACCAATTAAAATCTACAAAAAGTACTACACAGAATTGGTAAAAATTGATGTTCGATTCTCGATATAATGTAAATAAAGTATTGACTCTAAAACGAATGAATTCTGTGTTAATTTTGTTGTTTACGTAAGATAATGGTCTTTGAAAAATCCAATCTACATTTTTTATATATAAACGAATTAAAAACTTTCAAAAAATGCTACTAAAGTTGGTTAAAATTTCATTAACAAAAACAGATTTTGAAATCACACTTATTTTTTCATATGCAAAATATTGTTGCTTACTTTTATTTTTTTTTAGAAAAATTCAATTGACATTTTATTTTAGAAAACAAGAAAATTTCCAAAAACAACGAAAAACTGTTAAGACTCAAGTATCAGGAGAACGAAGTTAGGTATTAACTTAAAATTTTGTATCTCACACAAAATATTGTTATCAATATTTTATAAAAGTTTTGAACAAATAGATCGCATCCTTTTTTACTTTTTTTTTATTTGAATTCATATTATTCAACACTAGTTTTTATAGTTGTTTGTATTTGTTTTATTTAATTTAATTTTGTTTCATGTTATTTTATTTTAATTTATATTATTTTACTTTCGAAGACTTCGCAACTTACTCTATCTCTTTGCTTCTTTTACGTTTGGTTTAACTTAATTTTTTTTTAAATTTCCCTTACAATACTCTTTTTCTTTCAAGAAATGCAATTGGGAACTTTAAACAAAAATACAAAAAATTTAAACAACCATATCACGATATTCGAATCCCTTATCTACATCCGATCTCCATCACAAAACACTCCCGCTCCAACTCCAACGCCAAGCCAACTCCAAAGCTCCACCATTTGCAGATTTATTTTTCCACTACAATAGTTTCCTTTCTTCCTTCATTCATTCATGTATCCCTCATGTAAACTGCTAATGTTTGAGTTCATAGGGATCCAAAAAAAGGCATTAACAAAAAACAAGATAAAAAGAAAGGACCAAACAGAGCAAAAAAAATGTCCTTTTTACAGATTTTATTGTGTCAGTTTAAAATAAATTGTTTCGTGCCTTTTTTTTCCTTCTGCATGTACATAGCTCTTTTCCCTTAGAGCAAATGCTACACCCAGAAGGATATACTATAAATATGTACATATACATATCTACACCTAGACCTACAAGACTGCTATATTGCCGACACCATTCATAGCCTATAATCCGTGCAAATAAGCACACTTTAGTGAACGGACATGGGTTGCTTTAGGATATAGAGGTTCGGTTCTGATGTGATGGAGATGGAGACGGAAATGGTGATGGTGCGATGTGAGAGGGATGAGGGGTTGTTCCAATTGTTGAGTGCTTGAGCAGTTTTAATCTTTCATTCAATTTTTTTTATTATGGTCTAACAAAAAAGGGATTTAAGGACTTTCAGTGGGCCATATGGTGAAATAGATTTTTGTTCTTATTTTAGTTCAACTTAAAGTAGATGATTTTATAAGTATATACATAGGTGACTATAAAACACCCAACGGACAAACAAAAACAAAGTTTAATGTATAGAAAGGGATAAGCTTAATGCCTATCAAATTATATGTTCAGGTGTGAAAGGTGAAAGTTTTATTGAGTGGAAATTTTAATATTTTCCACGAAACAAAAAATTAGAAAAAAAAATTAAATGGTCCTCACTTGAGAAAGTTCTAAATGAATCTGAAGTGAGGAATTTAAATCTCAAATATATTGAAATTTTATTTCCACAGTTAAATGAGTGTTTGGGGAGAATTTCTAACAAATATGTAGTTATTTGATTTGAGAATTTTATATTTTTCATGCGGAAATTTTAGATCTGTAGTAGTTTTAACAGGATATAGCCGACATGCCTCGCCCTTAAACTTTATTTTAAGTCTTTTGGATCCAATTTGACTCGACTGTGAACAAATTTTTAAAATAATTTGGAAATCAACTTATACTGTTGAAAAATTGATGGTAGTAACAACATTTTCGAATTTGAATTACTATTTTCATGTAAGTAAAAAAGTCCCTAAAAATGACTTCTTCATGTTAAATTTACTCTAGACTTAATTTCAGTTAACACCAGGAATCCAACTCATTTTTCTGATAAGGGCGCAACTTTGATTCACTTGTTTTTCGTTAGTGAGTTATCAATTGGGAGAGTATAATATTTTCTATGCCCTCCCCTAAAGCACAATTCCAATTCCTAATGAATAATATCCAAATCCTTTACGATACTCGTGTTCCTTTGAAAACTAAAATTCTTAAACAAAATGGCAAACCATGGTTTACTCAAAATATAAGACTGTTAATTCAACAACAGGATAATGCACATAGCATTTGGAAGCGATATCGGTTGACTGAATTGCGACGCCTCGTTGTGAAACAAAGTCACAGCTAAAATCCGTTCAGCTAAATATCAGATTTATAAGTCCTTTCATGAATGGACATAAACTGTGGAGAAATCTGCGTAACGTTGGTATTGGTAAGGCAAAAAGTATGCCTAGGTTCAGTTTTCGTTCAGTGGAAATTGCTGGTGTTGTTTGAAGTCTGCTTTCTGTGAAGTCAAGTGCTGTCGGTCTGAACAATATTAAGCCCAAATTTTTCAAAATCACTTTGCCAATTTTGGTGCCATGCATTACATATGTATTTAATATTATTTTACTCTCTGGAGTTTTTCCGGGACTTTGGAAGACAGCCAAAATTATACCACTTCCTAAAAATGCTAAAGGAACTAAATATTGACCTATCTCAATTCTGTCTTATTT
Organism: Eupeodes luniger; assembly: GCA_951509635.1. Classification (NCBI taxonomy): domain Eukaryota; kingdom Metazoa; phylum Arthropoda; class Insecta; order Diptera; family Syrphidae; genus Eupeodes; species Eupeodes luniger. The sequence goes on along the minus strand of OX608073.1, from coordinate 102,706,944 downwards.
GTCTAAAGTCTTTGAAAAAATGTTGCAGATACAAAAAACAACAAAAATAATCTAGCTTCCGGAAAAAGCATAGCTGTACAACAGCACTCCTTTGCAAGACTGAATGAAATAAGACAATCGCTGGATAAGGACTATGTATCTTTCTTAGTCTTGCTTCATTTTCTAAGGCTTTTGACACTGTCAACCATGTCATTCTGTAAACAAATTTACACAGCAGTTTATATTTTCTTCAAGTTCTTCTAAGCTTTTATATTCTTATTGGAGTTCAAATTGGAGACTGTTTGTCTAGTTTTTTAACTACTTCCTAGGGTTGATATTGTATCCTCTACTATTCTGTATCTATACCAATGAACTTCAATGTTTGTTCAAAAACTGTTCCTGTTATCTGTATGCCGACGACTTTCAACCTTACTTCAGTTATCCTCTTGGACTCATTGATCATGGCGCCTCTAATATCAATGAAGACCTTGACAAAATTTTAAACTGGTCTTACTTAAATGGTCTTTTCTTGAACTATTAAAAAATCAAAATGAGTAGGATTTTTAAAAAGATTCTTATAGTACTGTAGTAGAACTGATAGTTAACGTTAGCCTCATCTTGCTTTGACAAATATTTTTTTCGAAAACCGAATTCTAATTTGACTACCGGGTAGTCAATATAACAATCCTCGATAGTCAGTTTTGGTAGTCAATATGACATCCAAAACATACCAAAGTTATTCTATTGACTACTTTTGTTGTCATATTGACTACCCAAAAGTGACAATCGAAAATTGTTCTATTGACTATCCAGTAGTCAATTTTTTAAAATAAGGTTGTCATATTGACTATTTTGGTAATCAGTACGACAATTTGGCCAAATTTAAAGTTGACTATCGACGATTGTTAATATGACAACTTTTTTTTTTCTGTGTATGTTTTTGGCCTACGAAGATATGACAGTGTATCAAATTTTGCTACAATACTGCTAGATATGTGCTTTAATAATTACCTCGAACTTCGTAATTTGTTGCTACTCTCTAATGTAATGCCTGCATCACAGTATTGTTTTGACAAGATTAATTTCCCTACCTCTAAAAGATCTCATTAATTGATTCATCCTCGCTACACGTGTTTAACATCCTAACATCAATTTTGTATAAACTCAGTCCGACTGTGAAACTCTCTCCCACGAGCTATGCTAAGATATGTAAAACGCAACAAGAATTACAAGATTATTTTTCAAATATCTTTAAAATACTTTAAACTATGTTATTCAATTGTACAATTTTGACTACTCTTATTTCAACATTTTTTTGCATTACTTGTTTCAATTATGTATTATAACATTAATGGTTTATCTAGCTTTTTTCACCAGTTTGTATTATTAGCTTGTAACTAATTTTTAAGATATTGTATCTTCGAGTTATTAAGCATTAACGAATAAATAAAGAATGAGGAATAAAAATTAGTTGAAATGTCCCTTCCAATATTTAATTTGCTTCGTCAACATTCCTTAGAATACATCTTCTGCACACCAAAAATTGCAAGTATAAGAAAACTGGAATAATTTCTGTTTCCCAAACATTTAGAAACCCAAATCAAAAATGTTGTCATCATCGTGTCTTAACACTGAATTCGTCCCAAGAATATATTCTGGAAGTCTTATATTTTGGTGCCTCTAAGGGATAAAATAAATTCCTTCATAAGCACTTCAAAAACTGCAGAATATGTTCGTGCGTGTGTCTAAAGATGTCACCTCTCCCAGTAAAATGGCTAAGATCTTAGAAAAAAAAAATACCTTGACACTGATTTGGTTTGGTTATATTTTTTACCAGCCATAACTGAAAATTGACTTCAATAATGGCATAGTGTAGGTTATAGGATATTAAGAGCCTTTTGCTTCTCAGCTAAACTGTGTGTGAAGTCTCTTGTCACCCTTTTGTACGTGAATTGTTTTTAAAATTATTTTATCTTACTTGAAACCAAAAACAAAAAAATCGAATACCTTAAATGAATAAAATTCTAGCATCAGGATGGGTATTTTCAGTCTTTTCCCCACAAAGATGCACACAAAATATTAACATGGAAAAAGGGCAAGCAAAGTTGAAAATTGAGATAATTAAATTTTTATATTCTCAGATTAAGGATTTGAATAAAAATCAATAGCTACAGTTAAAGTCAACGTCAACAAAATTTAAACTTGTACCTCTCATGTACATACGGAAAGGAGCTTAGAGCAGAGTTAAGATAAAAAGAGGTAAAATATTAAACCAAATTTCATAGAAAAACAAACAAATCAAAAATTATTTATATCGTTTTTTTTAAGTTTAAAAACTAGGGTACATTATAAAGTTGGAAAATACCTTTAATTTAAATTGTATTTAATTTTAATTTTACTTCCTTACTAAAAGAATGTTTCACTGGAGAGATGAATGCATTTTATTTCCTAACAATAATAAAAGTAAACAATAACTTTCACGAAATTCCTAGAATTAATTGATTAAACAACGTATTCTTTTAATGTAGATATCTTACATTATTTCACATATTTCCACATTTTCTTGATAACTCTAATTTTAACTAGTTGCTATTTCAAAAACACAAAAACGACAATTGTGCACCACGGCGTATACGTGATTTTTTTTGTGTATATTTTCTATATGTTGGGGAAAGTACATTGGACTTGCAAGAGAATGCAATCTTTTGTGTTAAAATTTGCGTTGACTTAAGTCAAAATATTGCGTTCATTGGCTTAACTTTCTTCACCAGCGTATACTCACTTTCTTTTTAATTTATACAATTTTGTATTAGTTAATTAAGAAGACTGTTTGTGGGTATTTACGTTTTTTTGGCATCACATCAAGTTTTTGAAACAAGGTGTTAAAACAAAAACGGTGTTTTTTTTTCAAAATTAAGCGAAGCACAACATAGTTTTAAAAAAAAATGTATTACGATGATTGAAAAAAGCACAAATCTTAATCTTCTAGTTACAGTCTTAATCATTTTCGTCTTACTTATAGATGACTTATTCGGTTGGTTTTAAATAAAGTTTTGAAAAACCATGGTTATATGGTTTCGAAAAACTATTCTTTAAGTAAATTTTGTATTTCGATTTTGAATCAAAACTTGGGTTGTAGCTTTCCGTTTAGTTTTAAAAAGCACACTTTTTTAATATTATTTTTATATTTTGTGTATACTTGTGTTGTAGTCTTATTTAGACGACGGATTTGTTATGCAAAAGAAGTTATTTTGAGCCCGTTAAAGAATAACAAATGAGGATTTTTTCGAGAATCTTAATGAAATACTAAAAGTAACTTAACTTAATACTGAAGCTAGAAATTATAGATTTGAAAAAGTATCACAAAATTTATGGGAAAAGATAAACTTCTAACCTTACCCTAAAATGGCTCATATTTATACGTTGGTTTTAGAATTTTAAATATTTATTCTCAGAAACCTGATAGAATAGCATAATTTTATTGCCAATTAATTTTAACATCTTAACTATGAACTTTTGCTTTTCTAATACATAATTTTAAAAAAACATCTCAAATATCTCGACAGACATTTTTTGATGTCTAAGAATTAGTTCTTAAAATTGTTAAAAATCGTGAACATTTAAAACAAAAATGTTTTGGGTTTAGAACAGTGTTAACAGTTAACATCGATGTGTTTGTTCGAAAAGAGTTTTTTTCAATGTGGTACAAAATTTATTTTAAGCCCTTTCTACTTCTAGAAAGGATGAAAAAGACTTCAGCAGCAAGGAAAAACAAGTTGGAGGCTATGTATTTGATAAATATTAGGGTAGTTCACCGTAGCGTGCAGGGTCATAAGCGTAACTACATTAATGCATTGGCTATCAAAACAGAAGAACCTGGGCCCTATTTCATAAAAATTGACAGGTGACAATTCTACAAATTTGTCACACTAGTTTGACAAATCTGTATTTCATTAAATATAGACAGGTAGCAAGTTTGTAAGAAAAATATAATGACAAATTTGTCGTTACAATTTCATTGTATAATCCTGAAATGATGTTATAATCGAAAAACGATGAAATATGGAACAAAACCTTTTCATTTTGTATCAATATTCATCGTTTTTTGACCAATTTTTTCGATGTTTGAAGTAACAGAACACTAGCACTCTTTAAATTTTAAAATGTTACAGTTTAAAATCGTGTGTTATTATTAAAAAGCGAAGTGAATAAAACATAATATAAATCGAGAGTTTTAAAATGAACAACATTGTCAAAATAAATATTATGAAAATGCTTCTTTAAATTGTAGGCCAATTAACGATTCGAGATCCAGCTAGTATTTGTGGCCCCTACTAGTATTTGTGACAGGAGGACAGTCTACAGAATTGCTTATAAAATAAATTGGGTGGCTCAACAGTCCGTTGAGAACTAGGGCCTAGTGGCTTACAACTCTCAACCATTTCTGTGTGCGATTACTGTTGTCAGCGATGAAGGGGACCTACAGTTTTTAAGCCGTTTCCGAACGGATAATTTGAGAAAGCACTTTTCATGACAAGAATTACTCTTTGAGAATTTGACAATTCCTCGCAAGAGGCAGTACCCTTGAAAAAACTTTAGATGGCATAGGCAGGGATCGAACGCAAGACCTCTGGCATGAAAGTCCAGCGCACTAACCATCATGCCACTGGTAAAGCTACAGAATTGCTTAAGAACTCACTTTTGTCCAGAGCTCTAAACAACATCATTTCTAGTTTCAGAAAGCGGTTAAACATGTTGGCATTCCTGCAGAGTTCTCGCGACCAGCCCCAACAACATCGAGCATGCAACTGCACTCACTTATTAAGAGAGCTTGGTTAACAGAAAGCTTTCCTAAAGGGTTGACAAAAAAAGAATAATTGTCAAACTTTCCAAAAAAAGAGATCTTAAGCAATGTGATAACTGCAGCCTTATTCCTGCTGCAGACAACATAATAGTAAAAATACTACTCAATCGAAAAAAGACAAATTTGCACTAAACAAACAGAATTCTTCACTGGATCTTTCCTTGTGGAGCACATTAGCATCTTACGAATCATCATTGAGCAGTGCGTTGAACATCAATCACCAATCACCTGCAATCCATCGATTTCGAAAAAAGTCACGTTTTGCATAAAGGACGGTTATCAGAGGAATTTGAAATTTAAAGTGGAGTTAGGCATCTCATCAGTACTGTTACTGTTGGTGATCAGTAAAGTACTACAAGTCGAATAAAAAAGAGGGAAATACATAAATAGACACCGTAATCTCATCTCAGACATCTGGAATACACAGACGATATATGCTTACTCTCTAATAGGATCATGGGCCTCCATTAATTGACAACAAGGATGGAAAGAATCGAAATGCTAGAGGTTAACTCGAAGTAATACCCTTGGCAGGATGATTGGTGCGTAGGACTACCATGCAAGAGGTCTTGGACTCAATCCCTGCCTGTGCAACCTAAAGTTTTTTTTTCACGGATACCCCGTCTTGTGTGGAATTGACAAATCCTCCAAGAGTGACTCATGAAAAGTGCTTTCTCAAATTAGTAGTTCGTATTCGGCTTAAAACTGAAAGTCCCCTTCATCCCTGACAATATTACTTGCACACAGGAATGTTTATAGTCGTAAGTCAAAAGGCCCTAGTTCTCAACTGACTGTCGGAGCGACTAATTTATTTAAAGGTCAGCTCGGCAAAAACTAAGAAAATCAGCCTTGGAACTTCCTCGTCAATCCATGTCAGTATTTCTGAACAACCAGTAAAGATGGTAGAAGATTTCCAATATTTTGAGAGTATTGTTCCTAAGTGTGGCGGAATTGAACAAAAAGGCTGTGTTCGAAATGATTTCCAAAATATGGAGAAACTAGTCTTTTACCTTAAAGACCAATCAATTACGGTTCTGCTCCTGTGTTAAAACCGTGCTACTTTATGGATACAGCATTTGGAAAATCACAGACACTGCCACAAGAAAACTGCAAACGTACGTTTTTCGATGTCTTCTCAACATTGTCGTATCTTCATTGCTGAACCTTATACAAAAGGTCGCATAAAAAATTTTACGGACGTATTAGGTCCACGAACCTTAGCAAGTAAGTAAATGGTACACTGCAAGCTTCTATAAAGGATCCCGGCGGACTACTATTAACAAATCTCCTTATTTTTCTAGAAGTTAGTAGTTGATAAATCACTTAACTCAACGAAACATTCAATGATGACAGTGTAGATTGTTAAAGTTACTTTTGATATCTTCTTCAAAAAAGTCTTCAAATAAAAGAAAAAATGTATTAAGTAATTATGCTACTATTAACAGGTCCTATTCTATTTTGTATTTAAAAATTCACGTTCAAATTCGATTTTAAAACTAAAAGTTTGACTTAAATCCCAACTAACAGCTTTCAAAAAACCTGTGTTAATTCAACTTTTACTATAAACCAGCTATCACAGTTTTTTTAAGAGCTGCAAAATTCAGAAGTACCAAATCAGTACATTTAACATTTTATAAAGTCACTTTAGTGAAACTATAACTCCTACATATATCGTTAAACTGAAATTATCGATCAAAGTAAAGGATACACACCATTTGTATATTTCGGTTACGATGCCCCCTCAGAAAAAGAAAATCCATTTTATCTAACCTACCAAAAAGATATCGGAAATCTGAAGTCTCCATCAGCGCGCGAGTATCATTTCAATAATTATCCCTAAACACAAACATAAAACACACTCCATTGCCATTATATAGGTACCTAGGGTTTTTTTGGTGTCGAATGTAAAGGCAAGTGAGCTTAGGGTGAATGGTAAATTGCCATAAAGTAACTTCATCAGAGATATACACATTGCTTTTTTCCGCACCACAAGAACGATTAAAGAGTGTTTTTTGCCTCCTCCACACAGGCATCCATATCATATCCACTCTTCCACATTCAAATCCAATTCTTTCCATCAGAGCAGTCCCCCCTCCCTCCACCAAAAAGTAGAATATATATAAGGAAACGAAAATTTCTTTCTGTGGTGCTTCTTCTACATCGAAGATTTCGCCATTGTTTGGCATTTCCAACTAAACGGCTTTCATCTTTTATACCATTCACCTCGAAAATTGCCTCAAGGATCACTTCATTACTCCTACTCGATTTGCCAACATAAATCGTTTTTTTTTTTTTGTTGTGTTGTTTTCTGTTTCTCCCCCGCGCTACATTCTCTGATATCTCACATTTCAAGCCCCCCATTTCATTGCAGGCGCCCACCGCAAGGATATCTCACCCCCATCATCATCCTATATAGTCGTCATATAAAGTTGAGGCGGCTCTTCTGTTTACCATTAATGGATACGGATGGATAGATGGAATGAAATGGAATGGGATATGATATGGATGGGGCTTGAGCTTGGAGGACGAAAACGCTGGGAGAGCCCCATTCCACCACTTTGTGGTATAAAATGTGGCTTCATTTCCAATCTGCATTAATGTTGTCGAACGTAAGGATTCATTTTTGTGGGACCACAGAAAGAAGAAAAAATGAAAAAAGTTGCAAAACGAAAATTGACGATGACAAGGTTTTGTGATTGCGATAAGCGTGGAAGACGACAATAAAGAAAAATTGGAAATAATTCGCCTTGTCGACATCTTTTGTATTTAAATTTCAATTGGAGAATTATTTTTTTTTATACTTTTACCATAAGAATACGAATTTGGCTTCTTTTCTAACCATCATTCATATCCTTCTATCGATGAATACTACGACGAGGACGACGACAACAGCGAAGAACGCCACCACATCCCCCACACACACTCTTCTACTTCTATCGTTCGGTCGAGGCACAAGGACGAAATTATTGATCCTGACAACGAAATTGCGATGAAGTGAATAATTAGGATATTGAAGAGCAATATTTTTTGGTTGTTGGTTTGGGTTTGGGTTTGGTTTGGTAGGAATATGTGTGGGGACTAAGTCCTTGTCGTCGCTCGTATTGAGCCAATAATCTTTTATGGCGTTAGATCATTTCAAATCAATATTGCGAGAGCTAATTGAAATATGAATATCTCATCTATTTGGGATTGATTTTGAAAATTTTTGTGCGAACAAAAGACTTGTGAAGTTTTTTTTTTGAGAAGATGATAGGATTCTCTAGAAACTTATGAGGTTTGTTGCAGGTATGATGACGATGAGGATGATGTATCAATTTGAAATGATTTTAATGCTGGAATAAGGAGGTTTTAATGTGAAAACTAAGATGAAAAATTGAAAGTTTCCAAAAGAAAAAAAAAAAGAGAGAATGGGTTGATTGGAAATTACTTAGCAGATTTCTCATGTAGAAAAGAGTAAAGTACTGTTATTAAAATTAAAAGGCAGATTATAATCAATTTGAGAAAAACAAAAGATTTTAATGAATGTTTGGTTTTTTATTGTAAGTTTAATTAAGTGTATAAATCTTTACCATATTTTTCCACAAACTCAGATCAAAGTTTAAATCAAACTCATTTGATAAACTAAGCTGCCAACAAATTGAGACTTTTTATAACTCATGAAACTTTAAAAACCTTAGTTTATGAAAGTTTCAAACACTAATTGACTTTTGTAGCTCTCAAAATATCCCTCGAACAAAAAATGCTGACGACTTCAATTATTTTTTATGTTAATCATTATGACGCGATAACAAATTGGTTTAAATTCGAAAAAATTAAAAACACTGTTTTTGCATAGATAAAAAAACGGAAATCAAATAGTTTTACCCCAAATATTTTGCGAACAAGAACAGATATTGACTCCAAAAGAATTATATGCATCAAAGAGTACTGTTTTTGATATCTGGTAAATTTTTTTGAAAAATCAAAGTGACAGTTCTTGTTTCAAAAAAATAAAAATTAGAACAAAATATTACACAAAATTGGTAAAAACAGATTTTCGACTTGTATATCTCCAGAATAAATGAAGGTATTTCTACAAATCATTTTATTCTATAAAAAAATACTGTTTTTAATATAAACCAATTGATCCAATTATAGGAAGTTATTCTAATCGGTCCGATTTGTCGAATGAAAATTTTGACATTCCTCGACGTATTTTAAAGTAAGAAATGATTTTCGACTCAAGTATTAGGAGAACAAAGAAAGATATTGACTTACTATACAAATTATTTTTCTCACACAAAATATTGTTATGAATATTTTCTAAAGTTTTAAAAAAGACGTATTAAAAGACGGGATGGAAAGTTATCAGTGTGGCTGTGGGTCGCATTCTAGCCTCTTTGTTATAAGAAATAAAAAGCTTCAAAAAATGCTACTGCAAATTTGTATAATATTTTTCGAAAAAAAATCAGATATAGAAATGAAACTCATTTTATCATATGCAAAATATTTTTGTTAACTTCAAGTTAAGTTTTTATAAAAATCCAATTGACAACGTTTTCTTGCAAAAAACGAGAACCCACAAAAACCGCTTAACACTGAAAAAAACTATATTTCGACTCAAACATCTTGAGAACAAAGAAAGATATTGACTTCAAACTTTTTTGTCTTACACACATTTTTGTTATTATTAATAGTAAATAATATTTAATAATTATTATTTCTAATTACATATGTAGCTATTGTTCAGACTTTTAGAAATATCGACAGATGTGCAAGAATGGGAAGTTATCTGTTTAGTACGCATCCTAGCCTTTTTTCAAGTTTTGTTTTAACTTTATTCTTTGAAATTTTTTTTTATTTATAACAGATTTGATTTAAAAAAAAATAATTTTAATTAAACCAGTTATCTAAGGGTCCAATTTATATAATAATTTTAATTAGAGTGTACTATTATGGAAGCTTGGACTTCGAATAACTCATTTGCATTAAAGTCGCTATAAGCCGAAAACCGAAAACCACGGAAATGATTTTTAAAATCAAGTATCCATGTAAAGGAAGATTGGTAAAATTATACCAGATTTACAATATTTTATGTACGTGTTTATATAATTTAAACTTTTAAGAGGATTTAAGAGGATTTAGAAATAAAAATGAATATGTACATATGTTTCAAAAACTATCCAATTTTTAAATTTTTATCTCACTAAACATATATGTACTTTGTTGTAGGGATTTTTTAAAGGATATACATATGTATATAGAAATTTCAGCTATAAGTCACCAAAAACATTTAATTTATGTAGATTGAAAAAAGAACCCCAAACATTTTGTTCCTCATTTACAAAACTAGAAATGTACATACATACATACCTAATATGTGATCGATTGATCATTTTATAAACTTTTATTTAATTATTAACAATATGAAATTTGAAAACATAATAAAAACAAATTTTAAAAATACATTTATCCTACAATTTTTTTAATTATCTCTTGTAGAAAGTCAAACAATTTAAGTGATCATTAATGGTCTACAGGAGCTTTTTGGACGACTGCTGGGCACAACGGAACTTAAGTTATGCTTGCAATTTAAGCAATTTATCCACCACTACCAGACGATTCGAATCCCTCGATAACATACATACATAGATTAGAATTAGTTCTTATTCTTGTGGAATAATTTCCACCTTTCCTGGTTGGTGAGAAGTGACTATATGGATGCGTAAAAACAAGATGTTATTAAAGCTCTGCGATATGAAACCTAAAATTGAAGTACTTACAATATGCCAAATGCGATTGATCTGGTACATTTACCATCTAGTTCCTACGACTCCCTGAAGCCCTGGATCATTTACGCAGCTTCGATGCTCAACCATCTGACATTAATGCCATTCAATGACTTTATTGTCCTAAAAAAAGACAAACATTATTTAGATTCTATAAGTATATTGTATATAAGAGTTTAAAGTTTCAATAAAAATAAAAATGTTAATAAAAACATGCCTAGGTATTGCTTATTTATTTGTATTTTCTCAAACTTGCAAAGTTCAAAGAAAAGTTTTTCAAAGGTAAGTTAAAATTATAAGCATCTGTAGCAAGAGCATAAAAGCAAAGGAAGTATTTTTTTCCGTCAGCTCAGTTTTAAAAATGATGCAGCTACTAACCATAACTGCCCGATCTACCACCAATACGTGGAATACAAAAAAAAGCAAACACACCCACATAATTTTGTTTAGTCATTTCCTACTCACTTAAGATGTAATTATCAAAAGTATTATTCCTTAGTTTAATCTATAAAAATATCAATAATTTAAAAAGTGCTTCATTTTTATTCCACTGAATCTGAACTTCTCCTACAGCGCATCTTCTTTTATTAACTTACTTAAAAAAAACCACTTGCTTCTTTTTAATCCATAAATTATGTTCCATTTAAGGATTGCATTTGTATTTTCGATTCTTAAATAATATCCTTCTCCTACGCACTGCACTGCACACTGAAAAAGTATGAGAAAGTATGAAAAATATTTTTGTATTTGATGCTTTGCACCAGGCGATCATGATGCATAGTAGGTATTCTTTTTCTTTTTTGATTTTAGTTCTACATTCAACCCTTCATCAACACTTTCAAGGAAAACAAAACAAAGGTAAACAATACGCGTAAAGTGTTAGTTTCTTTCTCTAAACATACCATCACGATAACCACGCCCACACAGCTCAAATTCTTTCAATAATAATAATAATTAAGGAGAAACGAAATTCAAAAACAAAATATAAATAAAAGACCAAAAAAGCAAAGGAAGAAGAAACAAAAAAATATATGTGTACCTTCTTGGACGGCATGATCGCCTGGTATTATGCATCGTTAGTCGATTATCATTTTTAGAAAGCGAAAATTCCATCAGGAGCCAACTATTTTCAATTTTATGTACCAGGCGATCATGCTCCCAAACAAGGAGCATATATATTTTGTTTTGTTTTCTTGTTAATTTCGTTATAAACATGGTTTAAGTTACTCTGCTATTCTTATTTTTTTCATTCGTAAGGAACTGAAAAATGTTTCTATTATTTCTCCTACCTAACCCATACTAAAAAAATGAAAGAGAGGGGATGTGGCTAGTAAAATAGCTGTTTTAACGATCGTAATTGTAAGAGAAGAAAAAGAAAGAAGAATAAGTAATGGAAAGTATGTACCAGGCGATCATGCTCCCAAACAAGGAGCATATATATTTTGTTTTGTTTTCTTGTTAATTTCGTTATAAACATGGTTAAGTTACTCTGCTATTCTTATTTTTTTCATTCGTAAGGAACTGAAAAATGTTTCTATTATTTCTCCTACCTAACCCATACTAAAAAAATGAAAGAGAGGGGATGTGGCTAGTAAAATAGCTGTTTTAACGATCGTAATTGTAAGAGAAGAAAAAGAAAGAAGAATAAGTAATGGAAAGTAGAAGAAAAATACGAAAAGGGAAATTAAATACCTGCTACTCAGCATGGTCACCTGGTTTGGAGCAGCAAATAAAATTTTAAATCGATAAAAATAAGGTTGCTGTGGAGAAGGATTTTTTTATAGAGGCGATTTCTTAATTACAAAGTAGGTTGACTGGACTCTGAAAAAACAGTGGAAGAGTAGTAATTGAATAGTGATTGAAATATAATTTTCTGCTTAATAAGGAAAAGAATTCTCTGAAAAAAATTCTTAAGAATCGGAACAACTCCGAACGAGCACTTTTCCTAAAAGTTTCTAATAATGATGAAGTTAAATAAAAATGATACGTTTCTTTCAATACCTTTCGATTTTGCTACAAAATACTTTTTTTTTGTTTTGGGGCGACCACTCTGGGAAAAAAAGAGAATACTATTAAATGAACCATCATGCGGAAAGAGCAAGTTTTTTTTGTAAATTTTTGTTTTACATTTCGCAAAATGTGCTCAGCTCTGTGTATTAGTTGTTTTTTTTTTATTTACATTTTTCTTCTTCGTTGATAGTGCTAAAGCCTGAAAGAAGTGGGAGTGGTTACTCATTAAGCAGTTATGTTGGCGATCTTGTTTGTAGTATAGGAATAACTAACTACTACGTTCGCATTGTTTACTTTGTTTTTTTTTCTTCTTTGGAAGAATGAGAATAATTGCAAAAAACACATAAGTAAATAATACCTGCTGCGATGTATGCTTACCTGGTGGATCAATTATAATTTTCTATGTAAAATAGAAAAATTCTTTAAAATACGAAAAGAAGAGTCCCTCAGGAAATACAAGCAATTTTTAGATCATTGACTCCAATTTCTTTTTCTATATGGAAATATTATTTATTCATTTTGAACCGTGCCCAAACATCTTTATTAATCTAATATCACTGTTGAATTAAAATTTGGCACATTCTTTCATTAAAAAAAAATATGTTTGTATTGCTTTAAAAGGGTCTTAACATGTGATGATCAAAAATCTCAAATTTTACTTTCTGGCTTTAAAAAAAAAAATACATAAGGTATTATTATTTTTTTTAACTCGATATCTGAAAAACATGCCAATATTTTTTAACAAAATTTTAATTTTAACAAGTTCTAAGAAACTGCTTATTAAAAATTATTTTAAACTAAAATTGAAAACGCTCTAACGATTTTCGAAAAAAAATTGTAAATAAAGGTTGTTTTGAATAATTAAATGGCATTTAAATTTTTTAAGACAAACTTATTTTATTGGTAGGTTTTTAAATTTTAAAATAAAAGTTCTTTTTGTAAATGGAGTTTTTGGATTTAGGAGCAAGTTCGGGAAACCCAGTCGTTTATCTTATTTTCTTGTGTGTTGAATTAAGTCTTTAAATATGTAGGTATTATATTTTTTTGAAAGGCTCAGCCAAAATTAAGCTCATTTCATAAACCACTCTGTGAACAATAAATTCTATAAAACAATAAAAATCAAAAATATTAAACAAAATATTTGTCACCTCGAATAATTTGCAATCAAAAAAATTATATTACCTCCAAAATAATTGTATGCTTCAACGAATATACCGTTTTTTGACATCAGGTTAAATGTTTAGAAATATAAAAATGTAGTTGGATGTTGAATATTAGTTTTATTTAAAAATCAATTGAAATTAAACTACTAAACTAAAGCTTTAATATTAATGATAATTTTTAAATTTGATGGTTAAAATTAGTGCTGATTAATTAGCTTGTACTATTTTGGAAGCTAGTAGCCATACAAAATTGAAAACTGTTCGTTTTATTCGCACAAACGTGCGTCGTCATAAGCCTAAAAATACGGGACAGTTTTGTAGGCAATTTTTTAAAAATTATTCCGAATGTATAAATGTTATATTATGTAGGTTTTCATATAATTTAAACTTCTTAGAGGATTAGGAAAGAATTAAGAAAAGTGTCTTGGAAACTAGCAATTTTTAAACCCGTTTGCCAAATCATTTTTTTAAATTCGCATCTCACTGGAAATATATCGTTGTAAGGATTTTTGTAATGTAAATTTGAATAAATAACAGTTATTTGTTAGGAAAAAATATTAAATAAATATTAGAATACCCAAAGCTAAAGAAATGTTCTTTCTTAAACCAAAAATGAGCAATAAACACTAATTTTACGTGATTGATTGATCATTTTGTTTAATCTCTCACATATGGACACACTCTTCTTTTTTATAATAAAAACATGTAAAATAAAAATATGACATTTTAAACAATTATTTAAAAAATATACATATGGTATTAATCATTCTTATTTTCTTTTATTGATCTCTTGTAGATTGCCTAATAATTCAAGTGATCATTGATACACCATCATCAGAAGTTTGTTTGGTAAACTAATAGGGCAACTGGACTTCAGGTGTGCAAAGTTCTTCAAATAATGTAAGCAGTTTATTTCGGTCCAACACTACCAGACGAGTCGAATCCTTCGATGTCATAAATTAGAACCTTCACCTTGCTGATTGGTGGCTATCTGGATGCTTAAAAATGAGATGTTATTAAAGTTCTACGAACTGAAACCCAAAATTGAAAAATTTACAATATTCCAAATGCAATTGAGCTGGTAGATATGCCATTTAACTCCTACGACTCTGTGGCTGCTTGGACCATCTAAGCCGCTTCAATGCTCAACCATATGACATTAATACCATTTAATGACTTTTTCGTCTAAAGAAAATACATAAATGAGAAAAAGTACAATGTTGACATTATACCTCTTAGAATAAGTTTATTTTTCAAAATGTATTAAAATTAACTTAAAATAAACAATGGTAATAAGAGCATACCTATGTACCTGCAGATTTGTTTTTCTTTTAAAATCTTGCAACATTCGTACCCGAATTTTAAAGTGGTAAGTTAATATCTTTAGCCCCTGTAGAAAGCATAGAATCAAAGAAGGCATATTTTTTTAATGTACACCATTTTAACACAAATACGTGAAATATGTATAAATGATCAGCCCTATCATGAATTCCATCGTAATCGGAAATTTTTACGAATCCCGAAAAACTGTATCATGAAATCCGTTCGTAGTGGAAAAAATCTCATACAATTTTGCATTACGAACGGATTTCATGATACAGTTTTTTGGGATTCGTAAAAATGTCCGATTACGATGGAATTCATGATAGGGCTAAATAAACGTACCTACACCAACATCATCTTTGTTAAAAATTATAATTTTAATTTAACTATTTTCTAAGTTTTAAGATTTAAAGATTTAAAAATATCATTAATTAAAAAAGTGCTTTATTTTTATTCCACTGAGGCTAAGCTCCTCTTCACAAGCCCATCTTCTTATATCTATTATATACATATATTACAAATACTCTTTACCAAATTGTTTAATCCATAATTTCTCTTCCATTTTAAAAACGCATTTTAATACTAGAGATAACGATTTTCAACAACAAAAAATTCCCACTGCATACCAAGCTGAAAAAATATGAAAAATGTATTGTTTTCGATGCTTTGCACCAGGCTATCATGATGCGTAGTAGGTACCCTTTTTTCTTTTTTGGTTTTACCTCTATATTCCATCCTTCACCAATACTTCTCAGGCAAACAATACAAAGGTATACAAATACGCTTGAAATGTTAGTTTCTTTTTCTTATCATACAATCACGATCGCCAACACTACAGTAGGATTGGCCACTCCCACTCTCCTCAATTTCATTCTGTGTTAGTACTTAAAAGAAAAATAATATAAACTATGTATAAAGAACGAAAAGCAAAACAAGAGAAAACAATAAAATATGCGTACCTTTTTTGGCGACATGATCGCCTGGTACCCCAAATCGAATTCGAATCGAGTGCCCGAATCGAGTGCCCGACACATGCCAGCACTTACACACATTGTTGCAAAAAAAATACGATAATCTCAAATCATAAAATGTCATTTCATAGAAAAAATGTCATTGATTCATTAGGCGCCCATGAAGGCAAAGAAGATACATTTCGTCATACTTTTGCGTTCTGGTTCTTTTTGGTTTTTATTGACATTGTTTCTCTTTGCAAATAGTGACGAAGAATGAAAATGAATGCGAAAACAGATAGCGAAAACAATCCTGCTACGTAACATGATCACCTCGTACATAAAAGGTATTTGGATTCCCATTCCATTCAGGAAGCAACTCTTTTCAATTTGATGTACCAGGCGATCATGCTGTTAAGTATGGAATATATATTTTATGTTTTGATTTCCTTTTCATTTCTTTATAAATTTGGTTTAAGTTGCTCTTTGCTCTTTGCTATTTCTATTTTCTTCGTGCAAAAATTAACTGATGTTATATTATTTCTCCTACATTACCAATACTTAAAGAAATGGAAGAGAGGGGATGTGGCTAATCAAATAGCTGTGTTGACGATCATTTTTGTATGATTAAAAAAGAATGAGTGATAGAATGTAGAAGTAGAAACAAAAAGCGACAAAAATACCTGCCACTCAGCATGGTCACCTGGTGTGGAACATTAAATTTATTGTTTAACCAAATAATTGAATGATAGCCAAGGCAATGTGGTGCGGTGAAGAAGGAGTTTTTTTTATAAATGTGAGTTCTAAAATACAAATACTGTGTTAATTAGTTAGAGAAAAAGTATTACCAATACAGACAAGAAGTTGCTTTCTATATTGATGGAAGAGTAGTAAAAAGGTTAAAGACATAAATGCTTAACAGACTCCTACTATGCAGCATGATTGCCTAATGAATAAAATATAGTTGTCCATTAAAAAAGGACAAGAATTATTTTTTTAAAAAATTAAAGAACTCAAACAGACTCAGGGCTATCATTTTTAAAAGCTCTTATAGGTACCTTTTTAAGTTTAAAAAAGAATGATGAAGTTGAATAAAAATCATAATTATTTTTGTATAACATTGTTTTACTTAACGATCTTACTACAACATACTTTTCTTCCTTTGTTGGCGACAGCTCTGGAAAAAAAGAGAATTCTATTATATGAACCATCATGCTGAAAGAGTAGGTTTTGTTTTTGTGCCGTCTTTCTTCGCATTTCACATTGAAAATGTGTACAGCTCTGTATGTAGTTGTTTTCTTAATTATGTTTTTCTTCTTCGTTGAGAATGAAAAAGCCTAAAAGAAGTGGGAGTGGTTACTCTTTAAGCAGTTATGTCGGAGATCTTGTTTGCAGTAGTATAGAAATAACCAACTACTACATTCGCATTGTTTACTTTGTTTTTTTGTACTCCTTGGAAGAATGAGAAAAAATGTAAAAACAGATAACGAAAATAATACTTGCTACGAAGCATGTTTGCCTGGTGGATCAATTATGGTTTTCTATGTGAATAAGACAAATTCTTCAAAACAACAGAAAAGGAGAGGAGCCCAGACTAAGGAGGATATTGAAGCATTTTTTTAAATACTTAGTTATTAGACTTGTTATTGAAAATATAGAAATTTAATTATTAATATAATAGTGCTTAGAACTATTCAAAACTTAAATTTAATAACCTAGTTAAATTAAAAAAAAAAACCTTATTTTGTAAGCATTTTTTCTTAGTTGGGAAACATACTTCATCTGTTTTTGTTTTGTGATCTCTTCTTATTTTTTTTAGATTTCAAATATTATTTGCAGGCCAGGAATTGATGTGCAGTGAGTACGTATGTATATATGGTATTGTAAGGGCCCAAACTTCTATTGAAAATTGATAATTTTTTGTCGTTTCTACGAGGTCCATGGAATCTAAAATTGTCGATATCAGATCAGTCGAGTGTACTTACTTACCTTTTGGTTATTTTTTCCAAATGTTTTCCTATTTTTTTAATAAAAAAAAAAAACAAAGTGTGAGTGTGATAATATTGATAATTTGTATTCGTTTGATGGGTGTATATTTAATCATGTATGTATGTGTGTAAATTATAGCATTAGTAAGCATTCGTTTACTTTTTCAGCCTTCTCACTGAACTAATTTTAAAAAATGAAGTGTCAAAAAATGGGAATTCTGTGTAGAGCATTAGTTTTTTAATTATAGTATTTGTTGAAAAACTTAACTTCTTATTATAATAAACAATTTAAATACTGGGAAAATAATATGTCATAAATAATGGTTTCAGTATTTGAAGGAACTAATGGAATGCACAAACCATTTCTATGAATAAGGTAGTTTTCGGTCTTTATATATTTTGGGATGAGTATTTCTTATAATGGGTGATTTTTTTGAGGTTAGGATTTTCATGCATTAGTATTTGACAGATCACGCGGGATTTCAGACATGGTATCAAAGAGAAAGATGCTCAGTATGCTTTGACATTTCATCATGAATAGACTTACTAACGAGCAACGCTTGCAAATCATTGAATTTTATTACCAAAATCAGTGTTCGGTTCGAAATGTGTTTCGCGCTTTACGTCCGATTTATGGTCTATGGCGATGAGGCTCATTTCTGGTTGAATGGCTACGTAAATAAGCAAAATTGCCGCATTTGGAGTGAAGAGCAACCAGAAGCCGTTCAAGAACTGCCCATGCATCCCGAAAAATGCACTGTTTGGTGTGGTTTGTACGCTGGTGGAATCATTGGACCGTATTTTTTCAAAGATGCTGTTGGACGCAACTTTACGGTGAATGGCGATCGCTATCGTTCAATGCTAACAAACTTTTTGTTGCCAAAAATGGAAAAACTGAACTTGGTTGACATGTGGTTTCAACAAGATGGCGCTACATGCCACACAGCTCGCGATTCTATGGCCATTTTGAGGGAAAACTTCGGAGAACAATTCATCTCAAGGAATGGACCGGTAAGTTGGCCACCAAGATCATGCGATTTGACGCCTTTAGACTATTTTTTGTGGGGCTACGTCAAGTCTAAAGTCTACACAAATAAGCCAGCAACTATTCC
Organism: Eupeodes luniger; assembly: GCA_951509635.1. Lineage (NCBI taxonomy): Eukaryota > Metazoa > Arthropoda > Insecta > Diptera > Syrphidae > Eupeodes > Eupeodes luniger. Next base: position 102,687,787 of record OX608073.1, on the reverse strand, counting down.
AGCTTTGGAAGACAACATTTCCGAAGAAATTCGGCCGAAATGCTCGAAAAAGTTACCCAAAATTGGACTTTCCGAATGGACCACCTAAGACGCAGCCGCGGTCAACATTTAAATGAAATTATCTTCAAAAAGTAAATGTCATGGACCAATCTAACGTTTCAAATAAAGAATCGATGAGATTTTGCAAATTTTATGCGTTTTTTTTTAAAAAAAAGTTCTCAAGCTCTTAAAAAATCACCCGATATTATAAGCGGTGTTAGGATGAGCTAAGTCAGGGGTTGAACCATGTGGGATGTTTTGTCTTGTGGTCAGTGTGAACGGAGGCCATTTCAGGTAATTCCTCAGCGACACCTAGTGCCGGAAATAAAAACTCATCCCAAGAAAATTGTAAGAATGGTAATCAAGGTTATCCTAAATTCATGGTTTTTATTTGTCTTAATCCCATTTTAGTTGAATGTTTAAATGTTCTTCCACTGTGGTTAAGGTTCGCCTTAGATTTTCCTTGTTTATGTTTTGTTTTAGAGGAACCAGAATGAAATACAAAGATATTTAATTTTGATATAGGATAATTTTTAGGAAGGTGGAATATGGTAGCTATGTATGTAGGCACGAATAACTTGGGGGTGGAAAATAGATTTGTAAGGAAAACCACCAGAGCGTAAATTTTGTGTTTTTCAAAGCCTGAAAAGTAAAAATTTGCAAAACGGGAAAAATTAAGTTTTGACCAAAAATTTTGAATGGGTGTGCTATTTTTATAAAAGACGAGAAAAAACTAAGACCAACTACAGAAAGCTTGAGACATAATTACATAATTCAAGTTACAGCAGCTGCTTCTCTGGAAAATTATTTGGACATTCTGGATACGCGTCATCTGTAGAACTTGAAAAACACTAAAGTAACCCAAGACAAAGGTTGGTAACGGCTATATTTTAATAATCTGAATTAACTAAAATTTCGTATCTTTGTAATATTCTAAGCAGAAATAAACAACTTTGAGATCTTAAGTCATTTTGTTGGTAAACTTCTTGTCTATAATGCCCACACAGTCAGTCATTAAGAAACACGTCCATATCCTTTTGTTTTGCATCAAGAACCTAGATTACACTCTCTTTTTGTATGCCAACAGAGAATCTGTTTCTAAAATTTCATTGAAGTTAATCTTATTCGTCGTGTTCGTTCCTTCGTCTTCTTCTTTCTTCTCTCATAAACATGACTTTGGTTCAACTTTTCGCAGTTAATTTAATGAATCTCTTCCACTTGAATAAACATTAAATAAATTGCCAAATGGGATTGAATAAATTACTCAGCGAAAGAGAGAGAACTGCTTAGAGTTAAAGTCCTTAGAAGAAAAAAAAAAAGAAAGGACTAAAATGTGGAATGCTGCTTATACTGCTCTAGTGTTGGCGTTGGTTTTCGGGTTTCGGTTTTGGTTCTGGTTCTGGTTCAGGCTCTGGGTTCAGGGTTCTGTGGGAGCTGCTGTTGCTGCTTAAGCCGCGTGATTTAACACACGCAAATGCCTGCAAGACTGTAAAAACTCTTAGGTCCATAATGTTTCTTACATTATATACCGCACGTCCTTAAAGTTTTTTTTTTGCAGATTTTTTTTTTTTTTTTTTTGTTGTATAAGGTCCTGAGGGAGAGGTATGATTTCAGAAACAAGAACAAGAAGTTGGTCTTTTGCAAAGTTTGAAGGAGTTTTTTTTCTCGAGTTCATTGTTTCTTGCAACTTCTTGTTTTTGATCCTTTTATGAGGAAGAAAAGTTGAGTGTATATTGTATGTGTTGTGCATGTGTTGGTTTTGGTGTTTTTCTTCGTCCTGATTGTTTGTTCTAGAAAAATTGGAAAATTGACTGATATACAGTTTGTTTGCAAAAACAGATGTTGTTGATGTTTTCTTTTCTTAAACATTTTTTGTTTATTATAATTGGGATTAAATTGGGGAAGTTTTTTTTTTGTAAATTGATTTATCCTTTTTTTTGTTTTAAAGGTATAGACACTCACTTTAAATTTCCTTGAAACTTTATACAAATTAATCTCTGTAAAAGAAGAAGTCATGGTTCAAGTCCTATTAATTTCAAGGATCAGCTTTATTTTTTATTAACAAACTCATTTCGAATGAAGTACCAAGAGTGTATCCTTACTGATGTGCCTTTGCTTGTACTAGGTTAGGTACATAGGTACTACTCTAGGTTGTTTATTATTTTTGTATAGCCCTTGCGATTTCCATCCCCACAGTTTGCCTTTGTATGCACAGCACAGACAAGGATATAACATAACATAGACATAAATTTCATGTTCCTCTTGCCTTCCTTGAGGTATTTTCTCAAATGGGAGACGGCGAAGTCTCACACATGCCATACGATGGTGTCGGTGGTGGTGGGGCGCGGCATGTGATGCGTCAATTCAAGGTTCAACAATTGTTAAAGGATCCAAGCAAAACAGATAACTCTTGCTCTTGTTGGCTCTTTCTGGATGCCTTTAAGGTCCCACAAGACATTGAACAGAGATACCATTTGATATGCCACAATGATGATGACTATACAACGACTACGGCTGCGATGACGATGAAGACGAAGACGATGAAGATGAAGAGAAGGTAAACACATGAAATGTGTTCCGCATTCTATGGATCCTGCTTTAAGTTCCGCGGGCTCTTTTCAAGGAGGCAACATCAAGATACTATAGTTGATTTGTTATTTTTGTTGTTGTTGTTATTTCTGTCGTTGTGGTTGTTGTTGTTTGCTTTTACTGGAGTGTGAATTTTAGTGTATTTGTGTGTGTGTGCGCAATATTATAATCATCCTTTAGATGGCAGGATTATTATTATGCTTATGATTTATCTTTTTCTTTCGTTCAGCTTCTTTTATACTTCCCGATGTTCTTATGTGATTTCTCGACTTGGATCACGTACAGAGCTTATGTGGTTTCTTGACTTTCAATGATTTATTGGATAATTTTTGCTACAGTAATTGCCAAGTCTGTGGAAAGAGAAAGAGATTTTTGTTAGTAGGTGTATCACATCAAGAGTCAAAGAGTCAATTTTATCTACTTCAGGCAATTTTTTGATTTAGAGAGAATTTTAAAATTTGGAAATTCTTTTTGGATGAAATTTTTATGAGTAATAAAATGACAAATTATGCTTTAAATGATTATTTTTCTGTACATATCTATTTTTTATTTGAAAAACATTATTTTTAAATTCTATTAGGCCAACAAATTTACTATGTGGAGCTATTTTTAAGTTTTTTTATTCTTCTAGAGATGCTCCTTTTAAAAATAGTAATCGGTTAATAAAACAGAACTCAAGTTCAAAACAATTAACACTCCAGTTTCTAAACAAATTCATAGTATTTAAGAAGATAAGCTTTAGAGAAGTTTAATTAAATATTCATATTCAGCAATATTGTTATCATTTTAAAAGAAATGTAAGTTGTTTTTACAGATCTAAGAACTTTAATTTTAATTTTGTTAAAATATCTCCAAAAACTAAAGAATTTAATTTAATTTAGTTGATTAGAGAAATATTATCAGACCGTTCCTAAATGATTGTTTCTTTAAATTGAAAATTTGTTAAAAAATTTGTCTGACCTAATTGACAGTAAGTAAGTAAGTAATTCATTATAAAGATGCTTGCAATAATTACACCAAAAGATTGGAACTTCAAATTTTCAATCTCCAATTATTTGAACTCAAAAAGACTGCAATCATTTTTGCTTTAATCATTTGAATGCAATTAATTGATTGCAATCATTTGAGACTGCATGAAATCTTCGCATTCACTTGAAGTCTTTACATTCCTCTGCGTTCTTAAGTGAAATTTTCTTGGTGTCTGAAATCGAAAATCGATGTCTGATGCCGAAAATTGATGTGCATGGTGTCTGAGCGACTTTAGATTATTTTGTATGTATTGAAATTTCACTTATGGATGCAAAAGAATGATTTATAATGATTGCATTCCCAAAAGATTGCATTCTTTTATTAGACTGGATGACATAACCTAATCAGAAAGAATCATCCCAATCGATTGAAACGGTACCCAATTTTTACGAAATTAGAACACAGAATTTTAAAAACCTAGTTGTGTTTACAATAGCAAACTTTTGTATACAGAAAATTATATTATATACTGGCTTTTACCCGCGACTTCGTCCGCATTAGATAGTTTTTTTTGAATAGTAGTATGAAAAAACCTGAGCTGTACTTTTTTGTACGTATGTTTGAATTGTGCCGAGATGGGATGAGCCCATACTAAGTGTGATTGTCATAGGTTAGGTTAGGTGACGAACCGAGTAAATCATTAAGTATTAAGGAAACAATTAAATTTACACGACAAATAAAATATTTGCAAGATTTCTCTGTAATTTTCATGCGTCCGACAACGGCGTGTGCCCTCACGTGTGTGTCCGTTCGGGTAGAACCACTCAGTGATGTCCTCCTATGGGGTTTGCTCTCTTTCGACCTACAAACTGCACTGAGAGAATTTTGCCCGTTAGCGTGAGCATGTGTTCGTTGTCCCGTGCATTTCTTATGGGGAAATCCAGATTCTATGTAGTTGTTACGGGCTTTTGGGATCAGTATTGGGAAAAAATTTGAGGGTGTTTCAGGCAAGACGGGTACCGGTCGGTTCTCTTGGTAAGTATATTTCTCTATGGTCTACCGCGTGCGACACCAACAAAGATGAAGCTTAACTTATTTAAAATTCTGTTGTTTCTCATTGTAATCAAGAATTTAAAGGATATTCAGTAAACAAATTAAATATCACGGCTTTAAGAACAACATTTCTTAAAACATGAACAAATTTTTCTTAAAAAAGAGTTATTTTATAACAATTTAGTAATTTTCCGAAAAACCAATTCCTTAACTGCATTTATTTAAAAATGTTACATTTTTAGTAGGGACGATATTGCAGAAAATTACGATATCGATTTTAAGGGCCTATGTTGAGGCTTTAGTCCTCTAGCAGCAATATTTTTTGCAGTACGAGCTGTACGAGCATGCACTGGTGTTTTCACATCTCCTACAGTACAGGTTTGCTCAAATTTTTGAACGCCCATGTTTATAATAAGCTTGAATAACCTTAACATGTTGCTTGATTGTGTAATTGTCAATGGTTGAAATTGAATTATTCTGAAATTGTGAACTGTCAAATGAATTGCAGAAAAAACTTGACGTTTAGGTGTGTTTCACATTCAACATCGGCCCTTAAAATTTAATCATCGGACGAAAATCGAGAACAGGCACTGGACAAGTATTTCTCTTGACGCGATCGCTAGGCAAAGTACTGTAGGTACGTTGTGCACGTATACGTGTATTGTGTCCATCGTTAAAGCATGCTAGTTGGTCTGACCATCGACGAAATTTTTGTTACAATGGGTGGTATTCGAAAATTGTCTAAGTTGCTTTTGCTACCATCCATTTGCAAAATAGTTTTGAGAAAAATCTCACAAAAATGAGATCGATCTCATTTTAAGGACATATTTCATTGGACAGATTTCCGGTTGAATAAAATGTAACTCATTTAAATTAGGAAAAACTCTTAAAGTGTTGGGACTAAAAATTAGTTGCCTCAAGAATCTTAATGGCTAAATATTTATATAAGTATTTTTGAAAAATACCTCGTTTGTATTCCCCAACTTAAGTTGAAGCCTTAATGAAAAAAGGCATTGCCGGTAATTGCCGGTTATCCGTTTGAGAAATAAAAATAGATTTATAGTTTTTCTACAAGGTGTTGGTGATCCAGGTTTCAAAACGGAGTTGTTAAGGGTTTTAAAACCAGTCTAAGTTCGGTTTCAAGGATTTTAATTGAATTGGCCGAACAAATTAAAAGTAAACATGGATTGTATTATGTTCTCAAATGACGGTAAAGGAAAAAAGATGCCAATAAAATTAGTATTGACTTACACAGTCATCCTACTATAGCATCGTAGGTTTTTTAAATAAATATTGCATTATTTTGGTCAAAAATTGTTTAAGATTTTCAAGGTTTCTATTACTCGGAGACTTTTGCGAAATACTTCTTATTATATTATAAAAATTAAGACGTAAGGTTCAGCAAATCACGATATTAGATCAATACTTCATGAGCTATTAGGAGTTTTCTGACTTTTCCGGTAAGATGTAGATTGAGTAAAAATAGATCAATTTGCATGAATTTTATTTTAGTTTTCTTTTCAATAAAGCGTGGTTCAATGTATTTTAACAGTAACAGCTCGTAGAGAACCATTTTCAAAGCTCTTTTTTGGATCCTATCTAAAAAACTTAAACTTGTTTTAGGGGCACCTGCCCAAATATGTGAGTTGTATTCAAGTTTTGAACGAATGAAGGCTCTGTAAATTACAGCCAGATCAGAAGGGGTGAACAATTTCTTGCACCGTCGAAGAAATCCTAAGAACCTTGCAAATACCAAAAGCATGCATTTTCGTTAAGAGAGCTTGATGCCAAACTCTATCAAATGCCTTTGGAATATCAGGTTCAATAACCTTACTTTCTCCAAAGCGATGTAAAGATTTGTTCCACTGTTTGGTGAGATAAACCATGAGAATAAAGAATCTTTAGTTCTTCTAGATATTTCTTAAACTGATAATTAATCAGCATGACCTTGAAAAGAAGGGACGTGAATGCTATTGGACGATACTTGGAATGGGAAGAGGATTCGCCTTTTTTAGGGACAGGCTGTACAAATGCTATTTTCCATCCGCACGGAAAGAGACCTGTAGAGTAGGAAAGATGGAAAGTTTACGCAGTGGTCTTGCCAGCGTTGAAGAACATCTCTTCAAAACTATCTGGGCCAGCGGATTTGTGTATGTCAATCCTTTTTAGTACTCTTACAACTGCAAGAATGCCAAAGAAGATTCGTCCCGTAGAATCGTTTACGCTCTTAAGAACAAGAGGACTCATGACACTCTCCTGTAACGTCGCATTAACAGCAAACTGTGCTGCAAGCAAATTGGCTTTATCAATCGAGCTACATAGTGAGTGTCATTGTGGACGAGCGTTGAAACCGAGGATGACGTGGTGTTTCGTACCTTTTTTTACAAATGACCTGAAATTTTTACTACCTTTGGGACATAATAGTATTTTTTGCATTAATTTAATTTAACCTCTTAATAACCTCTTTACAGCTTGGATCAAACTATGAGTTCTCTTTGGGTTTGATAGATTTTACCCTATTTTGGATAAAATGTAGCATTCCACAAAGAATTAAATGTTCAACCATATCTGCGCTGGAATGCATGTCACGGTCGAGGAAGCATAGAGACCAGTTAAAGTTTCTGAAGGATTCATTGAGATCGTCCCAGTTGGCTTTCTCATACTGCCAAACGGTTCTCTTAGGAGTTTTTTTTTAACTGGGTTTACAAACTTTCAAGAAAGCACTTTCATGACAAGAAGTACTCTCTGTCAATTCCTAGCAAAAAGTAGTATCCCGGAGAAAAAAACTTAAGGTGGCACAAGCAAAGATTGAACCCAAGACTTCTGGGATGACATCCCTATCACGCGAAGGGTGCTTCATGTCTTTATTTATTTTAGTTAAAATTTGAGTGAAATTACGTACACGAAATATTTTCACGCTCCGCTTAATTTTAAATCACTATTAGTGTCGTTACCTTAATTAAGATGAATTCATATTTGATCCGAGAAGAATGGTGTCGTGAAATAAAGCCAAGTGAAATAAGGTTAAATTTCAAGAATTGGACTTTTTATCATTTTTGTAAAGTGTAATAAATCCAATTTTCAACAGTTGTCTTATTACACGCAAACAAAGTGAAATAAAAATTGGTTTTATTTCACTTCCAACGGTGTGGTTTGTCATTAATGCAAAGAAACTTTGCAGACATTTAACTTCGCACCTACCCCAAATCCTATAGGGTTCCCAGGTGGGTTGCACAGGGCAGCATGCCCCCATTCCATACCTCACCGTAAAAGTAAGTTGGTCTTATTTTTCACAATAGTTTGGCCTTATTTCACTTTGTGAGAGTGCAATATGACCAACTGCTAAAAAGAACTTATAATATTTTCAAACCGTCAGTTAAGTTAAATTAAAAGAAAGAACATTTATAAAATAAATTTATTAGATGGCGCAACAGTCTTTGAGAACTAGGGCCTAGTGACTTACAACTCTCGACCATTCCTGTGTGCGAGTACTGTTGACAGGGATGGAGGGGACCTACAGTTTTAAGCCGAATCAAATCGGCTAATTTGAGAAAGCACTTTTCATGACAAGAATAATTACTCTTGGAGGATTTGTTAATTCCCGTACCCATGACAAAAAAAACTTTAGATGGTACAGGGAGGGATCGAACCCAAGACCTCTTGCATGACAGTCCAACGCACTAACTATCATACCACTGGTACTACAAAGAATATTTATGTTTTAAAATTATCTTCAGTTATTTTGGAAATTTTAAATTAAAATTCTTTTCATTCGTTACCAAAAAAATACTTAACACTAATTTCTTTTCCAATTAAAACTTATATCTTAATTTTAATCCGAAATAAATGTCCCTAATTAGCAAAAACAGAAATTTTAAGAAATTCCACACCAATCATCATTTGATTTGATAGTTTATTATTATTTTTGTTTTCATTAGAAGAATCAGCGATTTTATATTCTTCACAAATTAATGCAACCTCTTATTTAACGGCACTTAATCCACCCTACTTACAATCATGAATACAAATAAACATAAAAATAACGAAAACCAAAACCAAAAACAAATTTAGCCACCACAATGAATTGGTAACAAAATGGCAAACAAATTGCTACTTTCCTTAGCCCTGTAATTAATGCAAATTAAATCACAGCCCGCTTAGCTGCTGCTGCCGGCCGCCACTTCAGCCACTTCTGCTACTGTGCCACCCAAGACTATCAAAACCATCTAGACTTATAATACCAATACCATCATCAAGGCAAAACATAAGGACCTGCTTTAAGCTAAGACCCAACGGAGAGTGCATAATTAACTCATAAAAGAGATTATTTTTCTTCGGCCTTATTCTTATTGCTTAGCCAGAAAATATTTATTTTTTGTTGTTGTTGTGTTTTTGGATTTTGGCCTGCAAATTAGAGAGAAACACAAATTAACCTCATCATCCAGAATATAAAAACTCAAATTTGATGGTTTAGAGGTGAGGTTTATTCCTAAATATTTTTGAGATTTTGCAACGCTTGTTGGTTTTTGTGTTGATGCAAACGCGATCGAGCATTTCGAAGCACACGGTTTCCATTTAAATACGCTTAAGTGCTCAACGCGAACTTAATTACCAGTTAATTAACCAAAAAACAAAATTAGTGTCATTTTGTAAACGTACGCCTATATTCCGTTCCGAGGCCACAATAAATGACGTTTATCCACTAAATTACCTATAAACAGTAAAACTGACAGAGAAAATGAGAGAGAGAGAGAGAGACAAGAAGAGAGAAGTCCTGTCGCCTCACAAAGGAATACCAATGTGTCCCTATAAAATAAACAGAAAACAACAAAATTACAACAAATTTAGCTAAGTGCTTGTGTCCTTCGTGCTATTGTGTCCTTATTGTGTTCTTCGGTCTCCGTTCTCCGGACAAAACAATGAATTCCGAATACGACAAAACCCCTGAGGGACTAAGGGAGGGAGGTACACAGTCAGAGGTTGTATAGTCGATTGTGGGTTGGTGGGTGTGGAAGTTTTGGTTAGCTCGCTACCGAATGCTTGGCATGTCCTTTTTACCTATTTAATAACATTTGGACAGCAATTCTATTACATGCGCTATTGAGAAGAAATAATAGATAATACCCAGATCGAGCGGAATGCTGTTGTAACTGTACGTTCGGGCGGGCGGTCGTCCGCTGATGGTGTATGGTATGGCAGGCGAACTCTAGGACATGATGGCACACAATTTCCGTTCCGGAGTACGTGACAGACTATGGGGAGATGATCCGATTCCTTATGGCCATCGGATACAAAAGGGTGTATTGCTCTGGCTGATGGTATTATTTTTGTGCTTTTTGTGGCTAATTCAATTCTCAGATGAATGAAAAAGGAGAATCTATATATCCCTACGTACTGTGCATAGGATAGGATAGGATGGTATAATATAACTTGACCATCATGATGGTTATGTTTATGATCATCACTACGAGTATGTCTTTGGATTGTTTACAAAATTCATTGAAACATGTCTTAAACAAATTTTTATCGAGGGTCTTGGAATATCCTAAATTGTAAGACAAATTACTGTTATGGGGAATGTAGTTGAGCATAGCTAGTACTGGACATAGATTCGCAATGCATGACTTACCTGAATATGTACATAGCTAGTAAAGTAGCTATTTCAGTGTCGTTTAAGTTGGAAATTGAACATATAAAATAATTTAGAATTGTCAAATAAGTTTGAGAAACTATAAAACCAATTTGTATGTGAATATAGAAGACTGCCATTTCTGATGCAAAAATTAAGCTATAGTTGACTCCTAAAAATGATTGCATTGATTGTATATTGTTTACTCTTTTAAGTAGATTTTTTTTCAAAGGTTGTTAGAGACGTTTTTGAAATATTTAAAAAAAATTGGTAGTTTTTGATCAAATTCTTCAATAAAATAGTTAGTACCACTTTTTCTCTCCAAGGATCTGTAAATAGTCTTAGAACTTAGACGTTTGCAGCAATTTGACTGGTGCCACATTTGTGGAAAATGCAGTTAAGAAATTAAACCGGTCAACATGAAGCTTCAATCAAATTATACTTTTTCTAAGGTCTTTGATGGCCTTCATTCGAATTCGACTTTAAAATCAATCTATCACATCAGGGGCCTATTTCACCAAACACTTTTAACTTTTTACTTTATGCAACTTTGGAAAAAAATTGATAACTTGCAAAGTAAAAGTGCAAAGCGTTTCAAAAAATTTGTAAAATCAAAAAAACTGTTCACTTTTAAAATTTTCAGACTTTGATTGAAAAGTACAAATGTTTCACTAAATTAAAATACAACAATTTAAATCGTATTTTGAAAAATTTCAAAATAAATCCTAGATTGTGTGTATTAAGATCAAATATGCATTGAAAAACATTGGTGAATAAATATCTATCATGATATTGTCAAGAAATACAGCTACATAAGGAAATCCTCCTTGAGAAAAAAAGTTGTGAAGCTATTCCTGAAAAATTTTGTGCTCAACAAATGGTGTTAGAGAGAAATTCATCAATGATAATAGTATTCGACACTCGTTGAAATACTCTGCAGGCGGTTGCTTTGCTTAGTCCGTGCATAGATAGAACACGGTGCTTTTGGACTCCATTCCTAGCACAATGTAGTGTACATAAAAGTTGTTGCAAGGGACTTAAACACTTGTTCCTTGGGGTATTGAACTGTATCTTATTTCTAATTTAAGACAACACAAATTTGATGGTACTTTTTCATTTCATTTTTAAAATATTCCTCAAAAAGATTAATTTTTGTATAAATAATTTTACAACTGATTTTTAAAAGAAATTTGTTTTGTTATAAACTGTCAAATTCCATTGAACGATGTCGATTGATTAAAAAACCTCTACAAAATCAGACATTTTTAAAATTGCGATGAATCAACGCGTTAACCCAAAAATTCAAAATTCATTTTCTTTGGTGTCTTGTAAACTTTCATTTATTTCTTAATTTTTAAAGTGCTTAATTTTTTTTATTAGTCTTAAACAAAATTTTCAAATACATTTTTTTATTTTAAATGAAAATTTTAATTCCATTTTTCAAAATTCTAAATATAATTTACAAAGTGTAATGTTTTTTGAAATAAAACAAACAATTCTTTGCAAAATAACAAAACTTTTCACTTTTCAGAATTAAAGACTTTGCACTTTGCAAATTTGAGTTCTGTGAAATGTATTTTGCAAAGTAAAAGTGCAAAGTTACAAAGTGAAAAGGGTTTGATAAAATAGGGCATAGGTTTTTGAAATTCAACCTCTTAAAATACGAAAAAAAAACTTATATTAGGCTTTTTGGGGCTATGTATATTCATTAAGAATTTGTTTTCAATAAAACTTGTGATGATTTTCCGAACTTAATGTTTTTTTTTTTATATTCCGTTTAAATTCCATTTTTCAAAAAAATACTGATTAGTTGTTAGTCTACGTCTGCCCTACATAAACCTTTAAATACCCCTGAAATATTTATGATAAAACGGTTCTTAATATAAAAATGCATAACAAGTCTTTCTGAATTTGAGCACATACATACCCTCGTAGCTGTAATCGAAGTTGGGATTCAAAATCAACACCAAAAATTAACTCTAAAACGCATTATTTAAAAAGAATTAATTTCAAAATTTTTCAAATTGTCTGATAGAATCAAATGAAGACCTATAAGTCATCCCAAAACTGATGAGAATTTAAGAGAACAAAGTGCGATACTAAAATAATTGTATATAAACAGTATCTAAAAGATAAAAATTGTGTACCTTCTTAAACCATGGTGCAATATTTTTCTAAGAACTATGCGTTGAGTTTTATCCCATACATAAAAACAGGGTATTTTATTTTTTAATTGCATTTCCATAGATGTACCTACATATCATTCAAAAATGTATCCTAATAGAGACAATATAAGGTGAGATTCCATTTCACAACAACAAATTCCTTGGAAATGGTATTGTTTGGTTTGGGTGACAGAAAATAAAACTTAATTTTGTTTAACAGAGTAAAAATTAATTTTTTTTTTTGCTTATAGTGGAGCTAAAATGATTTTCGAAAGCAGTGGGATTTCAACAAACCAAACTGGCTTCAACATCATACTTTTCGAAAATGCAGAGCTTTGCGATTTAATGAACAATTTCCAAGGGCGTGAAAGCCACATTCACTTCTTGTTTTTTAAAGTTAAATATTATAAACTTCAAATTTAGACAAATTTTGAAATATCGTGTTAAAAATATCATGAATACAAAACATAGAAGTTATTTATTTTACAAATTAACATACTGGTGCTTGCGCTCACTTCCATAAATATTTGCTCTTCTATAGAACTTGAAACCATCGTTTGTGGTCTAAGCCTATTAATCAAAAAGAAGTTAAAAATCTGTAAAATGAAATAATGCTAAATTTGCTAGGCAAACTTATCGTCTAAATTCAAAACTCGGTCAATAATTTTGTTCAATACCGCAAAAAATATGTGTATATACATATATTTTTTTGCATCAGGTGTTTTTGTCCAAAACCACAACGCCCAAATCCTAAAATTTCAATAAGCCTAAAATTGGTCAAAAACCCCAAAAAGTTAAACAAAAAATCGCTAAAAACCCATAGTGAATGTCGTAACGCCCAAATGATTTTTTTATAAAAGAACGCCTAAATTGTCACTTGTCAGTTTGCCCAAAAGAATTTTAAATTGGGACTGTTATGATTTCTTATAAATGACATACATAAGACCCAAAAATAGAAACGTTGTAAAAAATATCATTAAGAAAACGCCACAAGGCCCAAATAAAATGTCATATCACGAAAACCAACCTTCAATGTCATAGCGCTCAAATTTAGAAATATCAAAACTACCCAAAGATCAATTGTTGTTTGTTAAATTTAGGTTTTATAAACATTTTGTTGGTGTGTCTATAATTTTTTTATTTAGCAAACATTTTGGGTGGTTGGGCTTTGAGACGCGTATAAACAGTGGGGTATGTATGGGAGAACATGCTGTCTCTCTGCAACCCTCCTGCTTAGAATCGATATAACATTTAGGGTAGGTGCGAAGTCAGGTGAATACAAAATTTCCTGGCCTGGGTAGCCATTTCGTCAAGTTTTGCTTTGAAAATTCGATCTGACATTTCGTTTGGGTGATAAAATTTAAAACTCAAAATCTCGCAGTGCCCAAAATAAACAAAATTTGTTGTCAGAATGCCCAAATGTTGAAGCACAAGACATCTTTTGGGCGATATGTCAGTTAGTTACTTTGGCGTTATGATATTTTAAAATAGGTTTGCACATTATGACATTAATTTTGGGCCTTCTGCCATTTTTTTCTGAAACAGTTTGTGGGCAATAGAGCCATTTTTGGGCGATATGACATTTTTAATATCTTGGTGGTATTTTATTGGAATGTCATAAAACCAAAACAAAATTTAACACCAAAGGGTTCGGTAATATTGCCCAAATTGTACATCCACAAAATGTTAATAAAATTGTTTTGGGCGCTAACATTTTTTTATTTAATATCGCATGCACTCTTATGTTATCCTCAAATTCATGTGTTCTTCTCTTAAATCGTGATTCACCAAAATGCCTTCAAATATTTGGAAAACATTTTGAGAGTACTAAGTATTTTTTGTATTAAAATCTATCTTTACTCACAACCACTTTTAATGAATTTTTTTTTTTTTTCTAAAGATTTGAAACAACATCTGGAATAGAATTTCCAGAATTTGGATTAATTTTTACTTGCGACATATAGGAACTATATGGCAAGTTTTGCATTCGTGCAAAATTTCGAACTCGAGATTTTAATCAAACATGATATTACGATGGTAGAGAAGTCGAAAAAAGTGGGTCCCGCGATTCCGTCCGGTCAATTTTGTCTGTCTGTCCACGCTCCTACAGCCTAAACCATTGGGTCGATTGAGTTCAAACTTGGAAGTTAAGGTTTTGAGCAGATTTGCGTTAGGCATTTTTTTCATTTTTTTTTTAAGATCAAAACTAACAGTGGCCCCCATACAATTTTTTTGGTCAAAAAACGAAAATTCAAATTTTCTCAAAAACGAACCGATAGATTTTTTTTAAATTTTCTCTAAAATTTTATTTTTTAACTTGGCTTCTTTTAATAAGAAAAACATATTTTTGTATTGCTCAGGAAAGGTACCGCTCATGGAACCGTTTTTTTGTTTTTTAATTTTCTCAGCAACTTTTGAACCGATTTCAATAATTTTTTTTCTGAACGAGCTCTTATATTGCCTTAACAATATTTTATTATCAAAAGTGCAATTTTTTATTGTGTGGATTTTTAAAAAAATATTGAATTTTTTTTTTTCAAAATTCTATATCTCAAAAACGGGTAAACATTTTTTTACGAAATTGAAATATGGAGCGTATATTTACAATCACTAAACAACTGCATACCAAAAATATTTTTTGATTTATAAAATGGCATTTAAATTTTTGAAGACAAACTTATTTTTCAGGTAAAATTTTGAATCTTAAATTAGTTTTTTTTTAATTATTTTAACTGTATTAAATGTAACCCCCTCCCAAAAAATTGAAAAATGGAGGTTTTTTCGACAAATCAAATGGCATATAATATATCTTTGAAGACAAACTTATTTTACAGGTATATTTTAAATATTATATAGATACTTTTTTAAACAGACTCTTTGCATACAGGAGCAAGTTCGTGCGACCCAGTCGTGCACTTTATTTCTGTTGATTTTGTACGAATATTTAAAACTCTTCTTTGATTAATTTTCTTACCTTGTGTCAACAATTGGATATAATTACCAATTCCACTAATTTATGTTCAAACATTTTCTCTTTTCGGAATCTTACTATTTTTTCTTTTTGGTTCTCAATGGAATTAATACTATTACAGTTGATTGAATAAATATTCTCCTTTTCACAGGAAAGCTTATTTCCACAGTTTGCATAATTGCACATAAATTGAAACCGATTCAAAAACATTGGCTGCCAATATTATTTATCCACAATGAAAAATTATATTTTTTTTTTCAATTTTTCTTCTTTGCTTTGTTCGTCGTTTTCTATATTTACAAAAGATATTTCCAAGTAAAAGTAAAATAAAGTGTTTTTTTACATTATTTGAACAAATCCATTTTTATCTTATGCATTAAATCACCATCACTGGCGATGGCGATGGCGATAGCAAAGCTGCACAGCACTATGAACAATGGCAGTTAAGAAAAGTATCTAAGTGCAAACAGGAAACGAAAAATAAAAAAAAAGAAACTTAAAATGAATCTATAGTTTATTTTTTATGCAATTATTCTCTAGAACATAGAAGAACCTCATGCCCATAGTGCCATAGTCAACCTTAGACCAGAGACAGAGAATGAATGAGGGAAAGACTGGACATCTTTTGAGTGCAATCATCTGAAAACAAGCAAACTTGGCGTGGATAGAGATTTCAAAATCAATTTAAAAACGAAGAGTGTACTTAAGCGCTAATATCGGCAAACACCAGCTGAGGAAAGGGTAAGGGTATTGGAGAATAAGTAAATGGAAGTAAGATTTTTTTTCTCTTCGATTTGTCCTTTGGGTTTGACTCTTTTTTTTCGATTTGTTTTTGTTGGCTGATTTATGTATACTTAACGAAAATTTAAGTGAAGTTTTTAGTCAAAACTTACGTCGGCATTTTTTTTAAATTAAGAAACATGTTAGTATTTTTAGCTTTTTAATAGAATAAACATTTTGAGACTCTTTTTATACTTTTGCTTGTAAAGCAAAGATTTGGAATCATAAGAAATTTACATCATTATAAAGGGTTCTTCAATGAGAGCGGGTAGATGTTGAAATGGAAGCTGTGTGTGTGTGGTATCAACAAAATAATTGTTTTATTTGAAAGGGGCATGTATGTCATTAAGTGTGGAATATGACATCATTCAAATTCCCACCTCGGCTTCTTACGGTGGCACGGATCTGAGTGGTCCAATTTTCAATGACTCTTCCGCATAGATCCGGTTGAATTTGAGCGATGGCCTTTAAGGCTGGTGTCGTCCCATATACGGCAATTTTGCTTGTTTACGCAGCCATTCATCCAAAAATGCGCCTCGTCACTAAAGATGACGGCCAAAATTGGGGTGCTCTTAGAAACGATTCGAAGCCCAGTCACAAAACAAACGGCGTTGTGTATGGTCATGAACTTTGAGCTCCTGGGTCAGTTGGATCTTATACGGTTGTAGGCCCAAGTCTCGACGCATAATTCGTCAAGTTGAAGTCTGCGAAAGGCCGAGTTCTTGTGCACGGCGAGGAATAGACTTCCTCGGGTTCTGCTGTATACGTTTACGGACCGCGGCGATATTCTCGGCAGATCTTGCCTTCCTTGAACGTTCCTTGATGTTAGCTGATTGTTTACTGAACTGGTCGTCTCAAATTTGGCCAATAAACGTTGAAGAGTAGACTGTGAAGGGCCACCACGTCTACCGTAAAATGGGCGCAATGCGCGCAACGTTTGCGTTAACGAACACTCATTTTGATAATAAAGTTTTATCATTTGAACGTGCTGTTCAATCGTGTAACTTGCCATGATGATTTGGCATCAACAACTGAATAATAAACAAAAGATTTGACAGATGTCACCAAAACAAAATGGCCGCTACTTTTAGTGTTTGGAGTTTAGAAACTTCCCTGGGTATGAAGTGCTCTGTTCTGAGTCTTCGACTGTGTCTGTTGACAAATATTCCCTCGTATTTCCTGCTACTTCATCAAACATTTTTAAAATTAATTTCCAAAACATTATCGTTTTTGGTAAGTTGAAATAGAAATTCCTTATGTGTGTTTTTTTGTAAACCAGGTTAAACACTTGCAATAAGTTCGAGAATTAATCGATACTAATTTACAAGAATCTTCCGTTATTGTCACATAGCCCTTGGCATCGGTTAGAAGTTTAATTATGAATCAAGGCTTTGAATACAAAGTAGGAAAATCGAAATGTAAACAAAATTGCAGTAGCCAAAATTGAAAAATTCAGTTGTTTCAAAATTTGTAAAAAAAAACGGCGAAGTGTTAAATGATTGAAAAAAGCGAAGGCCAAGATACCGTATGAGTGAAATCCTTATTGTGAAATGTAAATTCGGCACGAGTACGATAACTTTAGCGCCAAGATATAATAACGGTTTTGGTAGAGGGGCTTAATACAAGCATTTTTTACTATGGGAGGGGGGTTTATTTCCCCCCGTTTAGGCTGTAGGGGCAATTTAAAAAATATTATTTAAAATGGTTAAAAATAATTAAAAAATAACGGTGATACTTACAATTAAGTTTTATACATTTTTTTAAAGCCAACATTCTGTTTTATTAGCCAGTTTTTAATTAAAGCCAAAACTATGCGTAGTTTTTGAAAAATTTAATTTGAAACTCAAAATTTGAGTAAAAAAGTTAAAAAAAAGGTTTAAAGTGTAATTTTTCAATACTTCAAGATTATCTACCATTGTTTTTATTTCAGAATTTATTGCTCTTATTTGTTTTTGATCAAAAAAAAAAACAAGGGAAGGGGGCAAGGTTCGGTGGGTGCAAGATGGGGTGCATGCAAAGTTTCTTTTGCATTTAAATAAGCTGGATTTAAGAAAAATTAATTTACCCTAGGTGTATCTTAATCCATATTCGATTATTACTATCAAAATAAGACTACGTTAATACTTAAGCAAGGAAAAAGTAATTTAATTAAAATATTTTTTTTTGGTAATTTTCAATTTTCTCAAGAACTAGGAGACATAAACTCATCTTTTCAGTTTTTGATCAAAAACAAATAAGAGCAATGAATTCTAAAGAAAAAAGCAGTAGATTATTTGAAAGTTTTGAAAAACTACACTTTAAATATTTTTTTAAAATTTTTTTTTTCATAAATTTTTAGTTTAAAACAATTTTTTTAAAAACTATGCATAGATTGGACTTGATTTAAAAACAAGCTAATAGACAAAAATGTTGGCTTTAAAAAATGGTATAATACTTAATTGTAAGTATTACCGTTATTTTTTAATTATTTTTTTTCCATTTAATGTACATATTTTTTTAAATTGCCCCTACCGCCTAAACGGGGGGAGATAGACCCCCCTCTCATAGTAAAAAATGCTTGTTTTTAACTGTTCTATACAAATCCGTTATTAAACTTTGTCGCCAAAGTTATCGTACTCTCCCCGTAAATTCTATTTTGATAATTGAATACTAGTTGTAAATGTTTTCGAACTTTATAGTAATTTTAAAATAAATTGTACAAAATCAAGAGGTTTATTTTGCAAACCTTTCATTCGTTCGCATTGTGTTTTCTCTCTTAAAATTATTATTGTTAAAAATATGTAAATAGCCTAAGAGATAAAAATAAATCAAATTATTTTCCATCAAAAAAGAACAAAACCATAGAAAATGCTCAACACAAAACATAAATTAAAAATAGCTACAAAATGATCATATTTGTTTTCCTACTAAACTATAAATAGTTAGAGCAGCATACTCACTTTTATTTATTTTCCCTTCATTCATTTCATTTAAATTAACTTAAGCGCCATCAAATTTATCATTTAAAATGCAATTTTCTCATCATAGTCACATTGTTACGTGTCGAGATAATAAATTTCATATAAACATCGCATAACTCATTCATTGTTAGCCTCATTACATGCTCCACTATGCCAGAGCAACATTTTTGTATATACCCTATGCCCTACGCTACCCTATCCTACCTTACCGACAACCAACAACCGACCGACCAACAACGTTGAATATACAACACCAAAAACATTTGTCCTTCCTTCTCTTTTACTCTTTTGCATGTATAATGCTACCGTAGAGTTACGTCGCGTCGCTTCGCGAGTCGTGCTGTTTCAATTCATATGGTAAATGAATTGGACAGGCTACCACCACCCACCGTTGCCCGGCCGCCATGACGTGTATGTTTGTACGTACCTATATTTATATGCCATGTTATATGTTGTTATGAACACTGGCGGGACGCGACTCTGGCGGTGATGGTGGATGTTAGGGCTTAGGATGTTAAAACGTAAATATGTACATATGTATGCAATATGTTTGTATGAAATGAACGACTATTGCGTCCATATTGTGTTTTCGCGTATCCTTTAGATGCATGCAGCAGCTATAATAATAATTTAATGAGCTCACGGATGACTGTGTTCGGGCACAAAATGCTATTTTCTATAACCCGAGCCCCCAAACTATTATGTTTATATTTTGTGTACATGTGGAGGTGGTAGTGTTAATAGGGTGACCATAGGTTATCTTTTTTTCACTATTTTTTCCATACAAAATGATGAATTAAGCAGAATTTGAAAATTAAACAATTTTATTTCAACTTTTTTTTTAGGTACTTTAGCTCTTTTTTCATGTCAATGAATTTTGAAAAAACTGACAACTGAAATAAAAGTTTGGTCACCCTAGAAACACTGAAGTATAAATATTCGCTTACATTATAATGTTTCAAGGTAAAATGTAAATTATACACACAACGCATCGTATTTTAATGGACACCGGAACAATGTTCACCACTTTCCTCTCAACAGGAGGTTGAATGTTGAATATAGGCAACGTGTAGCATGTAAAACGTTCCTTCTACAAAGCCCTAGAATAGATGCATATGGAATATAGTGTTTCTAATAATGTGTGGTGCATTGGCATTTGCATGGAATTAAAGGTGATGAATTTATATCAACATGGAATAAATTTATTCAACCACAGAGTTGTTTTGAATTGAAAAATGATTCGGTATTTTTTTGTTCTCAGTTAGACAAGTTGGTTAGCCTTAATGACATAGCAGACAATAAACAAATCATTGACAGATAAATGCATTTGATCATTATAACGATGACAGTAAATTCGTATTTTTGAGCAACGGTAAATCAAACATCAATTTTGGAAATACCACTAAACAATAATGACGCACCGGAATTGAACACAACAATCACTTCCACAAATCTGTAGATTTTCCACAAGTTTTGAGAATTAGGGCCCGAAAAATTATTGTTGAATTCTGCAAACTTTGTGTTTAGTCCAGTATCTCCTGCGTGCTTAAAAACGTACTAAAGTTTTTTTTGTTGAAAATTCCCAGTTTTAATGCTGTAACTTTTGAACACTTTCCAAAAAATGTCAAATGTCAAAAGTAGCGGTCTTTGCCTATTTCGGATCTATTATTTCTCTATCAGAAAATTTACATTTTATAATTCTAAGATTATTATTGTAAAGTAATATCTACATATGTACATACATTCATTTTTTCAGAAAATGGGAAAAGTTAAAAACTAAATAGTTTTCATCTTAATTTTTAAAAGGCTGTGCTGTTGGAAAATATTGTATACCTTGTTTGTTAACTATACAAATCTACAAAAGGAGCTCAGTGCGAGCCTTAGAAAAATAGGGAAGAATTAGAGAGGACTTATTGGCCTTAAAGTTTGAGAAAAGATAGAGTTAAGTATTCCACATTCTCTATGAGTGGTTTTGAAGGAATCACACTAGCGACCACTTATGGTGTATGAACAGCGTTCATTTGATTACTAGTATATGTATGTCAACTAAGCACTATGTGACTGGACGTCAACCCTCCGTGCATTGTACAAATAATACTGAGTTTCGATTATCAATGGGTTTGTATAGACAGGAATAACACTTTCGAATAAAACTGTCTTCATCTGTAGACACCAAAGAGAAAGAACATTTGACAATTCCATTTATTTGGTTTTAAGGACAAAACCTAGAGTGCGCTAAGCAGAGGTCTGAGCTTAGGCATACATTGAATGCCAAGCGATTTAATTCAAAGATCCACTTGAAAAACAAGTTCAAGTGTTATCAACTTTACATGGCGATTTTGCCATCTTCTGATCACTTAAGTCACAGTTCGGCTCCGTTTTATCCCTCAACAAATGGTCAGGTTGACAGAATGGTCCAAGTAACAGAAGATTACCTTAAAGAAGACACTAACTAACACCGACTAGAACTGGAAAATTGCTCGTTTCATATTTAATCAGCATATTAACAGCTCTCAGGGCGACAGGCAGAGTTGATGTTTCATTGTCAACTTAAAACTTCAACTACGACAAAATTCTCCCTCATCAAATTTTCTTTAAGAAAGACTAGCTCGATATTAACAGAACATTCATCAAAAACTACCCCATCTGGAAATGAAATTATTCTTCTAGACCCAAATGGATCGAGACAGTTGTGGAGGATCAAACAGGGCCTGTATCATACAAGAGGCACCTTAAGGACTCAAAAATTGGGAAAATACATCTAGATCCAATTAGCAGCTAACACATTTAATTGAATAACAATGTAAGACCTTTTAAGGCAATTACAAGCTATCGCCATTCATCGACTTGATTTATCAGTTATCTCCAGCCTTGCAGGCTAATTCTGCATCAGACTAATCTCCAAGTTTTTTCTTCTCAATAACATTCTGGACGTGCCAAACAAATAATCGCAGATTTTACTCTAAAAACTCCAGGGGCGGCGGTGCGCGGCGGTTACAGAATTCTCGACGTTCTCCACATTTCTATGTTTTATTACGGTGTTAAGGAGGGTCATCAGATATATTCTGTCATATTGCTTTCTAATGTAATGTTATTTACTATGTATTTTTGGTCCTATTATTTATTTCCTTCCGTATAAAAGCTTTCTTCTTCATTTTGGATTTAGACAGTTGAAGAATTTAGTTTCCTGATTAAGAATTTGTTGGTTGATTATTTTGGGACTTTGAATTGCTGATTTGAGCTAGCTTATTATACAACAAGAACACAATCTATGAAACCTGATCTAAAATAAGACAGTCCCATAAAAGAAACTTTAGATAAAGAAACAAATAATAGATACGTGAACTTCTAAAACCTGTGCAGGTGCAGGTATTACGGCTGAATGGTGGAAATGCAACAAGCTAATTCAACAGAACATTGTTTGGAAAATATCGGTACAAAGAAGGGTATGAAACATTGCAGTGGTGTTCAAGCGATGTAGTTCCTTTGGTTATACTTCTATAAAATATCATTTTCAAAGCTGTTTTTGGATTCTATCCAAAAGACTTAAACTTGTTTTATTATAGTACTTGTTCCAATATGTGAGTTTTATTCAAGTCTTGGACGAAAAATAGCTTTGTAAATTACAGACAGATTTGAAGAAGTGAACAATTTCTTACACCGTCGAAGAAATTCTAAGCATTTTTGTCAATGTCGAATGAGTGATTAATTAGCATAGGTGATTTGTGATACATATACCGAGTATTGAAAGTTGATAAGTTTTCTGAATGAAAATGCCGCTAATGAATAGTTTTTTGTTATTTTTTAGTGGTATTAATATGAAAAATATAAATTTGTATCAATTTTCGATAAAAACCCTTAATAATCTTTTATCATTTCTGAACACATAAGCCCATTCTTCCCCAAACTAGCTGTGCTACCAATAGTTTTTATTCTTTTAACCAGGTCAGTTCACCGTTGTACTTCCCCCTCTATTCTCCATCTTTTCACACGGAACCAAAAATCAAAGAATTTTTCTCTTGAAGCATCCTAAGACATTCTTATCTTGCCTTGACAAGGTTCAAGCCTCAGCGCTATATATGAGAACCAGGATAATGTGTGTCTTATATAGGGTGAATTTAGTTTCTTAACAGAGGACTTTACTATGCCTTCTTACTCCAAAAAAGCAGCTATTTGCAACAGTTATATTTCCGTTTGATTTCAGCGCTGGTGTCGTCGAAGCCTAGGTAGATAAAGGCCTTAACTATCACAAAACTACAGCTGCCCATTGTTGACGTTTTATCCAAAACTTCGTCCTTTTTTGATGACATGACAGCATATACATACTTAGTCTTGCCCTCATTTCGTTGCAATTCTTAAAATCGCACAACTGACATCACGTTTTTATCTTCTAATTATGTCAATACAATCGGCGTATCCGAGTTATTGAATGGACCTTTGTGGGATTGTGCCTCTAGTGTTGACGGTTGAGTTTTGCACTATTCTTTCCAGACGATGTTAAGGAATGACAGTGCATCGCCTCATCTAAAACCTTTTTTGAAATCAAAAGTAAAGGGGGGTTAGGCTTCAGAAATAACTGGCGTGAACTTCCTTCATCATACATTTTTTTAAATGTTGATCTTTCAAGCTAAACGTCAAGCAGAAAATATGAAGACACAAGTATTTTTCTGCTTGTTGGAATTTAAAACCTTTAACGTCTAAGCTTATTACTTTAGCAGTACTTTTTATCGATTAGTTTTGCCACATGATTTTTTGATTCGAAAGTGGGGAAAATTTCAAGCTTGGATTTGACAAAATGTTAAACTTTCGACACATTCATACACCAAAATAAGTTGTGTTTTAGTTTTTACAATTTTATAAGAATGTGAATTTCTTGTTTGGTAAAATTATGTCTTTCTTAAATGAGGCAATGCAAAAAAAGCTATTATAAAAATCAAATCCCGCCTTTTGAGCACCACCTTTATTAAGCTTTTAAGCAACATTCTTGTGTGTATTTTCAATATTTGAAACAAATTTATATTAAAAAAACCAAAAATATCTCGTAAAATTTCAACATTCTTAACTTTAAGCTCAGAAAAAAAAATCAAAATTAAACAACGCTATCTTTTTGTGAAATTGTTTGTCTGTTTATGTCTGCAAGTAGGATTTTTAATTATTTTCAATTTAAGAGAAAGGGAAGCTACCTACTTTTAATCATTATATTTTTTGTTGATATTGAAGAATATTCTTACAATTTTTGTTTTCCCATTTCATTTGTCATTGCTTTGACATTTTGCTTTGATGTCTCAAAGGTTTTTGTTCCAACCATTCATGTATATAAATTGCTACTTTTTGGCAGGGGGGGGCGATGTAGACAGAGATAGATATCTTATTAGTCTAATGGATGTCCTTTTATAAAAATTATAAAAAAAATAACAAATAATCAATTAAACTAGAACCCAGCCATCATTACCTATTCAAAAGGGTTTTGAATTTCAACATAAATCTGTTAACAAGTTAGCACCAGAGTTACATAGATTTGCATTTAAGGACATGGATTATTTAGAAATTAAATGTATTTATCAAGAAATAAAGAATTAAGTATATAAAAAAAAAAATTAAACAATTATTTTTTAAAGTGTTTCAGAAATCAGCTACAAGCTCTTTGTTTTAGACTAAAAATAATAAACCAAATCATTTTGTTTCAAATAATAGAAGATCCTTGAAATCCAATCCCATATTTTTCTTCAGATTAAGGTCACATTTTTAATTAAATATAAAAATTTATCCCAGACTATTTTTTTGTCTTTTTGACAACTACAGTTTTAAGCCATTTGACAATCGACAAGAACGAAATGACAACCTAAAAAACTGCTGACTAAAAAAGATTATCAACAAAATAATTCAATTTTGTATTCTAGGTAAAAGGATGCGCAAGAAAAAAAAAAACTAACAGAAAACTTTAAAAGATAAAGGATAATGACTTAGAAGAGAAAATATAAAAACGATAAACCTATTTGATTCATAAAAGGGATCTGTCTGAGCTCTGAGGCTTTTGACTTTCGATTTTTAATTCGACGGGCTAAATAGTCAAACTTATAATCAGAAAAGAAGAGACAAAATAAATCCTGTCTGGGGTAAAATATTAAGAGATATTATTTCGGATGGGTTTTTCTTGAAACATAAGTCTTTAAAATCAAAAATAATGCCTTTCTGTATTAATTGAACAAGATTAAGGACAAAAAGTTAGTTATGAGTCAAAAAATATATCTCTAGAATTTAATAAAACTTATCATTTTTCCATTTCTTTATGGGTCTTTATAAAAATGAAGATAATAAAGCTGATTTTTATGAAATTCGCATGTTAAGATGAAAGAAAACCTTGTCGTCGAAATTGCTGAGAAATTGGAGTGGCCTCAATATCTTATTGGCACGAGCGACGCACGAGGGATCGGTGGCAGCTTTGTGTTTTCTTTCAACATTTCTCGGGCACCAATACGTTCTTCTGAAAAATATATAAAACATAATGAATTTTGTCTGTTTTGTTTTCAAACAAATTTTTGTATAAAAATATAATAACTTTGATTTCGAAAAATGTTCAACATAGAACCCATTGTTAATATTTCAAATACCCTCCACTTCCATTCTCACAAAAGGCTGCTGTTAAGGCTTTATCCCTTAGAAAGCCAAAATATTTTGGAGCCGATAAAGATTTGTCAATGGGCTACTCCTATTGTTTTTATATCCAAGCCTAACGGGGCAAATTTTAAGGCGTCCGTAAATGCATAGCTAGAGGTTCATGGATATCTGTTTCCAGGATTTGAAGAGTAATGACATCAAGTGAGAGGGGATCAATATTTTAAAAAGATCGATTTGTCAGATGCGTGTCTGCAAATCCCTTTAAACGAGGAATTTAAACAAATATACGTTATCAACACTGAATTTAGTCTTTATAAAATACATCAGAGAATTCTTTTCGCAGCGTCATGTTCAACCGCTATATTTCAACAATTATATTGATCAGCTTTTGGCTGGTTTGGAATGCTGTAGTGCTTACGTGTTGGATGTAACCATCTCGGGAAAAAATAATTCTGAGCACCTTCAGCATGTAAACATTTTTCTTGGGGGATTGGAGCACCATAGCCTAACATGTAAGATAGATAAATGTGTGTTCGTTATCGATTCCAAAGGTAAGAGACCTTCAGATGAGAGAGTAAAAGCTTTATTGAAATGACCTACCCCTACTGATGTCACAGGTCTTGAAGCTTTCATTGGAAAAATAAATGATTTTAACCAGTATATTATCAGCTGCTCTGAATCTTTTTAGAAGCAAATATCAGATCGGTACGTTCAATCGAACTTTTATTTTTTACATCTATGAACGTGAGTTTGAACTGATCACAGACCACAACTACCTATACACCATTTTTCACCCTAACAAAAGATTGCCTGAAATAAAGAAATGAATTCAAATGAATTAAAACTCCCGAATTCGATACACACTCACCAAAGAGCACAGCAGTGCTGACTGCTTGTCTAAATTACCATTAGTACCTGACCCAGGTTTTGATAACGAGCAGCATAAGGAGGCCTTAGTGATAGAGTCAATCTACGAAATATTGCCGAATTTTACCAAGGACGGCATACTTTTGAAGGTCTCTAAGTATGTAAAAAATAGTTGGCCCACTAAAATAAGCCATAAACCGTATGAAGCAGTTGTCACGCCAAAATTGTTGGTGGCATATTGAGATTTTGGTTGCTAGCTACAAGGCGTGTCAGATTCTAGTCATCCACCCAAAAGCTATAGTAGTTGACCAATTCTCAGCTCACCAAGAGAAAGAGTACATTTAGATTATGGTGATAATTTTTATGGAAAGGTGGGACTCATAGTCGTAGACGCCTATTCTAAATTTCTATGGGAAATGAAAATAACATTAGTTTTTCTACGTCAACAGCAAGCATTAACGTGCTCAAATCAATCTTTTCATTCGGTTACGGTTACCAAGAACCCTTGTTAGCGAGAACAGTACTCAATTTGTCAGTTTACCATTTCATAATAATTTGTCTAATTTGCCAAAAATATCAAGTTATTCAAATTTCTTACAAGCAAACTTATACATGTTTGAGGGATGATTTTTGTAGTCTACGTTAGGAATCTAATGTGAAGCCACTTAACCGACAAAGTTTCTTCGTCTCATCAACATTCTGAGCTCAATGATATTCCGTCATTAAGTAAAGTTCAAATTATTCCAATAGAAGCGAAAGATTCCCGTCACCACTTCGAGCTCATCAGGAATCAGTTTCAGTACTTTTAGATATCACAGAGGTTCTCAAACCACTAGACCTAACAAACCTTCAGTAAAGTTTGCACTTGACTAAGAAATAGGGAAATGAAGCACCTTGTACACAAGTTAAAAAAAAAAGTGGTCTTACCAAACCTCACTTTTAGTTTGGCCTCAATCTGCGTTACATATGTATGTATCTCGAAACTTCATACTTATGATTAGTAAAGGGTGGTTAAATTTTAAGGACCGATGTTGAATATGAGCCACACCTAAAGGTCAAGTTTTTTTCTGCATTTTATCTGACATTTCTGAATTTCAGACTTATTCAATTTAAGGCAAAGGAAGATACACAATCGAACAACGCGTTACAGTTATTCAGACTTTTTATGAAAATGGGCGTTCAAATCAAATTGCATATCGTGTACTTCGTGATTTTTTCTGTCAATTTAATCATCCAAATGTGCGTACAAGCGGAAAAATCGTTCAGAAATTTAATCGAACCGGGTCTGTATAGGAGATGTGACAACACTCGAACAGCGTGAACTGCAGAAAATATTGCTGCTGATTGCGATAGTGTGACGGAAGAGCCGTGCACCTTAACTCTGCGTCGTGTCAAACAATCCTCCTGTCACGCTCGTCGTTGATGCACATTTTGCATAAAGACTTCCATTTACACGCTTATAAGGTGCATTTGACAATTGAAAGGAACTAAAGTCTCTTCACAATTTCAAGCGTCTCTGTCGTCAGTGATCAGAATGGTGGCATTAAATGGTAACAGTGGATGATCAATTTTCGAAAAAAATAATCTTCAGTGATGAGGCACATTTTCACCTCAGTGAATTGGTCAATAAGCAGAACTGCCGCATTTGGGTGAATTCGACTGATAATCCAACAGCACGGTGGCACTTGCCACATAGCTAACGAAACAATGGTTTTTTTGTGTGAGAAATTCAATGGACGCGTCTTCATTTGATTTAACACCGTTGGACTCCTATCTTTGAGGTTATTTGATAGAAAAGGTGTACGTCGATAAGATTAGAACAATTCAGGAGCTAAAGGAAGAGATAATTCGGCATAGAACTTCAATTATGCCTCAGCGTCATCGAAAATTTCGACCATCGGGTGAAGGTATGCCGCCGAGGTTGCGGCGGTTATTTGGCCCATATTTTATTCCGTACTTAATTGAACCGTACCAATGTTATCATTATTAATATAAAAGACAATAATTTCCTAAAAAGTTTGTGTTTCATTCAAAATCAACGTCGGCCCTTAAAATTAAATCACCATTTATTACATTTGAGATTTGATTGTGTAAGTTATACATTTAAATTAAATTTTTAAAATTATAACAATGAAACAGAATGAATTTTATATGATCGTTTTCTAGCAAATATTTCTATTAAATTCGTCAGAAAAATATAATAACTTTGATTTCCAAAAATGTACAACATTGGTGTGCTTCTTGTATACAAAGTCTTAAAATGCATGCATGTTCTCAAAGGACATCTACTTCAATACATGCGAGGTGAACTTCAACCTCAAAAATCAAAAAAGAAAGAACTTCAAGCACTTGAACTACCATTTATTTATAGTTTTTTTTTTTTTTTTCAAAGAACAAAACAAAAACAGAATAACTCAACACAAATGTATAAAACTTTACCTTTACCCCATAGCTTTTTTGGTATGATGTTCATTCTAAGAACTTTAGTTCCTCTTCACTCAATTGTCACAACTTCTGTCGTAGTATTCGAGGGTAAAAAGGTTTTCTTTCTTTTTGTTGTTGACAAATCACCTTTTCGAAGAACATTTTCTGTGCAACATTCCGCACCAAAAGAATTATTTGTCATTTTCAAATCCACACATAGGTTATGGAGGTACAAGAGAATTATAAGGGAAAGATTCTTGGCACATTTCAAACTTTTAAATGTGGATATGTCTGTGAGGACAACAAAAATGAACATCAAAACTAAAGCACATATCCGCACTCCGCTTCCACGTTCATAAAGTACCCCATATCGTCTTTCCTGAACGAACAGACTCAGAGTCAGACTCAGGACTAGTTGAAGCTTGAAGCTGCTCCTGTTCCTGGTGCTCCTGATGCTTCTGTTGTGTATAGAGATGTGTGGGTATATAAATTTTGTCCCTGGAAATTGCTATTACGTGACATACTTTCTAGCATACACAAAGTGCACAGTGACGAATTATGTGACAAAGAATAAAGGTATGTGCTAGAATTTTAAAACTGTTTTTTTTTCTTCTTCTTATGGTTTTTGTTAAATGTTAGATACAAAATCTCGGAGAGGATCTCAAGTTTTCAAAAATTCAAAGCAAAGCAAAGCTAAAAAATGATAAAATGAACTAAATGTTTCAACGATTTTTCTGAAAAGGACTCGACGTATCAACGTAGACAAGAACTTTAAAAGGATTAAAAAAAAGTTGCATTTCATTTAGCGTATGATATGGCTTTTCATTAAAATAGGATTGAGCTTAAGCCGATGATGATGACGATGACAACAAGTAAGACGACGACAACGGCGACGATTATGAAGACGAAGGAGCAAGAAATGAAAATCAATTGTGATAAAATGGCACCCAACACTGGGACACTGATGTTATGATGATTAATGATGACTGTTAGCAGCGATCTCGTTTGTATTGTTTTTCGTCCTTTGAGTCCACCGCCACTTCCACTGCCGATGCCGATGCCGCCACATCTTGTTCGAATGATTAACGATTTTTTTATTGCCACCTCCTGATTTTAAAATGTGCATGTGTACGGATGTAGGGATGTGTGAGTTTTAGTTTGTTTTTGTGTAGAACACAGGATGGAGGATAGATGCAAGTAAAAGGAGTTGACATGACATGGATTTTAGATAAATTGATAAGCAATGGATGTATTTTGTAGACGTCCAATGTCGTTGTAGCTGTCACATGCAGAGCTATCCAACCCGCATAACATGCATATAGGAAGAAAACCAACATTTATATATGTATGTATGCATTTAAGTATTGTGTTTACACAAATATATATAGAGAGAGAGAGAGATTTAAATATCCTTGTGCTCATCACGAAGTAATTGATTCGATTCTAATGTGATGTTGAGCTTGTGGTTTTCACTAAGCGATAACATTGAAAAGACGTCTGTCTAAAGGGTTGTGTTCCATATACGAGTATAACACGAAAACCAATTCCATATCACATTCTATGAGAGGGGGGGAATCATCATTAATATATGATGAGAAACTAATGTCCTTTGAAGGCGCGTTTTGTAGATTTACAAGACATAGATAAGTTATGTATAACAACAAACTATAGCACTCTTATATGTAGTGGGTTTCAAAGAAAACGTTTACGTTTTTGTTAACATGGGTAAAGTGTGTTGTGTATGGTGTTGTAAGTGATATTTACATGTATATACGACATACGTGGCAGTTCTAAAATTACTTTGCAATTTATTTTAAATGATTGATGAGGACCTATAAAGGGTTACGTATGCTTACATCTATTCATCATTAGTTTGGTTTGAAATTAACAATTTTTATATGAATGACACAACGAATCATTAAATTTTATAGAACAAATATATTCTTTAATACGCTTAGAGTAGGGGGGGGGGGGGTTTCGTTTGTTGGTAGTTTGAACAAAATAGTATGCCTCTTTGTGGTGCAATGTTTTGTAATTTTGTATACAATTTACTCATGAAATCGTTAAATACAATTGATGTTTCTTATTTCTTCTGAAGCTGAAGTAAGTCAGGCCTCAACAATGGTTGGTAACTTGTCATAGAGATCTTTTTCTTAGAATACTTTAGTTCGAAGTTGGAAATTGAAGTAGAAAAATACAAATTGGTCATGTTTCTTATAAGACCATACATGTTTCTTATGGAAGCGTATCGGAATCCCGCTTTTTAAAATCGCGTTTTTAAAACTAAGCGGGTGGACCATTTGAGGCGCAGTCAAGGTCAACATTTGTATAGAATAATATTCAAACATTAAATTATATGGACTGTACTATCGATGCAAATAAAGTATTCATGAATTTTTCTGAATTGTATGTGTTTTTTTTTTAAACTTTCCTATAGCTTTTAAAAAATCACCCTTTATATGCAGACGATAAAGCTATTGTTGTTAGAAACATAAGTCTTAAAACCTCGATTTCTACGATGCAACAGGAGATTGATAAAGTCACTCGATGGTGCCTCGATTTTGAATTAGTCATAAACACAACCAAAACGAAAATTATACATGTTTGTACACCCAACAAACAAAACGAGTCAATTAATATTTTCTTTCAAAATCTTGTATGTCCAACTTTAAGAAAAGGAAAGTGATGCCATGATGAAGTAACAATAGATGAACACTTTCTGTGGCACGAGCATATTAATAAAGTAAGGCTAAGTATGAGGAGTGTTATGTATTCGACAAAAGATGTTCAAAAAAAAATTTACTATTCACTGGTTGAATCTCAATTAAGATATGGAGTGTTAGCTTGGGGAAATGATTTGAAAACGCATAAAGATGAACTTTTTAATCTACAAAGAAGAATTGCAAATATAATTAATAATAATCTTGAATGTGGGAAAAATATTAAGGATGACAGCAGTTCTTGAATACTATATACGTTTTAAGATTAAAGCAGACTGTTTCACAAAGTGTAAACTTGAAATACCGATTATGTACAACATATACGGAAAACGAAAACTTAACTATACGATACTATTAGTTATAAACCAAATTCCTACAAACCTTAAAAATTTGTAACTTAAAAAAACTGAACAAAAAAATAAAATTGTTTTACTAAAATTAGATCTTAAATACTCTGCACTGTTAAAAGTAAATTAAATTTTTTTTCTTACATGAATACATTATTAAATTTATATTTATTTTATTAAATTAATACACGACTGTTTTGTATTAAAATCAATTCAAATACTATGAAACAGATAAGCCAAAGTTTCGTGGTAAACTTTTGAAATATGAATAGAACCAAAACTTAAATTAAAAAAAGGTTACTTCTAACAATGAAATAATTTGAATTCACCCCCTAATTATTGTTTATTAGATTCTTTAGATTCTTATACCCAAGAATTGTATTTTAAACAGTTTTATACGTTTAATAACTTTCAACCGTTAACCATTCTTTCTTTTTAAACTAAAAAGTTAGCTAAAAATATTTAATATGTTATTTCTTCGACATACTATTGAGAGTCATAATTTTATTTACTTGCCATACTCTTCCACTTCATTAAACTTTGAATTGCAATACAAATCACAGAAGAAGCTCTCCTCTTGTATTTTTCTACAACTGTTCAGGTATTCCAAAATACAAGCAATTAGATATTTTGAGTAATCACTTGTATGCCAAGTGAAAGGTTACAGTTTTAAAAATTGGAAACAATTCTAAGCATTTCGAAAATGAAATACGTACATTTATTGGGAAACCATTTCGATAAAAAGAGGCTGGGATGCGAGCCACACTGATAACTTCCCATCCCGTCTGTCAATTTGTCTTGCTTAAAAGTTTGTAGGTTTTCGTGTTTTATTAAAAAAGTTTTCAGTTGAATTATTCTTAAAAATTTAAAAAGTACCAACAATATTTTGCATATAATAAAATAGTTTGATTTTGAGATCTATTTTTGTTAACGAGATTTTTAGTCAAAAACCAATTTTTTCCAGTTTTAGTATTGTTTTTTTTTTTTAGGTTTTTATTTTTTGTAAGAAAACTGTCAATTTGATTTTTCTCAAAATGTTACCGAATGTTGAAAATCATATTTCTTATAAGACAAAATTATTTTGAAGCCATAATCTCAAATTTTTGAGAAGATATTTCAGTCAAAAATCATTTTTTACCAACTTTTTGTAATGTTTTTTTTAGGTTTTTATTTTTTATTTAAAAAACTGTCAATTCGATTTTTCTCAAAATATTACCAGATGTCAAAAACGTTATGCTTCGTTGCACAAAATTATTTTGCAGATAAAATAATTTTTTGTTCGTAAAATATTCGAGATGACAAATATTTTTTTTCAGTTTTTTTTTTTCATTTTGAGAGTCCTTTCTGCATCTTTCTGCATTATTATCTGTATAACAAAATTTATTTGAAGTCGATATCTCTACTGGTTCTTGAGCTATGGATGACGAAAAAAGCTTAGCGAATGTACGGACGTACGAACGCACGTACACACGCACGCACAGACATCTTTCTAAAAATATTTTATTTCGACTCTAGGGACCTTGAAACGTCGAGAAATGTCAAAATTTTCAATTCGACAAATCGGATCGGTCACAATAACTTTTTTTGGGAAGTTAATATTTTAGAAATTGGTCACTATTCTGATTTTCAACATTATCTAGAAGATTCTGAAAATGCATCATTTTTAAACTTTCAAAATAGAAATATTCAAAAATTGTATTCTTTTCGAAAACAGTTTCAAAAATGTTGATTAAAATAAAGTTTTACATCAACAACAAGAAAAATACTGACTATCTCAAAAATGTTCGATGATTTATAGGCTAACAACATTTTTAGAATTACCAAGAAGAAATTGAAAAGTCCCAAAATAGATCGTCTAAGGAAGGAAAAACATGGTGTCTTTTAATTCTAAAACCATCCATAACCATACAAAAATATGATGTTCCTCTTTTTGTGATCACTAATATTTAATAACGTGAAGAGAAATTTATTTGCGACAACTTCTTATTATGTCATTTTCTAAGTACTAGTATTAATTCCTCTAAGTTAATACCATCATTATTTGAATTTTAACCTCATTTATTTTCTTCACTTACTATCCACAGCCAATAGTTCCATGGTTCTATGGCTGTTTATAGCCTTTGATATAACATAAGCCAATCCTTACAATTTGTGGTTGATTTTATGCAAGATGAGCCTACCAATTCCAAGAATTTCATGCCAGTTCTGATGGTGTGATGCTTCTAGAGCTCAATATAATATTCCTTTAGGTGAGATTTGTTTTTGGTTTGTGATGTTTGTGAGGCATACTATAATTAATTTCCGATTGAATGATTATGATAATGTGAAAGCCCATAGAAGGTTATATTAAGTAAATTTACCTAATTACCTGTGGGAAAGTAGTTTATTAAATTACCACGAACAAAATTCAATATACAATAATGTATCTACAATGTATGTTCATGTATTAGGTCCTTTCTAGATCCTTCTTGGAAAATGGTATTTACACCATGTATGAGCTTACTAGGAAATAATATTCTATACTTAATCAACCCAACTCCCCTCCTCCGTTCTAAGATCTTGTTTATTATGGGACAAAGGGAGAATTTATAAGCAGACATATTTTGGCATTGTTATGAATGTGAAAAGGCAGTAAAGCTTATGTCTTGCTTGGAATAGGAAAACGTCTTAAGTCGACTTAAGACAACCTTTGTATAGTTAGTTATAGAAACTCACAGGCATGTCTTACTCGAATTTTGTATATCAAACTTTAATTTGACTTAAGATTATTCCCACTTTTGAACAAAAAAATACAAAATAAACTATAAGTCGAGATAAAGTGTAATTTCCCAAAAAAAAAAAACAAAAATAGAAACCGTGAGAAAACAAGAGAATACAACCTTAATTGACTTTTGGAAAATTCTTCTTATAAAAGGTGTCAAGCAAATTTGAGTTTTGCATTATCTTGTTACAGTGAAAGTTAAGTATTCAGGTTTAGTACATATTAAGAACAAAGTATTTGCATTGACGAGTAATTTTTAAGTGTTTACTTATTTTCCAAAAAAGAAGCATTTTTAGTGATGAAAAGCTCAAAATTTTGAAGTTTTTCAGAAAACTAACTACTAATTATTGAAATTAAAATTCATAACAAAACTGTTCCGATTAATAGCGGCTGGTCAAGCAATAACAAACTCATGTTCATGGTATTCGTTATCATAAAATGATAAAGCCTAAATTAGAAGAATCAGCGATGGACAATTGAATACAATTATTGTACTAATTTCAATAGTTTATATATAAAAACTCAATTTGTGTCCAGTACAACTTAATATTTTTCATCTTTAATGGATATTTTAGAATTTTAAAATATTCTCTAAAACATAATTCAAAAAGGAAGAAAAAACATACAAAGTGCAATATTTTCCAATTTCATTCTTCAGATCTGTAAATCCGAATGAGAGAATTCTCAGAAATATAAATCGATTTTTAATTTTTGAAAATAAAATGCTTAACTTGTTAGCATGCCCACCAACTTTAAAATTGGGCGAATCTGATAATTGTTATTGTTTGTTCATCGTTTGTACAAGTTTATACAACTTTTTAAAAAATTAGTACAGTCACCGTTTTTTTTATTAGCAATTAAAAAAGTGTACGTTAGTTAGCCCACAAACTTTCGAATCTAAAAATTCTAAAAAACTCAGTTCGACTGATAACCGTTTGTTCAAATTTGTACATCCAATCATTTAGTTTATACCTGTCCCAAAAATGAGGGACAACAAACGTTTTTGTCATTTTTTTTTTTAATTTTTTGAAAAGCATGCAATCATTTCTATATGCTTTTAAATTGTTAAATGCTTATTAAATTCCTTTTTTTTGGATAGAATCCTGCTCAACTGATTGCGATAAGAAATATATAAGCTGCAAGCTGTTCAAACTGTGTAAAATTGGTAATAAGAAAATTGGGACAAACGTTTACAAAATTTACCAAATAATTGTTTGTAAAATGGTGTTGGGATATATATACATAACTCGTATTAAACATTTGCATGTTTTTCAAGTCCCAAAATAATAAAACACAAATATATAAAATACAATAAAGAAAAAGTTTAAAAACTGGCACCATCAAGTTGAAAATTTGAGAAAAAAAATAATCTTTTAAAGAAAATTTGTTTCCGATATGTTTGGCGAAAAGACTTTACTTAACGCGAAGTTTTACTAGTTTTTTTTTTGAACAAATGATTTTTAGACGAATTGCGTTTTTGGATTTTTGTCCCAAACATTCGTAGGCCAACTATTGTTAATTGTTTTGCATTTCTTTTAACAAGAAAAGCGTAATTGTATACATTTTTCTTTACAATGTATAAACTCGTTAAGTGATAATTAGTCCAACTTCATTTTCAGAATTTTCGTGAGTTAAAGCAATGAGGTACTTTTTTTTTAAATTATTAAAAAATGAAGGAAGATTATTTTATTAAAATGTATGAGGTAAACAATGATTTTAAGAGACGTACAGACGAATTCATGTTTTAAAAAAGTTATATAAACAAACTTCAACAAACAAACCTTTGTAAAAAAA
This sequence comes from Eupeodes luniger, assembly GCA_951509635.1. Classification (NCBI taxonomy): domain Eukaryota; kingdom Metazoa; phylum Arthropoda; class Insecta; order Diptera; family Syrphidae; genus Eupeodes; species Eupeodes luniger. The sequence continues at coordinate 102,651,101 of OX608073.1, read as the reverse complement.
AATTGGGGCATACGTGCGCTTGAATGTGTAAACTTGTACAAACGATTATCAGTCGAACTACCTTTTTATAATTTTGAGATTGCATAGTTGTTGGGCCAACTACATGTCCCAAAATATAAAAAAAATGATTCAAACATTTGTTAAAAATAGAAGTAATTGTTTTTTTTTTGGAAAACTAATATTATGAACCATAATATAAAAGTATGTAGAAATGATTGCATGCTTTTCAAAAAATTTCCAAAAAAAATGACAAAGAAGTTTGTTGTCCCAAATTTTTGGGACTTGTATAAGCTAAACGCTTGGATGTAGAAACGATTATCAGATGTACTGCATATTAAAAATTGACAAACAAGTTTATTTTTACCCAAATTGTTGGGACATGTAAAAACTAAATAATTGGACTTACAAATTTGTATAAACAATTATCAGTTGAACTGCAATTTTAGAATTTTCAGATTCGAAAGTTGGTGAGCCAACTTCTGTACACTTTTTATTGCTAATAAAAAAAAACCCGTGACTGTACTAATTTTTTTTTTAAAGTTGTATAAACTGGTATAAGCGATGAACAAACGATTGCAAATATCAGATTTGCCCAATTTGAAAGTTAGTGGGCAACGACAAATTATTTCTTGTTTTTTTCATACGAAATTTGTTTTTAGTGCAAATAGCACCATTTCGGTACAATTTCAGTTGTATAAGTACTATTTCAAAATTTAATTTTATATACCTACCTTTCTTGGGTTTTATGAAATTCCAAATACTAAGAAAGGCTTCGGTCTTATTGTCCAATACAACAACGCCAAGATATTAAAAAATGACATAAGCCCAAAAATGGATCGATTGTCCATTGCCCAATTCAATTTTAAAATATCATAACTCCAAAATTACTAATTGACATACCGTCTTAAGATGTCATGTGTTTTAACATTTGCGCATTTTGACAACATTTTTGTTTATTTTGGCACTACGGCATTTTGAGTTTTAAATTTAATCGGTCAAACGCGAACAAAATATCAGATTGCCTTAGAACTCGGAACGTCAAGAAAGCGTAACAAATACGTTTTGCTTTATTTTACTTTCAGAAAGCGATATAAGGCCAATTTTCAAAGTGAAATAAAACAGTGTGAGCACTCAGCATTATCACTAATAAACTATGAAATATGTATGTATGGAGGCAAGCAGATTATACGCATCTCAGAACTCAACGAGCCAAAATCTTCTGGGCGTTACGACATTGAAAGTTGGCTTGGGTGATATAACATTGTATTTGACCCTTGTGACGTTTTCCTAGTGATATTTTTTACGACGTTCCACTTTTTGAGCTTTATGTCATTTTGTGGTTGGGTTCTATATTGTTGGATGATAAGACATAAGGAACGATAGAAATCATAATCGTCGTAATGCCCAAAATAAATGAAAATTCATTTGGACAAAATGACAACTAACAATTTGGGCGTTCTCTTATATACATTTTATTAGGTGTTTTGAAATTCGCTTTGAGGTTTTTCGCGATTTTTTAAAACTTTTTTTTACCTTATGACATTTTATAGGATTTTGGGCGTTATGATTATTGGCGAAAAGACCGCCGATAAAAAATAGTACAAATAAATTAAGATTTAAAAATATAACTGCAAAATAAGTTTATCTTCGAAAACTTAAACGCCAATTGATTTCTTGAAAAAATCCTCAATTTTAAAATGTTTCAAAAAGTGGCTATTTTTTAAATTAATTTTATATATACACAATTTTTCAAAAATGTGTTTAGTACGTAATTATTTATAATGTACTAATAAACGTTTCACATAATTTTCATACAGAACTGATGACAAATTTTTTGAGACATGGAATTTTTGAAAAAAATGTATCTATTTAATTTTATCTGTCGGAGAATATTATTTGTGATTCATAATTTCAATTTTTACAGAAACCCAAGTGACGTTCGTTTTAGTTACAAAAAGTAAAAACTCATACAAAAATATTAAAAATTGGTAAAAATCGACTTTTGGTACAAATATCTTAAAAACAAAAAATAAATTGACTTCAAACTTCTTTAATCTTATACAAAATATTGTTTTTAAATTTGGTAAAACTTCTTAAAAAAATCAAATTATCATGCTTTTTGCATTAAACAATTTGACTTACGAAATATATATGTATATTAGGTGGAACAATAGCACACAGAGCACACTTAATGACTTAAGCATTATTCACATGAGCACGACCAACGACCAACGAATGAACGAATATTCGTCGATTTTGACATTTCTTTCACATGAGAGTTTTTAATTCGTCGCGAATGAAGTTTGAAATTCACCACCGAAACCAAAACAAGAATGATTTTTTTAGGTTAAGTACGCGCGATTATTTTATTCGTTGCTAGTGTGGAAGATGTGGAACGCGAATAAAGTTTGATAGTTCGTATCAACTAAATTTTTGTTCGCGACGAATAAATTTGTTTTCTTAAATTTATTAATATATGATATTGAAAAGTAAAAGTATGCATCATAAATCAAATAGAAACTATATTGCTATCGTTTTGTTAAGATTTTGTGTGGAAATATGTCTTTAAACGTATATAAACTCACATTTTGTAATTCATTCGTCGTTCGTTGGTCGCGCTCATGTGAATGCTGCTTTACAGCTCTCAACCATTCCTGTGTGCAAGTTATGTTGTCAGCGATGTGGGGACGTATACAGTTTTAAGCCGAATCCGAGCGACTAATTTGAGAAAGCACTTTTCATGACAAGATATTACTCTTGGAGAATTTGTCAATTCCTCGCAAGGGGCAGTTTCCGTGAAAAAAATAGGGATTCAAGCCAAAGACTTTTGGCAGTTCTTTGCACTTACCATTACACCACTGGTACTAAAAACTTTGTTTACAAAGAATATAACTATGAAATTTATAAGGACATTCATCAGTGTGGGTCCCATCCCAGCCTTTTTTTAGTTTTGTATTTAAGATGGAATGAAGAAGATTAAATTTTTCAGTCAAGATACATAATACACATTATATGTTTGTTCATATATCCTGACATTAATTTCCTACCTACCATATACCCAATTAAGACTAACTGACTATTTTTAAGGACATTAGTATACCAATACAGATGAGTAAAAAGTTCTTTTTATTTTAAAATTTATTTTTCAATTTGATTTCATTACATAACTAATTTCATATTTCACAAGCGAAGCAGGTAAAGTCGGAACAAGGATTATCCACAACAAAACCATGTAATCATCTCATTAGAATTCTGGCTTTACATATATTATTTGTAATTATAAATTAAAATAACTCACCAACAAAAACAAAAATCACAACAAAAGTTCGTTACACTATAATCTAATTCCCCATTAACGTAATACAGAGCAGCAAATTTCATACATTTCAAAATTTTTGTAAGCTTTTCCCTGGGAAAGTTAGTATTTATTTTCAAATTTTTGGAAACATTTTTCTATAGAAAAACACCACCATGCGGACGATAAATACAACAAACAACAACTGATGATGATGAACAACACAAACTTGTTCGTCGTATATCCATCACCACCGCATATTCAAGCCTCGTGCGTATACCGCATTTATATTCAAATTCGCACCCATCAAACTCATCCTATTCGTCCTGTTCATCATTTTCCATCATCATACTTCGTATGTATATGTAAATAGAATATAGATAACATAACGCTAATGGAATTCATTTATTTTGTCGGTTGAAAAAGCCATTAAAATTAATTAAAATAAAATCAAAAACAAAAAATTAGTTTCGAGAAAAATCTGCTTACGAAGCACTAAATTCTGCATTCAACGGTTGAAAATGCAATTAGTGCCTTTAATTCGACTTTGCTATGGAATTAGAGTACCTACATCCACTAACACATGCACTCACACACAGACACATACTTACTTCCAGATTGGCAATAGAGTTGTATTGTATAAAGTTTTTATTTTGTTAAATTATTTGATTTTGTTTTTCTACCTTGTTTCAATGTAGTCGGAGTTGGGCATAATTATTCAAAACGAATGAGTGGATTTATATGTAGGTGAAGCTACAAGGTCCATAATCACTTTAAAGCCAACTTAAAAAATAAAGGTGCGAAAGAGGGTTTCTGTCATTCAAATGGAGTGTGCATTAATGGATTAGGTTATAATGTCTGTGGAAATAAAAAACTTTTTTTTTTGAAAAAGAGCAATTTTACAAAAATTGCAACATTTTGTACATTAAAGTTTTTGTTTTGGTTGTTCTGAATTAAGGTGTTTTAAATATAAATTAAAATGAAATAGAAAACTGCAAAAACTTTGTTTCATGTGATTTGCTTGTACTTTGGTGTAAAACTTTGTAATGTTTTACACCGAACTCGAATAGTACAATTAACTTCTGGCAAATGGCGTTAAGTAAAGTTTTTGGGTAAGTGCTCTTAAATTGGAGAATGTAAGGTTTTTATGGCGAAAAGTATGTAATTTTTCCTTAATGGTTTAATTAACTTCGACAGCTATGGATGGTAAAAGAAAAAAGAGGCTGGGATGTGACCCACACTGATAACTTCCCATTCCGTCTCTCGATTTGTCTTGCCTAAAAGGTTTGTAGGTTTTCGTGTTTTGTTAAAAAGTTATCAGTTAAATTATTCTAAAAAAATTTAAAATCACCAACAACATTTTGCATATTATATATGGTAATAGTTTGATTTCAAAATCTATTTTTGTTCACGAGATTTTTAGCCCAAAACCAATTTTTACCAATTTTAGTAGCACTTCTTAAAAGCTTTTATTTCTTAAATAAACAAATACAAATTGGATGAATGAAATGAATTTGAAGTCAATACCTTCTATTTTTCACGAAATATCGAGAACCGAACATCATTTTTTTACCAAATTTGCGAACTATTTTTTGTAGATTTTATTTTTTTTTATGAAAAAACTGACTGTTGGATTTTAATAAAAAATTTACTAAATGTAAAATTAGTTTGAAGCCAATATTTTTAATTTTAAAAAAGATATTTGAGTCGAAAATCAATTTTTACGAACTTTTAGTACCTAATGTTTTTTTAAGGTATTTATTTTTTGTTAAAAAACTGTCAATTTGATTTTTCTCAAAATTTTATCGAATGTTCAAAACAATATTTCTTATAAGATAAAATTAGTTTGAAGTTTATATTTTTATTTGAAAAAAAAGATAATTGAGTCGAAAATCTATTTTTACCATTTTTTGTAAATTTTTTTTGTAGGTTTTTAATTTTTTGTAAAAACAATTGTCAATCCGATTTTTCTCAAAATGTTACTCAATGTTGAAAACAATATTTTTTAAAAAATTAGTTTAAGGCCAATGTCTCAAATTTTTGAAAAGTTATTTGAGTCGAAAATCAATTTTTACTAACTTTTATTAATTTTTTGTTTTATGTTTTTATTTTTTGTAAAAAAAACTGTCAATTCGACCAAATTTTTAACGAATGTTGAAAACAATATTTCTTATAATATAAAATAAGTTGAAAGCCATAATCTCAAATTTTCGAAAAGATATTTAAGTCAAAATTCAATTTTTACCAACGATTTTTCTCAAAATTTTACCAGATGTTGAAAACGTTATTCTTCGTTGCACAAAATTATTTTGGAGATAAGATCATTTTTCGTTAGTAAGGTTTTCGAGGTGACAAATATTTTGTTTAGTTTTTTTGATTTATAAAAAAAACCGTTATTTGGATTTTTTTCCAAAAATATATTTGTTTTGTATCACGTTAAAATATATAATATAAAATTTAATTCAAGTCTCTAGCGTTATTGGTTCGTGAGATATTTAGGGTTAACCAAAATTCACAAACGCAAATTTCTTGAGAGTCCTTCCTGAATCTTTCTGGATTATTATCTGTATAACAAAAATTTATTTGAAGTCGATATCTCTTCTGGTTCTTCAGCTATGGACGACGAAAAAACGTCGCAAACGTACGGACGTACGCTGTCGCGAAATATTTTTTCGAACCATTAAAGGGCTACAATTCTGTCACACGTAATTTTAGGAACATTTAACCATGCGTGCGCTGTGGAAGCTCTCAAAAAATAAGCAAATTCACAAGTTTGAAACATTCTGTATTGGTATGGTACCTCGCCCAGTTAACTTAAACTGAAAGAACTTTTTAAATCGGACCAGTTGTTCCTGAGATAAGTGCGTTCAAACAAACAAACAAACACACCTTTCAGCTTCATGATATTATTATAGACATAAATTAAATTAATATTATCAAGACAAATTTAAAATTTAATTATGATTTAACATAAAACATTTATAACTATAATAAGCAAAATTTTTCACCATTTTTGGAACGATTTGAAACAAAAGGAAAGGTCTTATTAATTTTTGTATAATTTGAAACACAAAATAATGAATTATTAATTTTATAATAATTTGAGACAAAAGAGTAGTAGGTAATTAGAAACCTTGATTCAAATTTAAAATGCAATAACTTGTTGAAGTTATGTAGAGCTACATAAGACTATTGCGGTAATTAAGAGCATATTTATAGTATCTAAACACTGCTGACTTCCCAAAAGCTACATTTGAGATTTTAATGATAACTCTCTTCAAAATGCAGTCGTCAGATTTCTTGGAGTTGGGGGCAAGTTGTAAAAAACTGAATGATTTCTTAAGGTTCTCTTCTGTTATCAAGACTGCAGTTTTATGTCAGATCAGTTTGACGCGGGATGCATAGAGTTAAGATTCAAGATTTATACTCTTGGTTTAAATATATAACTGATAGTCTCTGAGGAAAACTCTACACTGGTAACTGGTGAAGATTTTTGTAAACATATCTTAATGGCTTTTTTTGATGCCCTTAAAAATATTGTGTGAACATTTGATGAAAACGATTTAACTCGCTTATTTCCAAGTAGTTTAAATTTCTAATGATGGTTTTTGTAGTATTGTTAAAACAATGGAAGTAATGGGCTTAGTTGTATGCCCCTTTATGCAGTTCAAAGTGATGACATGCGGCTTCCTCAAAAGACGGACGAACAGCCCACAGACAAACATTAGCTCCTCAGCAGGCATATTTAAAGGCAGAGGAAGATGTATTGTATAGGCTAGACATACTTGATTATTGATGGTTATTTTAATTGTATATTTTAATAGTTAGATTGTTTGAGAATAGCCAATTTGGAATTCAAAAAAAAAAAACAAAACAAAATTTGTTTATCCCAAAACTCATTCGGCAGAAATTATGAAGGCAGTTGGTGAACTTTTTTTGGCACGTCCGAAAACAAGTTATAATCTTAAAATAAAAGCGAAAATTCTGCTTATACCTAGAACACCTAAAGATGTAATGATTTTAGATCTATCTCCATACTTCATTTCCTGTAAAAAGTATTGAAAAAAGTTGTTTAGGATCAAATAAGAAAATTTCTTTAAAAAGAAGCAGACTCTCGTAAGAAAAAGAATTGTAATAGACCAATAAGAAAAGCAATCATCTGGAATATGTAACATTCCTTGTAAAATTTCGATGTTGAATCAAATATCAATAGAGTTCCTCAGGGATCTATTCTTGACCCACTACTGTTTTCAATTTACGTCAATGAACACTCTTTATAGACAAGACATATGGAGTTTTACAGATGTTGTGGGCAACACAATACTTCACACTGTTAAAAATACGAGCATTACTTGCAAGACACTCTTAATACTTACGGTTGTGAAATCTTTTGTAATCTCGATTACGAAAGCAAAATGAAACTTTACGAAGCTTACAACAGCGTCGTACTTTATTTCAAATTTTAAGCAAATAAAACTTCTACAGATTTAAAATAAATTCCGACTCCAGTAGCCACGTTGTTAAGGGTTCACCTTTTTTTAGGGAGCCGTCTTCTCTAATGCAGTTCAAATATCATTATTTTTGTTTTGTTATAGTGTTGACACAAAGATTCCAGGATTCACAGAAGATGTTAAAGTTATTGAACTGCAGTTGTAAAGGAACTGAAAAGTCAACCAGTGAAACCAACTGGTCGGCGTGCAAGACCTTGATTTATATTGCAACAAAGAGAATTCCTCCCGGAAGTACATCACACACGTGATCGATATACAAGGTGAATAATATTGGACTAAATATAAAGCCATCAGGAATGCCTCGTGTGGTTTCAAACCATTCAGAAAATTTAACTCCATCCAACACTGTTAAATAAAACATCATGAACTTTCGAGAAATTCATAGCAATGACAATTTGACAGGGCGAACACAGGTAGGGGTTTTGGGGGTTAAACCCCCCCCCCCCCCCCCGAAATATCAGAATATGTTCAGTAATCAAATATCCATTATTGTTCAAAAAAAACAGAAATGGTACAAAATTAATTTCCAACTCAAATTCCCAAACTATGTTAAACGAAAAATTTTAATAAATATGCTACTGTGATAGAAATTATGCACAAAACACAAACACGCTAAATCAGAACAATATAATATGTATTTCTGTATTTTTTGGTAAAGAAAGAAAAATGTTTTTCTTGTTTTCATTCATACTAACAACTAAAATGTTTAGTATTCTTATTTTCCAAAACTGAGGCAGAAGATGAAGGGTTTTTAACTTTTTGTATGAAACTAAGTATTATTATTATATTTACATGCTCTCTTTCGCCATGTTTCTTATGGCTAAAAATGAAAAATTGAAAACAGAAAATGACCTTGTTGTACTCGTTTTTGAAACGATCTCACGGCCACTTATGACACATTTAAGAAAAAATTAAATATCAAAACGCTGAAAAATTGTTCGGTTCATTTATGTTAGTTTTAACTGTAAATTAAAAAAAAATCTTTTAACTAAACTTTTTTTCACTTCTTAAATTGTGACACAAGAATATTTTAAAACAAAAATAGTAACCCTATTTGACTTTATCGCGTTTTTTCCAAGAAGAACAAGAATCAAATTAATAAAGAAAGTTACGTGATGTCTCTTAAATTCAATATTTTTAAACATTTGAATGCGTTTCTGCATTTAAACATACGAGTACCTTAATGTAAGACACAAAACAATATGGAGTATATTCATAGTCATATTTTAAACCCGAGTCTTTTTGAATTGGAGTCTAAATTTAACATATAGGTTAGACACAGCTGCTATTTATAAAGAATTTGCCAGCTCTGTTTAGTTAGAAAGTAGTTTAAGGCATATTCTACTACGATTTTGAAAAATTTCACTTAAACCTACACAAAATTGATTGTAGAGGGTAAAAAAATAAATTGCGTTAGCTGGAGAGCCAAAATCTTTGAAACCCTTTAAAATATTTAGTTTGCTGTTAGTTGAGAAATTTTATGAAGGTGGTTTTTAGACTTGGAATCACGCAGATATTAGCAAACATTTCATTGAATTTCGATCTACATGTAATATTTAGAAGGTCAATCATAAACTTGACAGTTTTTTTTTCTCGAATCGATACCTTTCATACAAATCGTCTTAATCTACATATTTCAAAGGGGTCCAATCGGGTTAAGTAGAGCTTTCGTTTTTTGTTAGTTGGTAGCATTCCAACATCCAGCAAAATATCGAAATATTGATATATGTATGTATGCTTAAGTCTTTTGGATTTTAATTTTTGATTTTAAATTTTCAAACAAAATGTCTCGTAACTTAATTTAATCAATCAGTTTGTTTATTTTTGACGTTTAATAGATTTAGAAACAGCTTAAGCATAGGTTCCGTGGTGTTTATTTTTAGACTCCAGATTATCGTTTTAAAATGGTTTTAAATTTGCTATGAATAACATAAACTGAAGTTTAATTTAGCAAAGACAAAATCAGAACTTATCAAGGAACTATGAATATGACCCTATGTCTTCGGTCTAAAGGTTAGGAACGCAAATTCAAAATCATTACTTCTAGTATTTTCATAGTAAGTTTGAGAAAAACGTATTTGACAGTTTCAAAATTCAATCTGGCAATCTACGGTAAATTTGAATATTCGAAAACAAACAAAAGAGAACTGTGAAAATAGAAAAATCTCACGTCATCTCTTTGTTTCTGTAACTCACATTTATTCATGTGTGAGTTCAGCCTAAGAATGATGGGATCGACAACGGCAACTAGGAAATAAGGCATACAAACTTATAAATGCATAACGCATATAAAAATTAAGTTTAAGCTTTAAAGTAAAAGTCAAACTGTTTTGTCAATCGTGAAAGCTATGTAATTTTTATTCATACATGTTTCTTAGTACCTATGTTAATAAAATAGTGCCAAAAAAGAAAAACAAAACACTTGACATTTAAAATAAAAAAAATAATATAATATTAATTTTTTGAAACCCCCCCCGAAATTTTTTTCTGCGTTCGCCCCTACAATTTGAACATCAAGGCGTGTCTATTTACTTTGTCAAAAGCTGATCTGAAAACCACAAAACAGGCATATAGTTTTTGGCATTGTAACTTAATTATGATTGCTGTCATATGAAAGTCTAATCTAGAGGTCTAATGTTAGATGACTTTTTCTTAAATTTGTGGCCATATATCAGTAATATCGCGGTGAATTTTGCTCTCCTTTAAATAGCACAAAACCAAGGATTTAATTTTAAGTTTCTGCCATAAAGTAAGAAATTATATAGGGTTCTTCAATAAGGGCGGGTAGATGTTGTGCGTAAATGTCGTGGCGTTTGGTGTGTGGCACGTAGCGCTGTCCTGCTGGAACCAAATGTCGTCTAGGTCCATATGGTTCAATTCGGACCATAAGAAATTAGTTATCATCGTTATTCAGTTTTCGCTGTTGACCGCCTGACGAACGTAGTTTTAAAAAAAACGGTAACTTTTTGAGGATTCATTATCACCAGGTGAACCTCGCGTGGGTTGGTGTCGTCCAATATACGGCAATTTTGCTTGTTAGCCATTCATCCAAAAATGCGCCTAGTCACTGAAGATGATATTTTGGCCAAAATTGGGGTCCTCTACCAAACGATTCGAAACCCAGTCAGCGAACAAACGGCGTTTGTCATTAACTTTGAGTTCCTGGGTCAGTTGGATCTTGCACGGGTGTAGGTCCAAGTCCCGATGCAAAATTCGTCAAGTTGAAGTCTGCGAAAGGCCGAGTTCCTGTGCACGGCGAGGAATAGACTGCCTCAGGTTATGCTGTACACTTTCACGGACCGCGGCGATGTTCTCGGCAGATCTTGCCTTCCTTGTTCGTTCCATTTTGTTAGCTGATTGTTTACTGAACCAGTCGTCTCAAAAAGAGTCGACTGAGAAGGGCCACCACGTCTACCATAAAATGGGTGCAATGTGCGCAACGTTTGCTTTAACGAATACTCATTTTGATAATAAAGTTTTATCATTTAAATGTGCTGTTCAATCGTGTAACTTGCCATGGTGATTTGGCCGCCACGGGGAACTAAAAACGGTGACGTGAAATAACGCCAAATGAAATAAAGCCAAATTCAACAAATTTGGCATTATTTCGTTTTTGAAAACGAAATAAGGCCAAATTTTCAATTTGGGTTTATTTCGCTTTAGAAAACGAAATAATAGCAATTTGGCATTGTTTCGATTTAAAATTTTGCAGAATTAGGAAAAAACATAAAGTAAAATTATCTTTTGTTTTAATAAAAATTCGGGGGAAGTGCAATTTTGGAACAATTTTTTTTGTTATCAATTAAAAAAGTTGAAAAATGACAGATACTTTTTGCTCGATTCAAATTTTTGAAATTGGAGCCTAAACAAGTTTTTTTGAATTGATATCACGGCGTACTAACAGCTAGGTATGTAAGGGGGGGCATGCTGCCCCCCTGCAACCCCCCTGCTTGGGATCACTATAGGATTTGGGGTGGGTGCGAGTTTGGGTATATGCAAAGAACACGAATGCATTGTGATTCTTTCATAACTGTGAGCCATACTTGCTTTTTTTTTTGTTGGGAATTTCTTTGATTTTAGTGCTCAAATGCAAAAGTTCTTTGCATATACCCAAACTCGCACC